>OY755173.1:7337811-7519900 GCA_963576735.1 Bedellia somnulentella | reverse complement strand
CACCCCCGCGCTCCCCGCGGACGATCCTACAAACTCACCGTACGCGCCGCGACCGGCGGCCCTCGTCTTCGCCAAGTTCGCCGGTAACATCACTTCTTTCGGTTGTGCCTTTTTACATTCCACCTGAAAAGAAGCAAATCGCATTTAGAGATTTGGAAACAACTCGTTACGCGAGTCCAAATGAACATCGAAATGAAATTGTATTGTTATTAAGAGCCGTGAATCCTCAAAATGAATTTTGACTCGGGCAAGGTTCGACGAGTCCCGAAATTATAGAAGTAGGGAACGCAGGCAGTCGACATCCGTTATGCTTCATGGCTCGAATCACAAATTGAATTTTAATTTGTTTTATAAACTCGAGGAGCTTATCATCAAATACTTATTATACAGAAGAACAACGGTATACAAGGTCTTAAGGAATTGTTTAGAAATATTATGATCCCTTTTTGCTTGATTTATTTTATTAAGTGGTGAAGATAACAGCAATTGTTGCTTCTTAAAACTCTGTATCAGATGCCTTAAATTTATTGACCGTGTTTAAGTAGTACTATAAATTCACAGAATGTTTTTTCTTGCTGAAGGTTTAGTTGCAACGCCTTAAAAAAATATATCTTTGATAAAATTGTACATAACACTTTTTAAATCATTTAATTTTTCGTTTTATTGAAATAGTTATTTGATAGTTATTTATAGATTTGGTAGGTGGTAAATAATTGTTTTGAAAATACAAATCGTATACTTTACAGGAAATATAAGAAAATAATCATTTTATACTTATATCATCTCTTTAAAGTTATTTTTAGATGTTGCTTTTCTTTTTTAACAAATTTTGAAAGGATATTCCCATAAAAACATTTACAACTGTTACCAAATAACTTACTATCAATTTGTTGATAGTAGAAACTAACTCCCAAAAACCTGATGAAAACTAAACATGAAGCAACAACATTGTATACCTAAGAAAAGCAAAGTTCAGTGTATATTTTTCATGACGCTGCATAATCGGCAAGTCCTGACTTGCTTTGCCGCCGCCGCCGCCGCCGCCGCCTCGCGAGCCCACATTTGTCACGCGCTTGTCAGAAGCCGACAAATGAAGGCTTTGCGGTCCGCGTCCGCTCTATGCACTTTGCTAAACTTTCCGCTCTGATCTCTCACTGAACTACGTGCTTTTGCATTAACGCTCGCTGCCGCCGGCCCAGCACCGCATCTTCTAGTATACTCAAACTTTACGACTGCTTTTTACTCCGTTTTATGCGTGCAAACGTATTCTTAGGGTGACGTTTTAATTATGAAGTCTACTATTTCTAGACCAAAAGTTTTGTGTAGCATACGAATATAAAGCATACGCTGCTTTGAAACTTTGATGTTAAGAGATGAGAAATGTCATCTTTGTATCATTTTGTTCTTTAGTGTTACACAAAATTGCACTGTGAATGCGAGGGAATTAATGAAAAATACTGTTTAACTAAACAAATACAAAAAAGACTTTTGGTTTAGTAAATAAAATCACCCATTAGACATCAGGGACATAAAAAATGGTAGTGTCTATAGTTCGAGTCCGATAAAGCCTTACAAATGATACGTCGCTTCACGTTGTACTTCAAGCCTCATCCATTTGGCAACCAACACGCAGTGAAATCAATGATGTAGATAAACAAAACAAGCCTAACAGGTGTCTAAGGTAAAACGTTGATAAATTATCTTTCTGATGTAAATAATAGAGTAGTCTGGGCTTTTTATCATTACGAAATTCTAAAATTAAACGAAGAAAGTAGTACTGTCTATAACATTTAAATGGTAATCAGAAAAATGGAGTATAATTTCGCGCAGGTTGATTTGGTGGGGTTCGCAATCGCAGAAACTCATTCTCCCTTCCCGACGTTTAATTGATGTCGCGTCGTCGCACCGACTCGAGCGAGAAACAAAAGCTCACAAACAATTCTCATCGGAGTTCCGAATACCGATCGAGCGTTCGTGATCGCAACGCAGTTTAATGACACGAAAAATAACAAAGGTAAATTGTATTTAGCCCCCGCCCGTCGTGCTCGAGTTGGCAATATATCGATCTGACTCAAATCAACTTCGTTTCCGTCGAGCAGGCTTAATTTTATGCAAAAATTCGCGGTTTAGCCAAACGATTAACGCATGTATTCGTTGGCAGACGTAAAACCCTTCGCGCGTAAAACATCAACGCCTTACCTAATGAAATTAGCGTGTGGAATTTAATTGTTTCATCGCAAAACACCGCCTGTCTTTGTTTAAGGAGTTTACATACGTGGAGATGAATTAATGTGAAACCAGGAGCAACCATTATATTAACGCTTGATCAGTTTGAACAAAAAGCTTTTAAGCATAAATATATATGTCATTGATTTTTTACGCCTTTAGGGGACCAGATTTTGACGTATTCTTTTTGTTTTATATGAAATAAATTTCAGATAGGAAAGATATGAGATCGAGACAAGTGGTACATTTCATTGCGTACTGTACTTACGCGTTCCGTGAAGATTACGCAATCATTCGTCTTTTTCGGAACGTTTACACGAGCCCAAGCAATTGGCTGGTTGATGTTTTTTTAATTCACCTTTACGAACCATTTGGAGCACATAAAAAGAGGCGAAACAAAAAAGGAAAAATAAAATACTCGTAGACCGGAAAGCGTATTGGGAGCTCTAAAAGCCCTTGGGTGTATTTAAGTAGAGCCAGACCCTAGTAGGATTTTATTAATGCGTATATTGGCCGAGTATTGCTGGAACCGATGAGTCATAATAGCAAATGAAGAAACGGCAGGTTGGCCTGACAAGATTTGCGCTATAGCAATATTGTATAATATCAAAAAACTTTAAATGAGTCCTTTTTTGAAGGAAAAGCATACTTTCTCAAGTTTTTCCTGTCTACTTATAAACGGCTTGCGACGTATATATATGAAGTAGTGCACTTGGAACTCTTGTGTATGTTGACGCTAACTGCATTTTATAAGATTTTGCGTTTGTTTCTTACCACAGAAATTTCTGTTTCCTTTAAAATTCCTGCGTCGGACAATTGCGGGCATGCGGCCAAATAGACAACTTTTATACCAGGATAAAATAAAGAAACCGGAATCTTTTTGAGTGTACACAAATTATTCTACGTTGAAACATCAAATATAGTTTTGAAATATGTTGAGAAGTGATGCATATTGCATGTTATTTGCTAGTTTATGAAACATCGAGCAAAGGAGTATGAAACGTATTTATGTGTAGGTGTATGTTTTGGTTGAGCAGACGAAACATGTGCAAATAGACTCGTAGACAATGTAGGAGTAAAAAGGGGTGAGTGTCGCGGGTGTAAGATAAGTTTATCAGGGAAACCTCGGCCTCGTATTGACAGAGCTTCGTGTCGCAACGTCGCCTTCGCCGCGTCCTGATTGCCACTAAGCGGAAGTGGGGCGGGGGCGTGGGAACCTCCGGCCTTCGGGCGAGGTAAGCGTTTGCCGAATGCTCATCCGCTGATAAAAATGCTGCAGTAAAATGCTCCATTAAACCTCCAAAAAAGCTTCATTTTATTTCTTAACATATTTTTGAGCTGAGACTTTTTGTTTCGTATTACGAAGAGTGTTTTTATTATGCACAAGTCTTTGTTCGATTACACACTTTTTATCATGCCGAGGTTTTTTAATTCAATAATAATAAGTGTTCAAAAAAGTAAACAACTTTAAAATCATCAAGTAATATACATGATTTTTAAATGAAAATGACTTAGTTGGTTAATGACCGCAACGGCAGTAAATTGCAGGTAAATTTATAATAATGACACAAAATGTCATTGAACATGTATTTCCAACAGCTTGAAGTTTAAAACAAACTTGCTGAAGACAACCAACATATTCACATAGTATTAATATTGAATTTCAAATTACAGTGGAACATGGGTGGAGTGGCAATTCAACGTCATACAAATGCTTGTTAGCTATTAAATATTAAAGCTGCACTATTCATAGTACGTCTTCAGCCGATAATGTACAGTCGATCCATTGTAAGTGTACCTTGCCATCATTTTACTCCGTTGTTTCATATTGAACGAAAATGTTTGGTAACCAAATTATGACTTTTAGATTTTGAGTTTTTTTTGAGACTATTTTGCATATTTGATTGCCAATGAAATTATTTGAAAGATAAGCAAAACTTGGCAGTCATTAAACAAAACAAAATATATAAATAACGTTTCCTAAATTTTCGCCATGTATTCTGGCGTCGTATTATCAACCACCATCGGTTGTTTTACACCATTATGCCTCCTCTTCCAAAGCCTCTAAGAAGCATTGGACTACAAAAGCCTAGTTAGGCTTTTTTTGAATTTCCGCCGTGGTTACAAACTACAAGTTGAATGGTGGAAGGTTTTAGAAAAAATAATTTATTAAAGTTATAATTTTTTAAGGTAAAACTTACTTTTGAAATTCATTTGTTATTACAATATTGGCATTTCTCCGAATAGATTCAAGTATCTTTACATTACAGTGCACTCGTTGCTTTACTAATTCGGAATACGATTAAAACGGACACTCGGAAAAAAGATGGCTGCAGCAGGACAGCGGGGGCGACCACCTCGTTTGCCCAATTGAAATATTAACTCGAATTCACTGCGCACATTGGAAATTCTTTTAAATCTTCTTGTGAATACTGTGTTCAGAACGAAATTACAGTACTTTCAGTATTTTCTATTGCAACTTTTTTGAAATTCTTTATTTCTTTAAATCAACGTTAAGGAAATCATTTAAATATTCTCCCGCACCCAGTGTGTGACATTACCATACGGCAAACCAACTTAATCAAAATCTCAGACAAAACCAGGTGATTTTCTGAATTAATAACAGCTTAGGAGAAAGTTTACGACGCACGTATAAGTTGTACCAATTAGGAGTAATTAAGTAGGTTGAGAGAAAGCGGGCGAGTGCGGAGTCGTCGCGGGGAGAAGGGCGGGGGGTAGTGGCAAGTACCAAGACTAGATTAAGGTCTGCGGCACGCGCGGTCTCGCCGCTCGTAACTTGTTTTCCATGAATCTGTACGCCAGTTTCATATGACTCTCGGGAGGAGACTTGGTTCAGCACCTCTAATGTAAATGAAATTCGCGCAAGAAACAAAGCAGGGCGGCTCCTAGGCGGTCGGCTGCTATTTATTGTCGCTCGAGTGTCGCCTCGCCGCCGCTCCTCTAACTCGGCTGTAATAACGCCCGCACCACTTCGTCTGTAATGAACCGGCCCGCCTTAACGTATGGCCCTTATTGATGACGCTCGCGCCCCGTACTCACTACTTTATTGTCTTTGTACGCAAGTGCCGATTCAATTACGCGCACGACTGCAATACTTTACGTCGATTGAATAATTTGTTGGTTTTTGTATTTGTACTTACGAGAGGGAAATGTCGCCAATATTCACAGCGAGAGCGTTGTGATCGTATCTCAGGGACGACGGTGATTAATTACTAACTTTCTTTAATGTATAATTTTAACTCAGAATCGTTAGCAACAGGAAAGGCCTGTTGAGCTATGATTAGCTTTTTACGAACTAAATTTGTTATAACCTCGGTACTACTTTATTGCGTGTTTCGAAAAGTAGTTTGTAGCTGGACATACAATACTTAGCCATTTAAAAAAGTCTTAAATTTGTACACTCACCAACTACTTTTTTTATATCTTACTTTTCAAACACCGAGGCAAATAAAACTTTGCAGAGATAACTTGAAACAACTGCTGGTTGCTTATTAATCCACTGTTCCATCGAGAATTTTTCTATAATATACTTTCTGGACGAAATTTACCAAACGATCAAATATTGTTTATTGTTCAACGCGTTTAATACCCGAATGAAATATTAATTGTAACCGATCACGCACAAAATCAACTTCGAATAACAAAATGTTTGTTCTGCTTCAGCCTACTCAATAATGTAACAAACCATAAATGTTTAATATTGCATATGATACAACACTCGAATGTATGACAAAGTTTTATACCGCTATGACGTGATCAAGTTAAATTTGATAGTGGTAATTAATGCAGAATTATTGTAATACATAGTTCAATGCATTTATCAAAATAATGTAGTAAAGATATCAACTTTTTTCTTAGTTCGATTAGACGCTAAGGTTTCAGTTAGAAATGGCTATCGAATAAAAAGCGTTTGATATATTGTAGGCGCAACATTCCTCGGACAAATCGATAAAGCTTAGAAGAATCGAGAGCTCCCGGGTTTTGGCGAAACGGAAAGTTTATGGTAATCACGACAGAAGAGATGCGTGATTGATTATTCGTCTGCTCGCACAATGGAGGGCCCTCGCGCACAAAATAGATAGCCGATGGATGGACGTAACGATTGAAAGTATCTAGAGACTGAGTGACAGGACCCTTCGTAAAATGCCCGGCTTTAGTATTTAAATGAACGTATCCTACACGCGCATAGGATCGCGTCGAGTAAACGATAAATAAAGAAATTATTTTAGAGGAACATATTGTATGACTGAGCACTTATTAAGAGGTGATCACAGTTTATACCAGGTAAGTATGCACATGATATTTAAATGAAAAAAACCTTTCTATATTTGATCAGATATTTACAGTAAATATCTTGCTATGGGATATGAGATATATAAATACTACCTGTGTAGAAAAATATATACTCTAGTTCACTAGTTAAATTCATAAGACATCAGTCTTATATTATTGAAACTAAACTTTATCCTGTCATGCAGACAGGATTTCTTAAACGAAGTTTCTGAAAACATTGAACCTCTATGTCTTTGACGGCACCTTTAATGTGGCGTTAAAGACATGGGTGTCCTCGACGCACCCGGTTAAGACATAAAGAGAAATAACGTTTGGGAAATCCAAGATTTAAGTGGCAGTTTCAAATGCGCCTACTTTTGTGCTCCTCTTTGGCGAAAACAATTTGTTAGCCTCTTGTAAGCGATTGCGAAGAAAAATGTTAACAATATGTATGTATTCGCATTCCGTTGCACTTTCTATGTAATTGCTTGAAAGAAATATTGTTACGATCTCCACAGTGATATATTTTCAAGTGCGGATTTAAGAGAGTTCGCCTGCTTTAAATAAATTTGATTGCGAATCTTGTTTACTTTGTAGTTGAACTCACATAGTAAGCGTATGATGTACTTTGGAACTGTTTGCTTTTCACTTATTCGTTCTGAATGGATTAGTATTTTAGGAGTAACAAATATTGTCAAATAAAATAAATGGAATCCTACCAAATCGGGTTAAATCTTATCAATTGAATTATAGAATATACCTTACGTAAATAAACCCGAGGCCTCTGGATCGTGAGCCAAACGCACTACCGCAAGACCACGGAGGTAAGTAATGGCAAACCAATGACTATTTGTCCTTTTCTAATACTAAAAATAGCATAGTATTGAAGGACAGTCTTTGATTCTGCATTCCTAAACTACCCTTTAGAGTGGTTTAGTACTACCACCTATTGGTCATTTTGTGACTTGCAACTCCAAATAAAAAAAACATTGCAAAAATATTCAATATAAATACTGCGTGAAAATTTTCAAATAAATCATCGAGCGCTGTCATGTTGTTTTTAAAAACCATTACTTAAACGACCCATCAAATGTGATTGTAGACAAAAATGGCTTCAACCATTTATATTTCGTAAAATTTTGTTTGTCATAAAAGTTGAGAAAAGTTTGGATTCAGTGTAATTTTTGTCATTTGACGGACTGACCAAATATTGATTTTATTATTGAAATGAGAATTTGTTGCAAAAATATATCCAACCGTTTTTGTCTGAATTCCTTTAAATCACTTTACATATTAGTTTGAGTATTTTAGGTGTGTCATTTTAGCGTCTGCTTAAAATTGCACTACCCTGTCTTTTCCGGTGGTCTGAACGAGGGTAGTAACTTTAATGTTACTTATTTTACCAAAGCGTAGTGTCAATGGTCAATATCTATAACAATTTCTTCTGAGATTATAATCCAATATAATGAATTGCTTGATTTTCCTCAGCTGCTTTGAACTTGGGTGAGATCGGGATAGAGTTTATAACAAAAGGATCACTTAAAAAATCAATAGTCCGAGGGCAAAATGAACTAGAGCTGTATAGTATATGTAATACTATACAGCTCTATATATGCTAGCAAAACATTTCAAAACTTGTTTCCAGAATATTGTTAAAATTTACTGTTACTAATATGAATTATTATTCACAAAGAGGCTGTCACAGGTGGTATTCCGGGGTCGATGACGTCACGCACAGAACCATCAAACAAGCGACACATAAAAGATGAAAGCGAGAGTGCATTTCATCATAAACGACATTTGCAAACCCTATTATTATGGTTGAATAGATTTTTACTCTGCAAATGATATTCGTGCGTATTTAAATGCATTATAATCTTTTTAATGAGATGTCGAACTACAAAATACCGTTCTAGAGGGTATCAGACGATAATCATCTTATAGTTCTGTGAATTTTGCATGGAGTTAATAATTTTGGGACTACAAATTATTTTTTTTACTTATGGATGTTTAGGCCTTAGGCCTTAAGCCAGCAAAAAATCATCATAGACTACTAACGAAAATATATATTCACATATTAGAATCTATCCAATTACAATACTGATGACAAAAAAATCCTTTTTATTAGTGGATTACACTTTTGTGGTGAAAGTTTCGTGTACTAAATATGTTTTAATGTGCGATACCAATTATATAAGTGGTTTATTTCTTTACAAGAACAATAAGAGATAATTTCTTACCTAAATATATAATTTAATACCAATGAAAAGTTGCATATCGCACGCACATGAATTGCCTTAAGAGATCTTGAATGCAAATGCCATTTACAAATAATCAAAGTCTAACGTGTTTTTTTATAAAGAAGAATTCTGTGTCATCTTATGTATTAGGTGCCTTAGGAAGTACGTTAATGATCTGGAAGATTTGAAGCGATTAAAAAATAATGGCTTGAAACTTCATTTCAAAATATTTTTTCTTCTGATCAAAAATGGTCGAGAGATTGTAGATTTCGGTTTTAAATTTTGTAGATGCTAATTTTATAAAGTTGAAATCGTGCGGAGAATTTGTATAATTAAATTATTGATTTATTAATATTTAACCCTGTCTATCAAGGCAAATTCAAGGCTGTGTTATGAAATAATTCTAATACCGTAGATTTTTCCCTTTTATTAACTTTTTCCATTTAATTTACTGTAGTAATATTTCAATGTCAAAATCATATAAAGTAGGACTTGCCCCTTTGTTCAAAATTTAAGGTGAACGGAAGCAATTAAGGGTATAACGTGTAAAGACGCGAGTAGGTAGGGTGAGGATTCGCTAAGAGGCCTTTAATGGGCCCTGCGTTTATCTTTGAGTGCATCATTTGATATGCTTTTAGAAATTTAATATTATTTTAGTTGATGTAATGGCACATGTGCTATTTTAATTTTATTTTTCTAGTGCCTTAATAGTTTTAGCCAAAAGAAACTTAATTTAAATTTTATTAAATCCATAACACTCTTTGCTATGCTATTCTATATATTAACCGATTTGTAGCCTCACTAATGCTGGCCTTATATAAAGATAATAAAACTGTAACATAACATAACATAACATAAACGTTCACGCCGTTTATCCCCGAAGGGGTTGGCAGAGGTACCAATACTCCTGAACTCACATGGCAAGCGCCATCTAGTTTCCAGAGAAGGTACCCACGTTTTGCTTAGACAGTGTACTCACGTGATAGGGGGCAGGCCTAAAAACTGTACTGATGGACAAAAACCACAGAATGCTTTAAAAAAACGTTATCGGTCTGTTCACCAAATAGACAGATAATGTTTTCAAAATATAGTGTTTCTATTTATTATATATACCAGTAGTGTCTAAAATACAGAATTGTAAGTTATTGTTATTTAGTACATAATTTTAAATATAATGTTAACAAACATTTAAATCTCAAATCAAGCTTCAGATAGCTACTTATATAATGTCATATTTTTTTATTAGCTGTTCCGTATCTGTCGGGCGAGCTTCGCTATAACCTTAACGACCATTTTAATATAAAGGATGACGTATTTTTATGAGTTACCACGACTTCCTTACGTCATGACGACGTAACTTGGCCTACTGTATTTTTTATTGCATATGATATTCTTATTAGTTTTTGATGGCATCATTTTACCTTGCTATTTCGAAAAAGAAATCAAAACCAAAAATGAAATAATTTTACTTTGATGCGTAAGATCTTCTTTTACTTTGACTTTATTCTGTCTTATCCTACAAGAAATTAAATAGTTACTCGTATTTACGTTAGTTAGCTACAAGTGAACCCAAAAAAACAACCTTTGATAATAAATGAGTCCCAATTTTTCACTGATGTATAGGGGACGAAACTAAGGAGAGAGAAATAAGTAATGTTTACACACATGTCGTTTCGCACGGGCCCGACGCGTGATTACTCTAAAACATAAACCATTTGTTTGACGTCTTTGTTCGTTGTTTGCTCCACTTAGACATGGCCCCCTGGTATCACCAAGTAACGTCGGAGACAATGACGGCAGGCATACAAAAAACGAGCATTAATAATCAGGAATATGCATCGGCAGCGCCAAAGGGAGGGTTGTATTCGTCGCGTCAGCTCTTTTTTCAAAGTTGAAAACAAAGATAATGGCGTGCCCACGAGAGTGTGAACGGTAATGTAGTGGCTCGACAACAGGTTGCGTCTGCTTTGCACTTTTTAATAATCTACGGGAGGCGCATCGTAAAATTACCTTTTGCTGAATAAGTGTCGCTAGTACGTCTGCGGAATTTATGAGATCGGGAGCGCCTTTAGTCGCATAATTCAGTTTGTCATAATGTGGCATAATTTATAATTTCTAATTATACATACATACATACACTCACGCCGTTAATTCCCATTGGGGTAGGCAGAGACTATCGATCGCCACTTCGTACGATCCTGGCAAACCTCTCTTGCTTCGTCTACATCCATCAATCTTTTCATACATGCTCTTTTATTCTTCATACTTCGGACGCCTGCCTTTTTGAGCACACTTTCAATTTGGTCCAAGTGTGTCTTTCGTGGCCGTCCTCTATTAACATTACCTTCCACATTAGCTCTATAGATACCTTTTACCAATTTCCTATCATCCATCCTCTCGATGTGCCCAAACCATCTCAACATTCCTTTTTCTATCTTACTTACAATATCATCTTTTACACCACACCTTTCACGAATCACATCGTTCCTCACACGATCACATAACCTTACATTACAAACTTTTCTGAGGGACCTCATTTCTACTGCATTCACTCTGCTTTCATGCTTCTTCTGCCACACCCAACATTCACTGCCATACATAAGCGTAGGAACAAGAATGGCATCATGCACAGCCATTCGGGCCCTTTCGGACACCGATTGACTAGACATTAGACCATCCAATGCTCCATTAATCGCATTACCCTTTTTCACTCTTCTCTCGATATCTTCATCACACTTTCCATCCCTAGTAAACAAACTACCCAAATATACAAACTCTTTCACTTGTTCCACTTTCTTACCATTAATCTCAATCACGCATTCGGTCATATTCACCTCTCTCTCAAAAACCATAGTTTTTGTTTTATCCACATTCACCCTCATTCCCTTTCTTACAAAAGACTCACATGCAATATTCATCATCTCTTGCAACTCTTCTGCCGATGATGCAAGTAGCACTTGATCGTCAGCATACAAGAGGCATTTAATGATGAATCCACCCATTCTTAGTCCATAATCACTTTCACGCAACTCTGTCAAACAGTCATCCATGAACAAATTGAAGAGCCACGGAGAAGCTACACATCCCTGTCGGACACCCCTAGAGATTCCGAACCAGTCAGTGTTTTCCCCGTTTACTCTTACACATGCACTAGAATCCTCATAGAGTGATACCAATGCACGTATAAGTTGACTCCCCAAACCGAACTTGGATAAAACCTCCCATAAACACTTTCTTACCACCCTATCATACGCCTTCTCTAAATCAATGAAGGAGCAATACACCTTTTGGTTCTTAGCTAAGAACTTTTCGGTGATGCTCCTTAGAGAGAAGATTTGATCCATACATCCCATTCCTTTCCTAAATCCTGCTTGCACATCCCATATTTTCTCATCAGTTTCATTCATCACTCTTTCGATCAATACCTTTGCATACAATTTACCGACAATGCTGAGTAGGCTAATGCCGCGGTAGTTTTTAGCCTCCTGGCGTGACCCTTTTCCTTTATACAGGGGCACAATCACCGCCTTGCACCAGTCTTGTGGTACTTTGCCACTCGACCAGCACTTTTGGAAAAGGAAGTACAACCAAGAAGCCACCAACCCTTTACCAGCCCTCAGCATTTCGATCGTTATCCTATCATACCCTGCCGCCTTCCCTATTTTCATACTTTTCATTGCTTTCATTATTTCTTCCATACTGATCTCACTTTCACTAAAGGCACCCATCGCATCGATCCAATCAACATTACTGCCGATTGGCGAAGAAACGGATGCATCCTCTTTTTCAAAGAGTCCCTCAAAATAGTTCTTCCATACTCGTTTCATGCTACTTTCATCCGTCGCCAATTCACCCTGATCATCTTTCACTACATTCACTCTCGTGTTTTGGGAAACTCCCTTTTCTTTCCGGACATATTTCCAGAACAACTTTTTGTTATTCCGGAAATTATCAGAGAGTTTCCTTTCACACCATTCTACCAGATCACGCTTTTTCTTTTCTATTTTCTTCTTAACCTCATTCTTAACTCTCTTATATTCATCTTCACAACTTTTCACTACATCATCTGTTACTCTCGCATCCATTCGTTTACTAGCTCTGACCGCTAGTAAATCTAACCAAGCTTTCTTCTTATCTTCGACTGCCTCTTTCACACTCTTATCCCACCAACTTGTTGGTGGTCTATTTGACCTTTTACACAATCCACATACTTCCGTCGCACATTCAACCATTGTCGATTTGAGCACATTCCATACTTCTTCTATTTCCATTTCATCCCTCATCTCCACGCAACTTAGTCTATCATCCAATTTCTTCACGTATTCATCACTGATCTTTTCATCATCTTGCAATTTCTCCACTTTTATTCTCGCAAGATCCGTTGTTGACATTTTGGCCCTATGACGCCAACGCGTGCACAGACCTCTCACTCGGGATATAACAAGAAAGTGATCTGTGCCAACATTCGTGCCCCTATAGACTCTGGTGTCAACAACCTTTGCTCTCAGCCTTTCATCAACAATCACAAAATCAATCATACTTCTCTCGTTTCCTCTCTGTCTTGTATACATATGGATATCTTTGTGTTCAAACAACGTGTTTGTAACACAAAGATTCCTCGCCAAACATACCTCAATAACTTTCTCGCCATTTTCGTTCTTCTAATTATGTTTATGTGAAATGTGAATACGCTATCATATTTATACCAAAACAGTTATTTATAAATTTAGTTATTTTGGAATATCATTAGGCGCAGAAACGTTAGTCAACCGATGGGAACACTTGAATTATAACACGTCCTTGTTTTTTTTAACTCAACAAAAGTGTGTATACTTTTTTGAGTAAAACCTTACTACATTGATGTTATTTAATGATTTAGTAATTTTAAAATGGGCTTAGTTAAACAGAACTTATTGATTATTTTAAGAAAATGTATATACATATAATCACTAAGATTTTTCAACATTGATGAACAAACTTTAATGTTAACTCAATCCAAGTTGTCTTAAATATCTATAGAATTCATCAAATAGTTCATGATTGTTAGTTTCACCGTGTTTTCTAATGGACAACAAATAAAATTGAAATAACTTTAATTATTTTTTTATATAACGCCAATTCATCGTAATAAACGTCGTCAAATTTTCGGTGAATTAATAAAGATACAGCAATGAAACTATGTCGCGTGCACACACGTTAATAGCCGCTGAAGTTTGTACAGGTTTATAGCGTCACATGATTGTAATGGCGTTATAAATGGCGACTTTTAATGTCCGTTGATAAAAAGGTTATATTTATACGGAGAAAGACCGCGCTTTATATGACATTTTCTTGAGGTTACTGTTTATTTGAAATGTCCACCATGATAATATCGATAAAATTCCACGCAAAACATAAAACGCTGAAATACTTTGCTATTGTGGATACAGTAAATCAACGCAACAAACAGTTGACGCCCCTTGACCATTTTCTGAATGGAGTTGTCACATGAAAGGGGTGAAACGCGGTGAGGCGGGGTGCGGGAGGGAAAATCTAAACACAGTAAAACGGGTTTTAGTAGCATTTTATTGGCGCTGTCTGGCACAGAGCCAGCCCGACGGTTTCTTTGCCTCTAATTGATATTTCTACGGGGAATGACTGTTAACATCGAGCACGGATTGCTCTGTCCATGTTCCGTGTCAATCACATATTTATTTCTATTTAGTTTTGAAAACTAGTCGTTTCCCATTTACCGTTGACACATGTCGATAGTATGTTACGCCTAAATAACTATAAAACTTTGAATCGTACTCACCATTTTGTTGTTGATTTCGTGAAAATGTATTTCGCACACTTTGTCTACTATGTCTTCGCTTTGAAATGTGACAAAGCCGAAACCTGTAACAAAAAATATTAACGTTAATATAATTCACACGTTTGTGTAGTTAATCGTGCCAGATTGATGGGGTGAACCGCTTTTAAAAACATCAAAATGTGGCGTAGTATCTTTGATATCGGTTTAATTAAAACCAATTTTCATCGAGTTAAATTTCAAAGAGCTGCGTCAATCAGTTTTCGACAACAGCCTATCAACGCGGGTATTGTGCGGCGACGGCACGAGCAGGCACCGAGCCACCGGCCCTCCTTTGTGCCTCACAATTTAATAAAACTTTCACCATCACACCGGGAACAACCTAAACTGAATTTGCCTCTTTAAACTGTTCGAGATATTCGCGTGTTCGGAAGGAAAGGATCGGCAACTTATCACCTGAGTTACATTGTTATTTGAACAGTGTAACGTATAGACGTTTACTACTTTCTTGTTGATGTATATCTTAGAATCACGAGACCCGGATAGTTAGTGGTGACAAAGTTAACAAGGTGAGTGAAGGCGTGTGTCTACTAATAATAAAGATACACAGAAGGCGAGGTGACGGGTGCGTCCACCTTCCACGACTCACAACAAATAGCATTAGGCGGGCCACTGCGTAAACATTACGTGTGATATGCTGACACGCATCTAGCACCCTTACTGTTCACTAACTTTGTACTATCTTTTACTTATAAATTCATACTCACGTTTAAATAAACCTCAAAGCACCAAATACCAAAAGTCCCAAACGAATTACAACCGTTTACATGCTTGCTGAACACTTGAAATCTTCAAATACTACACCTAAGGTCAATACTTATAATGCGGCGACCAAAGATGCCTCTTTGTTAATATTAAGCTCATAACCTTTTGGGGCTTAAGGTGACCTAAACAAACAGCGCAATTCGTACGCTCACCAAAAAGCGGGCCGCATTTGGTATTTCGCGCGCGACCGAGTGGCTTTGCGTGGGAATTGAGGCAAAGATAATAACAACCCGAAAAGGCAAATAGGGGATCAGTCAAGTTGTGTAGACAATTGTATTTTCTCTAAACGTTTTCAGAACGAACACAACGAACCAACTCTACATTGACATTCAGTTATATTGGTTTCCATCACAAATCGATACACGCAATTGTTACATAAAACAGTGGGCACGTGCTCTTTATTATTGAAACGGATATATGGCTCATAAGTATAACAGTGTGGTTGCGCAACGTGGCTCGCGGTCGAACCTTATATCCTTAAATATTTACACGTGTATCCAACTGAGTGAACTACGATGTTAAGAGACTCTTACATCAACCTTTTTCAAATAGCCTACGTGTGTTGATAAAAAAGTTAAAAATAAAATGTCAGCAAAAATAAAGTGAGAGGCGGAGCGTTGTCACTAACCACACAAAAAGTTTCAGATTTCGAGCCTTTGTTTGAATAAATGGGGCATTTTCGTTAAATTCATCCACGTCAGTTCTCGTAACAAAAGAGGATAAATAATCACTGCGTAAGAAAAGGATTCCATAAACACAATTATTTGAACTGGCAATTGTACCTGTGAAACGCTAATGAAAGTACTCTAGCGTCGCTCAAGAAATTACAGTTATTTTTCTTATGCTACAGAGAATTGCAGCACTGCTGAGACTTTGTTAGTCACATAATACCTGCATTTACAAACTGGTATTAAAATATATTACTGAGCTGGAAGAAATACAATATTAAGAAGAAACCAGAGTTGACATAGTAATCAACCGAGTTTTTTTTTTTATCTTATTTGTATAGCAAACTATTACTGGTTACTAGTTTATGTTAACTGCAATGTAAATAACAAACAGAAAATGGAAACCGCAATACCGAATTAACAAGTATTTATCGACCAGATATTCCTTCATCGCATACTTTTTCGGAGACAAATTATGGATTTCGTGAATTGATTTGCCGTTTATTAATTCAGATTTCGCACCTGTGCCCGATTCACGTTTTAATATAAGATAGCGGAGAATATCAGAGAGGGATTATGAAAAACTTCCAATACGACATGTCCATGCTCAGGTCTGCACGTGCATTTGACAGATTGGAAGATATCTTATTCCGATTTGTTATCCTTTCTAATAATAAAAATGTGATATTTTATTTATTGAGCCGTGATGTGATAACACTATCTTAGTTATTCCTGTAGGTATAAAGATGCTGCGGTTGGCAACTTAAAAACGATAATGGTTTATTTTTTTATCTTCGTCTCTTTTCTAGTGCCAGAAGTAGTTAAGCAGTTGGTTTGGATAGAATGGAATCTTATGATATAAGTAAGAACAAGAGTATCAAAGTCTTAAGACAGTGTTCAAAACTAATTAAGTTTAAAATCCAATATTATGGTTTTCAATAGTAAAAGAGTGAGTTTTTATATTTATATATTTTGAGTTGTATAGCTCATATGAGTTTTTCAATGAAAATAATATTATTATAAGTTTTTATTGCATACGTTTGTTGTCCCAAGTTTTTGGTTCGTGTGCCTAAATGATGTGACTCCAGCGAAGTTGCCTCTGCTACTCAAAATATCTACAATGCGAAACATATTCAACATTATGGTAACGTATTGCTGCCATAACAAATTTTTCGCCCGATACGCTAAATTTTTATACTTCTTCGAGGACAATACATGCTCGTAATTTTTTCCTCTAGTAGCAGGCTCTCGTAAAATATATCAGAGAATATTTTTGCTAGGCATGACGTCTACCCTGACCTAAGTGTTGCGTGTTTTACAAAAGGAGCATTTTTCCTCAACGTTCCGATACAAAATAATTCTTTTGTGACTACATGAAAAGATAAAGAAGGTATAGAAACGCGTGGGTATACAACAATTTATATGCATCAATTTGGTGTTATAGAAAAAAAGGAATTATTTGCTATATTTTTCCGTACACAAACATGTATGAAAGTGATAATTTACTAATCAAAATAGGAACAGTTTGTTTTTCTTCACCAAAGAGCTAACAAATCGTGTGAGTAAAAAATTGTTGTTCTTTATTTTAGACAGGACAAAGTACCAGAATATGGAATTTCATTTCATAAAATAACTATCTGTGAAAAAATCTCACTCAACTCATAGGAATATCTAGTTAAGACAACATTATTCGAATAGTCGCAGCTACACTAATTGGCTGAGTCATTTGGAGCCGTTGTATGCTCAATAAAAGAAATACTCTGTTTCTGGCAAATAGTAAGTTTTCATTAGGAGCGAACTCAACAAGGCACTCAAACAGCAGCCGGCAACTTGTCCGCCAGCGGCCCGCGCCCGCTGTCCAAACTTTCCTTATTGTTTTGCTTCATTATTGTAATACGAAATACGCAACGTCATAATTAAGAGATACTCAACGATCCAACTTCTCATAGTTTCTTCAGCTGCAAATGACAATGTTTTTACCCAACTGAAATATTTGATACAATATTGTAACTAGCAACTAATAACTACGTCTTACACGTACACCAATAGAAATGATTTATGTTACAGTAATGGCAGCAGGCAGTGTAATAAGTTAGTACTTAGGAAAAGCTTATTTGCTTGTATATTTATTGTTGCGTACCGATAATGTTCGTGTTGGCATTTATCGGAAATAACTATAAGTAGATTGGGAACACGGCTCGGGTAACGTTTCGTATTGACATTTAGACAAGGTTGAATGTAGCAACTACAATGTGTCATAAAAATGACGTCACTGTTCCTTGTAAGCCTCGAATATTAAAGCGGGAATATTTTAATGCATTTTGTTGAAGTGGAGATAAACTTTCGACAAGCTAAGGAAATGTGTCTTGAAAGCTGTTGTAAAAAGAATTGGCTCCTCTTCATTTCTGCTATAGTAAAGTTGAATAGACTGCGAACAATCAAGTTCCGCACCGAGTTGATTGTAACCGAAAACTCTTCTTGACTGAACAGGTGAAGTAGATTAAAGAAAATGATATATAGTAACACTTTGTTGGTGACCCAATTTTATGGCATCCGATAAAATTGTGATTTATTATATCCAAGTCTTTCAAAATTTTGCAAACAATGTTACAAAAACAAATCTAACGTACATTACTTCGTATAATAAATCATGATAAAACTTTGATCCAGAGGAGGATTTTATCATAAATGTTATTGAACTTAGTATTTTTGTGAGATTATATTTTCTTTGTGTTATCATGAAAAACCCGATTGTGATGGTAAGAAAGTATAGAGGAGCAGTTTTATGTTTCGACAAGTTATTTGTCAACTTGTAAAAGGTATATTGTGGGCCAACATAAGTAACTGCGGAAAAATGTCACAAAACGCAAAGTGAAATCATAAATCACTTGCATAGAATCTTCTTTAAAGCGATAGGTGCGTTAACAGGAGAAATATTTGTGAAAGTGGCCGTAAGGCCGCGACCGGTGGGACAATTTATCAAGACGACGAACCCTCGTCCAATCGGTTGATAGCGATGCCATAAATATTTACTTTAATAAGATTCTGTCTGTTTTGTTCTCGGCGATGTTGTTTTACGACACACTTTGCCGTTTGATTGCGACCTCCGGGCTACTTCGATGTTTTGGATTTCTTTCTGCTGTTATTGTCTCTTCTATTTATGTATTCATAAATTGAATTAATTGTTATATTAATTTAATATTTTGGTCTTACCACTATTTATAACCTTAACCCTTGGTTGGCCTTAAATCGTTAGTTTATTTGTACTCCTTTCAATCGTTACATATATGTATGCGTTTCAATTACAAATCTAAGATGGTGACATATTGTTGAAGGGATAATTAATAATTTAATTTAAATGTTGAAATAAAAATATTATGCTTATTATTTTAACTGACGCACCGAAACAATGATCTCTATAATAATTAAGGTAGTGTAAATACTCAAAAATATACGATCATTTTCAGGTTATATGATAATGTACTAAGACGGACGTTGACAAAATAGGTCACGTGCAGGTTGTGTGCTACCCCTGTATTTTTTTTAACTCCTACTTATCAACTGAAAGTAGAAGAGAGATAAATACCATGCTTTTGCTTATCATGTATTGCTGTTGAAAGAAAACATTCACCTGCGTACAGCTGGCGTTTATCGATTTATCAAACGTTAAAAATCAAAAGTATTAATAAAGACGAAAAAATACATAGGCTTCACCGTCTTACATATTTATCACTTAAAGTTGTAACCAAAATATGCCGGCAATTCACCATTCCCAATAATTTATTAAACAAATTTCAAAATCACTTCGAATTAACAAACTGAATATTCCAAAGATAAAACAAGAATGAAATTCGCGGAAACGGCGGCGTCATCTCTCAAAACAATTTACCGGCTTGACTAAATTTCCATTTTAAGTATTTTTGAAGAACACAATCAAAATCTAATCTTTCCAAGTCATTCCTCAATCTGACAGTGTTTCCTTTAGAAACCCGTGACCGATGTAAATACAGAAAGGGGCCCCACAAAATAGATATACACGCAATATTTCACTTTGGACAATTCGTATCGTGACTTAATGCTTTAGACAAAGAGTTACGATCTAAAGCTATTGTAGACAAGCCCTTGTAAAATACTGTTAAAGCTCTGTTAGGACAATGGCTAGGGAACCTACATAAATAATGTCATGTACTTTATTGTGTGACCTTTTGGAAAATATTGGTACTTCACTTGGCCATATATGTAAGTTATTATCGGAATCGTCTTTTTCTTAGTAGCCATGATCGTAAGACTACAGTTTCTTGTACTTGACGGTTTTTGTGTAGAATAATAAAATATCAAAATAAACAAAGAAAACAGTATTGTCATATCTTTATAGTATAAAAGTATTGATGAACCACTACATGTTAGTGATTTGGTTTAATATTCTGGAGCGCTGGATTTTATATAAATAAAAAGAAACAAAAAATAAAATAAAAGAAAGTCTATCTTTGGATGGATTGCAATTACATTATTTTATTATAAAAGGTTTTGTTCATGAAAACCTTATTTTATTTAAACCTATTAAAAGTACATTATTCCCCGATAGTGCTTACATATCTCATTTCCTAACTCTACATCATCATGTAAACATATAACGTCGTTTCTAAACGTGTTTTAATTAGTAGTCTGAACAAGGATATTGATGCAAGGATGGCTTTATTTGGGGTCAGATGAAGGACGTGCCCGGGCCCAGATGACCGAGATTTGCAGCGCCTTGATAGCCGGATCACCAATATGGCTACTACTCAGTACATACTGATTACTTCGTATTTTATGTGATAAAATCATTGTTAATGAGAATTAAATTTTAAATAAAGATCCACCGGTTCTTTATTTAAAATTATTTTTCTCATATTTTTATATGAAGTAAACAGTGGTTTTTTGGTTTTCTTTGCTAACTAACGTTATGTAATTCAACATACATACATACACGCATATACTCACGGCTATAAATGCCTAGAAGGGGTAGCTAGAGTCAAAGAATTGGAAATTACTCAGCCACTGTTGGAACATTAAGTGGGGAAAAGATGGTGGAATAAAGGTTGTTGGTGATGGGTTTCCAACCGCATCGCCCAAAAATCCCTTAAAAGCCCCAATACCATTAGTCGCCTCTTACGTACACCCACCGGAAGAAATGGGGTAGTGCTATTCTAAGCCAACACTACGCAGCACGTTTCGTACGTCAAGGGTTCCCTTTCCTACATTTGTCCGTAGTTTAAATCATAGTTATCTGGTTTTATACGCCCTTATTCTTTTATTTATTTAAGTAATATGTTTTCGAATATATTTTTATGTACTTAAGACTGGGCATTCAGGTCTCCTTAATTTTCTATTAATAAATCTGTCTATAAATCCAAGCTAACTGAGACGCACAGTATGAACAATGTGATACAATTTCGTTTTCTACTTTAGAGCTCTAAACCACAAAGATATCAGACTTGGTAAAATACTTCTGAAAAACACTCCTAAGTTCACGACTTTTATCCCCATAGGGAACGACGGCGTTCAGAAGACTGTGACAGGAATAAATGAAGACAGATGAGTGACATATTACATTACATGCGCATGCTGCACCAAGGTTGTTCTGAACCCTCTTATGGTTGTTTAGTGTCAAATCCAATTTCTTACAGCATAAATCATCCAGAAAAACTAACAAAATAACTAACTCCACGACTTCAAATAACAATAAATATTCATAACGTATATCATTTTAAAACAGCGAGAAAAATCCTGCACGTTCTAGAAGTTGAGAGAAAGAGGGTGTATGATACCGATAATATCGTTTTAATTGCGAATAGGAGTGTTCTAGGGTTGGGGTAGGGGGTGGCAAGGGGTTTGCATTGTGATGCGGACGGCGGCTGCGTCGGATTGAAGAATGAAGATACCCCACACTGCTCACGTACTACATGCTCCACTTGTTAAGGCCGCAGCGTGAAAAACAAACATTTACTATTGCAACCGAAACAGAAAAGTTCACCAGAAGATCCTTTCAAATGGTAAGAGCTTCAAAATGTCCTCAAACCCGCAATCGGCTGACCATCCACTTGGCTGGCTTATTGCACAATCACGATTGTTTGCCAAACACTCCACCGATGTTTTTCGGTTAACTTTCAACGCCACTGTTTTGGCATTCCGATTTTCCATGAAAACTAAAGTTGCTTTCACGTAGCTATAAATGGTTTTTTGCATTTATTTCCACCGTTTTCAGGTGAAGAGTTTATGCATACACTGCATACTATGTATGAGTGGGGAGCAATGAGAGCAGAATGTATTTACCGAGAGCGATTACGAGTGAATCGAACGATGCAAATCAGTCCAACTTCGACTGACAAATATTTGACTGCTGCATTACCATTAGGATTTTGCTTCTATTTTGTTTCTATTTAATCTCGCTTAGTTTAGATCTTCAGTTACTTTAGATAGCTTAAAAATGATGAGTATTTTAAATTTGCGTTTTTTTAGGATATATCAAATAATTTGATTTCAAATATTTTGATTCGCCGTGTAGTGTCGGCTTAGAATAACACTACCCCATTTCTACCCGTGGGTGATCGTAAGAGGCGACTAAGGGTATAGGGGTTTTTAAGTGATTTTTGGGCGATGTGGTTGGAGACCCGTCACCAAAAACATTTATTATTACTATCACATTTATTTCCCGAATCAACTTCGAAAAGTGGCTGAGGAATTTCTCATTCCAAAGCTCTGGCTACCCCGTTAAGGGATTTATAGCCGTGAGTGTATGTATGTATGTTGATTTCAAATCTAGTTTTTTAGTCTTAGTTTTATGTAATACACAAGAAACGAACGTATTTTAATAAATTGGTTTAGATTTAGCACTCTGCTGAACAACATCAATTTATATTTTTAACAGAAATGTATACTATTTTGTCTGTGAACGTTCCACCGACTTATTGTTGTAATCAATAAAAAAAAATATGCAACTACTTTTTGGCGCATAAGTAGTATTTTATTGATGTATCTACGAAATTGAATGGCTACGGTAAATCTTCGTAGACTAGATGTGGATATTGACGTCATCATCAAATTTCGTGGCGTAGAAACAAATAGTGTTGTATAATACGAGTTGAAGTAATTTTTTTAGGAACCTTTACAAAATGATATTAAATTTTTTAAGAATTTTTGTGGAATGGAAAAAAAATACAATTATTTTTAAATTGGTAAGCAAATCGCCTTAATAGGATTACCAAAGTGTTTTGCATGCTCAACCTCATTGACGAATAGAGGAAATATTTTTCTTTTCAATTTGTAAGTATATCACGAAGACAAAGAAAATGTACAAATAAAAATCGATACAAGTCTTGCATAAAAGATATAAAGCAGTGTGATTTTAGTGCAGTAATTAAGTATTCAAAAAGGATGTGACCACAAAGAGTGAGCCTTTCATATAGTATCAAAAGAAAATTTCAGCTATACAAAACGAGTGGCTCGCTTCGAAAAGATGGCGGCTTGTAAAATACAAGGACGGCCACTCCAGAAACAATAGGGACACTTTAACATTAATGATGCCGAGCTTCTTTGGTCACATACTTTTAGGATGACATACTCAAAATCTTGCATATTTTAAAAGAAAATGAAAGGTATTGGAATTTATTTACTTTTAGTTTGAAAACTCATGTTTGTGTTTCTTTTTTGGGTCATGTCTTTGTCATATATTTTTTAAGCCACAAATTGTAATAAATATGTTATTTTAATGTGTATTATCTCTACTATAAAATATAATACGTATAATACTCTGAAATCTAGCATGGCTGTTAAATCTTGCTTACTATCAAGTTGAAACATAATCTATCCAATGGAACTAAATCAACGCTGTTACATAATGAAAAGAAGAACAAATAATATTATAATACCAAGAAATCTGGAGAGACAAGCGCAAACAGCTAAATGAAAAACGGGAAGCAATAAAACACACTGTGGCAACCTCTATTTATTTCAAGTTTTATCATCAACTGATTACCCGAGGCTCCACCTTTTTTAATTAAACTTGTTCAAGGAGTTTATAAACTAGTATTTCTTGGATTCGATAAATTGAGGGCGAAAGTTCAATTTCGGTCGGAGCCTTCGAGGCTTGCGTCTCGTAATTGTTGAACTCATTAACATTTACGACAATGACATGACCTGCTCTGCCTTGATGGCTGTCTTACCGTTCTACATAATATGTTACGGTTAATCAGCGAACGCACACACTTTTTCATTTTATATATTTTTATGAAATTTGTTTTCTTTGCATTAGTTTTTCCTCTCATTTTTTCATAACACTAACAATATTTTTTATATCACTTAAGTCTATCGTGAAGATATTTAGGAAGTGTTATTTTATTTTAGTTTATGAAATAAATTTACTTATAAGATTTTTATGCTAAATATTATGTATATTGCTGATGATGATCAGTAAAATAAAATAAATATATAGAGATGTTTTCTTTTGTTAGTTATTGTTCATGTCAAACCGACGTTTGTTATCGAAACCAAATAAGCACATATCAACATTACCTTAATTAACAAAATTAGAGAAATTCAACAAGCCAAAATATAATCATAGCAACCAAATTCGAATATTAACAGTAACATGACATAATGGTGTAGAGATACGTCTAATCTGCAAAATGTTCAATTCATGTTGGGTTCCTTCTAATAGTTGCCTAACTCGATATTTGGTTTTGATGATGGTAATTAATTACATTGATTACATGTACTGAGATTTAAGCAAAATTTAAGATTGTAAGTTTGTTCTAAATTAATACAAGTACATGAAAACAGCACAATTTTTTTTAAAAGTGTAGTGTAGATTTTTTAACTAATCTGGAAAGAAGAGATGCATTAAAATTTTGAAATGAAGAACCGTTGTTAAAGTGCTGAAACTAATTGATATTGAAACAATTAATCTTATTTACAAACTAGACTCATTTTTTTTCAGAGATTATATCAAACTAAATAAGACAGCATATAAACCAAAAAACTCAAACTGCAATTAAAAACAAATCGAATGTCACGATCTGGAACGAAATACTTATAAATATTTCGCTCCACACGGTTGAGTTGAGCGTAGGAAATTTAAAAATGCTGCTGCAAAACGCGAGCGAATAAGCCGAGTCGCACCACAATTGCATAAAGACGCCCGACTGATCCACGGAATATTAATATGCAGCAGATCATGCATATGCAGGGACTTGCAGCAGGTGGTCGCTCAAGATGCTTCTTCAAGATCGAGGCGTAAGCGTGACTTAATGACGTCATGCCAACATGTGTTATATCGCTTGAACAAAATGGGCCACGGTATTGCGATGGAAATTAAATGTTTGGATCAGTTTGGTGCTTGCAGACGTTTTTAGTTTTAAGGTTATACTTGTATTTTATAGTTTTACAGTTTAGCATCCAAGGCAATAAATATTACGAAACTAACAGATTGATAGCTAAGAATTTCGGACTGTAAAAACCAAACATTTCTAACTGGCCTTTTACACAATCACGAGTTTTGACAATGTAGACAATATATTGATTATATTTCAATGTTACATCCTCAAGATTTAGTAAAACCATGTAGTCCGATCCAGGATACACTGCATGGTCACACCGTTCAGAGCGAAAATAACGATTTTTCAACTCATTCCGTTCACCAATCGGTCTCTCGCCCTCCAATCTCGTTCCTATGTTCGGTTCTTCATTCTTTTTAGGTGTGCTGCATTGGAAACACGTCTCGTCTCCGTAAAATAGAAATTGTTACAATCATACAGTTTCAGCTTTTCAGCTAGAAAATGCCAGTGTATAATGACTGTTCAAGTAAATATATGAATTGACAAGGACCTACCTCCGAAATACTATATATGTAAATTCATTTTTGATAGTTGGCGGCAAAAATGGCGGTGAGTAATATAATCATTTTATGTTCTTAAGCCCCTTAATGAGTTATTATACTTATACAGTTTTTTCTTCAATCCACTTTTTTAAGTGATGGTGCGATACTGCGCAGAAAGTGACATAATTCTAATTAACTTTATCAATGACCCACTTTTTAGTCTTATTAAAGTGATAATAAGTAATGTAATATTACCCAGAAGATTGAGGTAATGTATATCTAAAGTGGTTTTACCTACGCGATACAGCGTAGAAAGTGTCATGAATCATAAAAACAGTAAAGATGTTCAATATTAAAATTTTCTTAAAGAGATAATAAGGAATATTAACCAGAACATTGATTGTCATAATGTATTTTCTTGAACTGGTTTTACAAGATATCCCACAAAAGGTGACATGATTAATATGTATAACCAACTACTAAAATTTCAAAACGTGATAAGGCGTTATACCAAAAGGTTTTTTTTTTTTTTTTTAAATACTTTTCTTTTGTACGAGATACCTACTTCCCAGAAAGTAGCTTTATTCATTTCAGCATTATCATCAATCAGTACATAGTTACTACATGTATATTAAATAATACAATGTGCACCTACCGTACGTTGTCACAATGAATAATATTATACATCGACAACTTTTTAATCTTCTTAAAGAGGTAATACGAGTTGTTATCCAGAAGATCAATTGGCATGCGCCTTCCTAAAGTGGTTGTACGAGATACTTACCAGAAAGTATCTTTATTCATTTCAGCATTATCGTCATTCAGTACATAGTTACTTCATGTATATGAAATAATACGGTGTGCACCTACCGTACGTTATCACAATGAATAATATTATACATCGACAACTTTTTAATCTTCTTAAAGAGGTAATACGAGTTATTATCCAGAAGATCAATTGGCATGCGCTTTCCTTAAGTGGTTGTACGAGATACTTCCCAGAAAGTAGCTTTATTCATTTCAGCATTATCATCAATCAGTACATAGTCACTTCATGTATATGAAATAATACGGTGTGCACCTACCGTACGTTATCACAATGAATAATATTATACATCGACAACTTTTTAATCTTCTTAAAGAGGTAATACGAGATATTATCCAGAAGATCAATTGGCATGCGCTTTCCTAAAGTGGTTGTACGAGATACTTCCCAGAAAGTAGCTTTATTCATTTCAGCATTATCATCAATCAGTAAATAGTTACTACATGTATATTAAATAATACGGTGTGCACCGACCGTAAGTTTTTACTATAAAAACGTTGAGTTGTCGGAAAATAATGTGTCATACGAACCAGTACGAATGACGTACCCAAGCAAGAAGAACCTAAAGGTCGAAACGACCATAGTTCCCATCACTGACGAGTTCTCTGAACATTGGGGTTATATATCCCAGCAGGATTAACATGAAACAGTATGATGGTAAGTATATCGACAGGTACCTGATAATCTACTCAGTGAATTTCACTTGAGGTGCTGACTTTGCCGTAATAATAGTTTGGAAAAATCACAAACACAATATCAGCTTTGATTGCCTTTTGGCTCTTAGTTACATTTCCAATAACCTTGTTATGGATAAATCAACATCATTATTTTGAATAATCACATGGTAATAATGTTTTTCATTATTACTCACAAACAAAAATTAAAATAGTTTTCATTATTACCCACATACAAAAGACGACGGACTATCTTGCTGTCTAATTATGATGCCCACATGGCATTACAAGACCGCCGCCGCAACTGTCCCCGCTCGCTACGGTTGTGCTTGTACCTGCCGTGATGAAGACCGTGATGGACGTGTCGCGTCACTGCCGCCGCCGCCACCGCCGCCGGCCGCCACCTGCTAGACGCTCACAGGTACACTCAGTGTCGTCACAATGCACATAGGTGCTGATGATGCTGATGATCCATTCATATCTTTGTAAATTATGACGTCGTGGAAGGGTGTAAGAATTTTTTTTCATAAAATTCATTATTACAACTAATTTTTGAAATTTTTGAGGGCCACGTACCAGAAACGTTTTATTCATGTGTTTTAAATGAAATATATGTATTATATACAAATATTCATATACGTGTGATTGAGATTGTAGATTAGTTCTTAAACCGAGAAATTCATTCAGAGATCATAAGGGAATCATCTCGAATAACACAATAGATTCAAAGGAATCTTACATTTTGTTTCTTTTAGCAATTGTACGTATGCCTTTACCAAAAGTAAAGAACACGAAAAAATGTAGTTTTCACAAACTTGATAAATTTTATCGTTTTCCTTCTAGACCATTACCCTTACCGTTTATCTTTACGAATGTCTCTGTTGGTATTTAGTAAATACAGGGCTCCAATAGCATAACTGACACAATTGAAACCTCTCCATCGCAAAACCACTTACGTGTTTGCAATTGCCAACATACAAATTTGAATTTGTTACTTGTTCATATATTTCTACATATTTAAATAAATAATTTTCTAATATAAAAATTATATATAAAAAGCAGTTGGTCTTTGGAAGTTTTTACACTAAACTTTTATCATTACATTTTATCTGAATCGCCTTTTGCAGAACGTATTTATAACTGCTTATGGATCCGCATGCAAGGGCGGTTATTTTTATGTCTATGGTCTTTTCATGGTCATACGAGGTCAAAACGAACTGAAGATAGTTCCCTTTTATTGGGTTTGAATCTAGTTGGTTTTAGAAATATTACTATACAAAAGCATATCGCAGGTATGTAGCAGGGTAGGTATGAAATTCCCTTATATTTCTTACGTCAATAATTTACTTTTATTCAATTGGATAGTAATCGAGAGCATGCTATCGTTTTTTGTTTTGTATGTATACATACAATCATATCTCACGCCATTGGTTCCCGTTTGGGTGTGCAGTGACTGTCGATCGCCGCTTTTAGCAACCAAACAATATTTTCGTAAACCTATGTATAACTAAAACACATATTCTGTCAAGGCGAGTCATAAATATACCTATTTATATCACAAGCAAAACATATTGTATAATATTTATACATATGTTATATTTAATTTTAATACAATAATATTCTTGATTGCAACATGATCTTCATGCTTATAATATTTTTTCATTCCATTTGTACCTTGAAACTGCAATTCTCAATGTTCCCTTTTTTGCACATTCGACATATATAAAATAAAGGTGAAGAAATACAGACTTTTTTTTTTTTGGCCTTAACAAATTCAAAGGCTCTCTCTTTTTTATTTATTTATTAAGTCAGAAAATATCTTTAAGAAAATCTTATAAACTTTAAAGATATTATAATAATGTCTATTACCAAAAGTCTAACAAAAAGAAAGCATTGTTAATTCTGTCTTGTTCTGATTATTTTTCTAGTCGAATTAGTTAAGCAGTTTCTACTGAAATCGTCTAAAATATTGTTAACTATGGTATGGTCATATATATATACATGTATATATGGTTGGCAATAGTAAGTACTATTATACCTCTATAGGTATGGTGTATCAAATACAGAGTGCACTCATTAATAAGTTTAATGTCTTAAATTAATCAACCAACAACAGTTTGGCGACAAATTCAAATCAAACCTTTCCTCTTGGTTTGGACTTATTCCTAAGCATATAAATATAATTGTATTTTAATCTCGGGAGTATAAGTAATTTATAAATATTATTCTTAAAAATAAATTTAAGAAAGCATTCTTATCTTCTTGTATAGATCTCAAGATATAGTTGCTACATCTTTGCAAAAGATTCATCTTTCTATTTTGAAAGAAATTTTCGTTAATCATTTTACATTTACAATGACATAAACACTTTTTGGCTGCGTACTGATCAGGGATGCCCATTGGTAGTTTAAGAAAGCAAGTAGATAGACTGGCTAGTCGACCTGTTTGGTATAGCTTTATTTTTTATCATCCTATATGTGATAAACAAAATATGTATTTTGACTTTTGGTATTATACTAGTTTTAGTAGTAAATGACAGTTTTTAAATACTTTGAAATTTAATGGGAAATGGACTTTCACCAATACCTTTAATTGTAATAATTTTATTGTTTGCAATAATTTATTTAACCAAATACATGTTATAATTTGCAACCAGAACTCTAAACATCTACATGGTTTTACTAAATCTTGAGGATGTAACATTGAAATATAATTTATGGTTAAAAGAACTTACCTAAGTGAATTTCTACCAAAATTATATGAAATGTTACATCCGAAGAGATTTAGTACCCACCCTAACCCAGAGAAAGGTGAACCTATCTAACCCTTCAGTTGCAAATTCACAGCTAAGATACCTCTAAAATAAATGAAGAACCGAACATAGGAACGAGATTGGAGGGCGAGAGACCGATTGGTGAACGGAATGAGTTGAAAAATCGTTATTTTCGCTCTGAACGGTGTGACCATGCAGTGTATCCTGGATCGGACTACATGGTTTTACTAAATCTCTTCGGATGTAACATTTCATATAATTTTGGTAGAAATTCACTTAGGTAAGTTCTTTTAACCATAAATTACAAAAGTTTTTTTTCTGAATGCACTGACTGAATGAAACATGTATCATAAAACGATAAGGTTCTAAAATGAAACGTTACTATTTATGTGTGCTAAATAGTTAGATTCCACATTCAGTCTTAGTGTAAAATGTAATAGTGTATCATGAAACGGGTAGCAATTTCATGTAAACATCCTCAACACTTAACCGCGAACGAGATTATCTCTAATGATGGAAAATTGACTTGTTGTTACGCCACGATTGCATTGCAGTGAAAATTGCTAGTACAGGCAACATATTTCCTAGAAATCATAATAAAAATATCCTGTAGATTTTTGTAGCGTGCCCAAGGCTTGGTTTACTCTTGAGCAAAAACATTTACTTATTTTTTTTATTAAGTTATAGTTTATCTTGGAAATGAATCTTGTATTTTTATTAAGTTATTGTAAATCTTGGAAATAATTTTATTTATATTTTAGCATGACTTCACTGTTTTGGTAATGTTTTTTCGCTGAGTTCAACGAAACGAATTAAAATTGAATTATACAAAAAAATATATCCAAGTAAATGAATTTAACTTTTGTTTAATCACACAGTTATTTGACTCATTACTAAATGTTTCAAACTTAAATAAGTTACAGATAAATGAAAAGTAAAGTTTTTGTCCATACAGCAACGTAAAAACAAACATTTTCCGTTCAATTTGTCGAACAAATCTAAAAGATCCCATTTGTAGCACAAAAATAGGTAAATGGTACACGAGTATTATCATAAATTCACTTTTGCTTCAAAACGCCGTAACAAACTTAAATCTATTTTCCCAGTGACAAAAAAGGAAAAACAACGGCTTCGTTTTAGTGGACTTTTCTTTATTCCCTGGGGCATCTTCCTGATATATTATACTTGCGTGGCATCCCGGGTTCCTGTTGGTATCCTGTTTTGTTCCCGTGAAAAGTGGCGGTGCATTCCCTGGGAGACTTCGCGTTGTAATGAAGCCCCCGTGACTTCTTGTTATCCCCGGTTGATATTTCAGACATGTTTACGAATTGGACTTTTGTGTGTTTTCGGGCTATTATTACTGTTTTAGTTTTTAGATGAAATGTGTTAGGAACTAAACACATTTATTTAATAACATTTCTTCAGGATTTGTTATTAAGGATTTTTTTATGATGAGATTAAGATCTTTTAATTATTTAATAAATGAGTAATGGTCGTCAATTGTATCTCTGTTCTTTAGGCCAAACCATATTTATGAGTCTAGAATATAACGAACAATTCATTTCAATACTAAACAATTACAAAATAACAATAACTTTTCAATAAAACAAAATAAGGAACAAGTTGAATATAAAATGGAATTAATCCAATTCAAACGAACAAAAAGCGAGAACGCCAAATGATAGATTATCATTTCCGATACTCGACGCTAACGAAGAAAAAACGAGGTGCTTTGTAGAGAAGTAGTATCCAGCTGTAATACATAGTACACGACGGTTTTCCATATAAATAAGCTTTCTTAAATCTGATTTGTGCAGTGCAATGTTTGAACGTGATAAAATATTTGTTTTCACGGTTCGTTTCGTTCACGTTTTAGTTTGTTAAATTTTCATTCGATAGGGAGTTCGGAAATTCTTGGGGTTCTTTGACGGAGATAAGGGTACAAAATAAGATGGATTTAAACAGTGAAATTGTTTCACGTTCACATTTCACGGAGGTTTAAGTTTTAGTTTTTCCGAGGTTGCTTGAGCAATTTGATGGGTCGTGTTACTATGACCAATATATATTGTATTTAATATGTACCTCATGGGTATACAGGGCACCCATATTTCATGTTATATATTATTGAATAGCTATACAATTAATTAAATGCATTTTTTTATATCGTGACGCTCGCTAAGTTTTGTTTATTATAGCATTTTACAAAATGCATACATACATATACTCACGGCTATAAATCCCTTAACGGGGTAGCCAGAGCTTTGGAATGAGAAACTCCTAAGCCACTTTTGGAAGTTGAGTGGGGAAAAGATGGTAATGATAAATAATTGTAGGTGACGGGTTTCCAACCACATCGCCCAAAGATTACTTCAAAACCCCTATACCCTTAGTCGCCTTTTACGATTACCCACGGGTAGAAATGGGGTAGTGTTATTCTAAGCCGACACTACAAGGCTAAATGAAAATAAAATTAATAAATTTACAAAATGAAAAACTTTAACGTTTTAAACAGTCTTTAATGATTAAAATCGAATTGCGCTTTGCTTTTATTTCTGGTTTCCGTACGAATTGTGTTAAATGGCCTGTTGTTACGAGTTATTGTGTATTCTCATGTTTGTACTAGCTAGCTGTTATATTTGAGCTTTGAACAAGTTAGCGTTGCTTACTGCTTATTATTAGCTGTATTTTTAAATGTAAATCGAAGTGGTTATTAGTAGTGATTGCTGTAATGCATTAAGTATAAACCGATTTCAGGGTTTTGATTCCCGTTGGCTTTATCATCGCGGGGCTATGTCTTGTGGGAATACAACATTTGGTAAGTATTTGTTGGTAAAGAGTTATTGCTATATAGTTTTGGCTATGTCACTCATTATCATGCAGTGCAATTTTATGTAATACGGATTATCTGTATATATTTTACTTCGAAAGAAGGACATCATAAATATATTTACCAACTAATTTTGTAGGCAGTTATAGAGGAAGACTAGTTTTCAATCTAAGGCTAGGTAGCGTTCAATTTTACAGAGTCTTGAGAAACTTGCAGCAGTCAAGTACAGATTGGGCCAATCGGACTGCTTGCAAGTTTCAATATAATCGTGCTAGTTCAAAACTAATTTGGGAAATAAGTACTAGTCCCAGTTTCATAACTGCCGCAAGAACCAAATCCACTTTTAAAGTTTTTGCTTATAAGAAGTACTTTACAAGTTGTTCTGATTGTACCCTAGATTTGAGTCTTCCCAGAGTTTGTTATCTGATGTGAAATTGGTATCTAATTTCAGAATATGTGGTTTTTATTGCCTTAATAATTAATTTCCTAAAATCTCTTTATAAGTAGTATATAACGAATTTTACACCACAACTTTACTTCACTAACTTGAATGACGAATATATTCATATGTTTAAATAACATATATGACTGACAATGGCATAAAAACACATATAATAAAAAGACGCATTACAAAGTGACTACAGCTTCAAAGCAGAGCGGTGAAATAACCCAAAGTAATATGACAAGAACATAATAACAAATAAGAAGCAATATTATGTTCCGATCCGACATTATATCCGTTCTCATATATTCTAGGAGCGGTGTTATCGGCCTGATAAGCTTCGTGATCAGTGGGCCGGAACAGCCTCGCCCGGTTGCCCGTTCGATGCCTGCCCATCTTACTACGTGCTAAATCCAAACCCTATTACTGAACATGATATATTTGCTTGACTATAAACTATTGTTACGAAACTTCTAAACCATAAACTTCCCCAAGAAAGGCGTAAAAGATTAAAGTACTCAAATAAACACATTTCAAACAACAAAGCCGCGCAATGCACCGCACTTTGGGAAAATATTCCACTTCGAATTTCTAACTGTATCCGCCAGTAACCAAACAAAGATTCTCAAACTAACTCGCGCCATTGTATAAGGCACCTGAAAACCGCGGTCGCACTTTTCAAACAGGAATTGTACAATTTTGAACAATGCTATAGACGCGACAGAACGTCATTACCATAAAATGGCGACTGGTAGGGAGTAAGGCCGCGAAATTGCTTTTTTGAACTCGCACAATGTTACACTATTAGAAGTTGAAAAAGTGCAAAAGTTGAATAAAGGTTTGCGGAGCGCAGGTGAGCACGTAATATCATTCAGTGTTAGACTTTCGGGTTGGTTGACACAAACTGGTTATGCGGCTGTATAAACGACTAACGTACTCTCGGAGACAAACAAGTGAAATGGGTCACAGGAAAAATGCATGACATAATTGTCCGGAGTGGCATCATGCGGAAATGCACTGGAAAAATTAATGTCAAAGATGGTTACGTAATCATGGATAATAACGCCACGCATGATCTAAGCTCGGTAGGGGAATCTCGTTTATTGGTTGACAAACTATTTGCATTACATCATTATAAAACAAATATTTTTAACTAGATATTGTTATATCAAATTAGCATTATATATAATTTTATATTTTAATTGGCGGCAATACTACAGTTGATGGCCGTGAAAATATGATTCTATGTTGGGTCCAATACACTCTTTTTAAAGTATATATAATCAACATATTATAAATAAAATGTATGAATTTCATGACCACTTATAAGCAATCATTAAAAATTTGCAGTAAATTTTATTTATCATGAGAGCTAGAGCCAGAAAACCACATGAAATACATGTTTCTTTTTTCTTATATTTTACTCATTTATTTTAAAGTATCTTTATTTATTGATTTTTGCTCAGTACTGTTTTACTTATCTACGGGCTTACTGTATCTAACGCTTTGTAATATTATGTTTCGGTAACTTGCAAACTATTACCAAACTTTTCAGAATATCTCGGTTTACCATATTCAAAACAAGATAACCAAGAATAGAAACCTTAAATATCTGTTTACACAAGTCTTCCAAGTTTCCAAGCAAGGAGGCGGAGATTAGAACTAGTCGGGAACGGCATTGCAAGTCCTGAGACGTGCTTTTTAGCAATTCTACGACTCAACTACTTAAAAGAGTAACTATCACGAAGCGTTTTACAGACACAGATATAGAATTGCAATTTTGTTAGTGTGAAACTTTTTAACAAGTGAACTAAGTGTTGGCGGGAATTAGATGAGAATGTCCTGTCGCCTCGTGACTCACATTTCAATGGAACATTGGATTTCGTTCCAATTTTATCATACTAGTTTCTCCGTTCTTCATAATGTTACTAAACTTTTATGCTTCTCCTAATATTCTTTTATTAGTTTCGAGACTTATGCATTAGTTTTAAAATATGTATTTTTATAATGGAGACTTGGTTTATTTTATGAATTGATATTAAGACACGTCAAAAGTGAGTGATTACTATTAATATAAAGATTCAAACCTTAATTGTAAGTTTAGTAAGTCATACTATGTTTAGCTGTGTAGTGTCGGCTTAGAATAGCACTATCCCATTTCTTCCGGTGGGTGTACGTAAAAGGCGACTAACGGTATTGGGGCTTTTAAGGACCGGTGTGAAGTTAGCGGCCGATTCCAGCGGCCGATTATAAACCGACCAAATTGAAAAGTCTTCAATTCAAACACATAAAACCATTCAAATACTGCATAAAACATGCTAAAGAAACAAGTTATTCATCGATTTATGCTCAGACTCCTACTGAAGGTAAGACAGATAAACCTAGACTCCCTTAAACCTAATGTAGAGTAAGTGGTCAAAAGAAAAATCCAAAAAGAAGTATTTGACATCGACCCAAAGCTTCTAGCCACCCTGAAAGTGGTGTCAATAGAAGCGTGTGAATATGTCCTTTAAAACCACGACCCAAACATACCATTATGAAGAGCTTTTAACCCTCCTTTGATATGTAGAGTATAAAGTCGAAATGAAAAATATTAAAAAAACCGATTAGATATAGACCCAAAGCTTCTAGCCACTCAGTAAGAGGTGTCGATAGAAGCGCCTTGGTTAGTTCTATGCAACACATATGAAGTCATATTATTATGAAGAGCTTTTAACCCTTCATTCGTATGGTACAATCCAGCGGCCGATTGCGCTCATACAAACAGCTATGATAAAGTCGACCAAAAGCTTCTAGCCACACTGTAAGTGGTATCAATAGAAGCGCCTTGGTAAGTTCTATGCAAAATATATCAAGTCATATTATTATGAAGAGCTTTTAACCCTTCATTCGTATGGTACAATCCAGCGGCCGATTGCGCTCATACAAACAGCTATGATAAAGTCGACCAAAAGCTTCTAGCCACACTGTAAGTGGTATCAATAGAAGCGCCTTGGTTAGTTCTATGCAAAACGAATCAAGTCATATTATTATGAAGAGCTTTTAACCCTTCATTCGTAAGGTATAATCCAGCGGCCGATTGCGCTCATACGAATAGCTAAGATAAATTTGACCAAAAGCTTCTAGCCACACTGTAAGTGGTGTCAATAGAAGCGCATTGGTAAGTTCTATGCAAAACATATCAAGACATATTATTATGAAGAGCTTTTAACCCTTCATTCGTATGGTACAATCCAGCGGCCGATTGCGCTCAAACAAATAGCTATGGTAACGTCGACCAAAAGCTTCTAGCCACCCTGAAAGTGGTGTCAGTAGAAGCGTGTGAATATGTCCTTTAAAACCACGAACCAAACGTACCATTATGAAGAGCTTTTAACCCTCCTTTGATATGTAGAGTATAAAGTCGAAATGAAAAATATTAAAAAAACCGATTAGATATAGACCCAAAGCTTCTAGCCACTCTGTAATAGATGTCGATAGAAGCGCCTTGGTTAGTTCTATGCAACACATATGAAGTCATATTATTATGAAGAGCTTTTAACCCTTCATTCGTATGGTACAATCCAGCGGCCGATTGCGCTCATACGAATAGCTATGATAAAGTCGAGCAAAAGCTTCTAGCCACACTGTAAGTGGTGTCAATAGAAGCGCCTTGGTGAGTTCTATGCAACACATATCAAGTCATATTATTATGAAGAGCTTTTAACCCTTCATTCGTATGGTACAATCCAGCGGCCGATTGCGCTCAAGCAAATAGCTATGGTAACGTCGACCAAAAGCTTCTAGCCACCCTGATAGTGGTGTCAGTAGAAGCGTGTGAATATGTCCTTTAAAACCACGACCCAAACATACCATTATGAAGAGCTTTTAACCCTCCTTTGATATGTAGAGTATAAAGTCGAAATGAAAAATATTAAAAAAACCGATTAGATATAGACCCAAAGCTTCTAGCCACACTGTAAGTGGTGTCAATAGAAGCACCTTGGTGAGTTCTATGCAAAACATATCAAGTCATATTATTATGAAGAGCTTTTAACCCTTCATTCGTATGGTACAATCCAGCGGCCGATTGCGCTCAAGCAAATAGCTATGGTAACGTCGACCAAAAGCTTCTAGCCACCCTGATAGTGGTGTCAGTAGAAGCGTGTGAATATGTCCTTTAAAACCACGACCCAAACATACCATTATGAAGAGCTTTTAACCCTCCTTTGATATGTAGAGTATAAAGTCGAAATGCAAAATATTAAAAAAACCGATTAGATATAGACCCAAAGCTTCTAGCCACTCTGTAATAGATGTCGATAGAAGCGCCTTGGTTAGTTCTATGCAACACATATGAAGTCATATTATTATGAAGAGCTTTTAACCCTTCATTCGTATGGTACAATCCAGCGGCCGATTGCGCTCATACGAATAGCTATGATAAAGTCGAGCAAAAGCTTCTAGCCACTCTGTAATAGATGTCGATAGAAGCGCCTTGGTTAGTTCTATGCAACACATATGAAGTCATATTATTATGAAGAGCTTTTAACCCTTCATTCGTATGGTACAATCCAGCGGCCGATTGCGCTCATACGAATAGCTATGATAAAGTCGAGCAAAAGCTTCTAGCCACACTGTAAGTGGTGTCAATAGAAGCGCCTTGGTGAGTTCTATGCAACACATATCAAGTCATATTATTATGAAGAGCTTTTAACCCTTCATTCGTATGGTACAATCCAGCGGCCGATTGCGCTCAAGCAAATAGCTATGGTAACGTCGACCAAAAGCTTCTAGCCACCCTGATAGTGGTGTCAGTAGAAGCGTGTGAATATGTCCTTTAAAACCACGACCCAAACATACCATTATGAAGAGCTTTTAACCCTCCTTTGATATGTAGAGTATAAAGTCGAAATGAAAAATATTAAAAAAACCGATTAGATATAGACCCAAAGCTTCTAGCCACACTGTAAGTGGTGTCAATAGAAGCACCTTGGTGAGTTCTATGCAAAACATATCAAGTCATATTATTATGAAGAGCTTTTAACCCTTCATTCGTATGGTACAATCCAGCGGCCGATTGCGCTCAAGCAAATAGCTATGGTAACGTCGACCAAAAGCTTCTAGCCACCCTGATAGTGGTGTCAGTAGAAGCGTGTGAATATGTCCTTTAAAACCACGACCCAAACATACCATTATGAAGAGCTTTTAACCCTCCTTTGATATGTAGAGTATAAAGTCGAAATGCAAAATATTAAAAAAACCGATTAGATATAGACCCAAAGCTTCTAGCCACACTGTAAGTGGTGTCAATAGAAGCGCCTTAGTGAGTTCTATGCAAAACATAACAAGTCATATTATTATGAAGAGCTTTTAACCCTTCATTCGTATGGTACAATCCAGCGGCCGATTGCGCTCGTACAAACAGCTATTATAAAGTCGACCAAAAGCTTCTAGCCACACTGTAAGTGGTATCAATAGAAGCGCCTTGGTTAGTTCTATGCAAAACATATCAAGTCACATTATTATGAAGAGCTTTTAACCCTTCATTCGTAAGGTATAATCCAGTGGCCGATTGCGCTCATACGAATAGCTAAGATAAATTTGACCAAAAGCTTCTAGCAACACTGTAAGTGGTGTCAATAGAAGCGCATTGGTAAGTTCTATGCAAAACATATCAAGACATATTATTATGAAGAGCTTTTAACCCTTCATTCGTATGGTACAATCCAGCGGCCGATTGCGCTCAAACAAATAGCTATGGTAACGTCGACCAAAAGCTTCTAGCCACCCTGAAAGTGGTGTCAATAGAAGCGTCTGAATATGTCCTTTAAAACCACGACCCAAACGTACCATTATGAAGAGCTTTTAACCCTCCTTTGATATGTAGAGTATAAAGTCGAAATGAAAAATATTAAAAAAACCGATTAGATATAGACCCAAAGCTTCTAGCCACTCTGTAAGAGGTGTCGATAGAAGCGCCTTGGTTAGTTCTATGCAACACATATGAAGTCATATTATTATGAAGAGCTTTTAACCCTTCATTCGTATGGTACAATCCAGCGGCCGATTGCGCTCATACGAATAGCTATGATAAAGTCGAGCAAAAGCTTCTAGCCACACTGTAAGTGGTGTCAATAGAAGCGCCTTGGTGAGTTCTATGCAACACATATCAAGTCATATTATTATGAAGAGCTTTTAACCCTTCATTCGTATGGTACAATCCAGCGGCCGATTGCGCTCAAGCAAATAGCTATGGTAACGTCGACCAAAAGCTTCTAGCCTCCCTGATAGTGGTGTCAGTAGAAGCGTGTGAATATGTCCTTTAAAACCACGACCCAAACATACCATTATGAAGAGCTTTTAACCCTCTTTTGATATGTAGAGTATAAAGTCGAAATGAAAAATATTAAAAAAACCGATTAGATATAGACCCAAAGCTTCTAGCCACACTGTAAGTGGTGTCAATAGAAGCACCTTGGTGAGTTCTATGCAAAACATATCAAGTCATATTATTATGAAGAGCTTTTAACCCTTCATTCGTATGGTACAATCCAGCGGCCGATTGCGCTCAAGCAAATAGCTATGGTAACGTCGACCAAAAGCTTCTAGCCACCCTGATAGTGGTGTCAGTAGAAGCGTGTGAATATGTCCTTTAAAACCACGACCCAAACATACCATTATGAAGAGCTTTTAACCCTCCTTTGATATGTAGAGTATAAAGTCGAAATGCAAAATATTAAAAAAACCGATTAGATATAGACCCAAAGCTTCTAGCCACACTGTAAGTGGTGTCAATAGAAGCGCCTTAGTGAGTTCTATGCAAAACATAACAAGTCATATTATTATGAAGAGCTTTTAACCCTTCATTCGTATGGTACAATCCAGCGGCCGATTGCGCTCGTACAAACAGCTATTATAAAGTCGACCAAAAGCTTCTAGCCACACTGTAAGTGGTATCAATAGAAGCGCCTTGGTTAGTTCTATGCAAAACATATCAAGTCACATTATTATGAAGAGCTTTTAACCCTTCATTCGTAAGGTATAATCCAGCGGCCGATTGCGCTCATACGAATAGCTAAGATAAATTTGACCAAAAGCTTCTAGCAACACTGTAAGTGGTGTCAATAGAAGCGCATTGGTAAGTTCTATGCAAAACATATCAAGACATATTATTATGAAGAGCTTTTAACCCTTCATTCGTATGGTACAATCCAGCGGCCGATTGCGCTCAAACAAATAGCTATGGTAACGTCGACCAAAAGCTTCTAGCCACCCTGAAAGTGGTGTCAATAGAAGCGTCTGAATATGTCCTTTAAAACCACGACCCAAACGTACCATTATGAAGAGCTTTTAACCCTCCTTTGATATGTAGAGTATAAAGTCGAAATGAAAAATATTAAAAAAACCGATTAGATATAGACCCAAAGCTTCTAGCCACTCTGTAAGAGGTGTCGATAGAAGCGCCTTGGTTAGTTCTATGCAACACATATGAAGTCATATTATTATGAAGAGCTTTTAACCCTTCATTCGTATGGTACAATCCAGCGGCCGATTGCGCTCATACAAACAGCTATGATAAAGTCGACCAAAAGCTTCTAGCCACACTGTAAGTGGTATCAATAGAAGCGCCTTGGTAAGTTCTATGCAAAATATATCAAGTCATATTATTATGAAGAGCTTTTAACCCTTCATTCGTATGGTACAATCCAGCGGCCGATTGCGCTCATACAAACAGCTATGATAAAGTCGACCAAAAGCTTCTAGCCACACTGTAATCGGTATCAATAGAAGCGCCTTGGTTAGTTCTATGCAAAACGTATCAAGTCCTATTATTATGAAGAGCTTTTAACCCTTCATTCGTATGGTACAATCCAGCGGCCGATTGCGCTCAAACAAATAGCTATGGTAACGTCGACCAAAAGCTTCTAGCCACACTGTAAGTGGTGTCAATAGAAGCGTGTGAATATGTCCTTTAATACCATGATCCAAACAATCCATTGTGAAGAGCTTTTAACCCTCCTTTGATATGTAGAGTATAAAGGCGAAATGCAAAATATTAAAAAAACCGATTAGATATAGACCCAAAGCTTCTAGCCACTCTGTAAGAGATGTTGATAGAAGCGCCTTGGTTAGTTCTATGCATCACATATCAAGTCATATTATTATGAAGAGCTTTTAACCCTTCATTCGTATGGTACAATCCAGCGGCCGATTGCGCTCAAACAAATAGCTATGGTAACGTCGACCAAAAGCTTCTAGCCACACTGTAAGTGGTGTCAATAGAAGCGTGTGAATATGTCCTTTAATACCATGATCCAAACAATCCATTATGAAGAGCTTTTAACCCTCCTTTGATATGTAGAGTATAAAGTCGAAATGAAAAATATTAAAAAAACCGATTAGCAATAGACCCAAAGCTTCTAGCCACTCTGTAAGAGATGTTGATAGAAGCGCCTTGGTTAGTTCTATGCATCACATATCAAGTCACATTATTATGAAGAGCTTTTAACCCTTCATTCGTAAGGTATAATCCAGTGGCCGATTGCGCTCATACGAATAGCTAAGATAAATTTGACCAAAAGCTTCTAGCAACACTGTAAGTGGTGTCAATAGAAGCGCATTGGTAAGTTCTATGCAAAACATATCAAGACATATTATTATGAAGAGCTTTTAACCCTTCATTCGTATGGTACAATCCAGCGGCCGATTGCGCTCAAACAAATAGCTATGGTAACGTCGACCAAAAGCTTCTAGCCACCCTGAAAGTGGTGTCAATAGAAGCGTCTGAATATGTCCTTTAAAACCACGACCCAAACGTACCATTATGAAGAGCTTTTAACCCTCCTTTGATATGTAGAGTATAAAGTCGAAATGAAAAATATTAAAAAAACCGATTAGATATAGACCCAAAGCTTCTAGCCACTCTGTAAGAGGTGTCGATAGAAGCGCCTTGGTTAGTTCTATGCAACACATATGAAGTCATATTATTATGAAGAGCTTTTAACCCTTCATTCGTATGGTACAATCCAGCGGCCGATTGCGCTCATACGAATAGCTATGATAAAGTCGAGCAAAAGCTTCTAGCCACACTGTAAGTGGTGTCAATAGAAGCGCCTTGGTGAGTTCTATGCAACACATATCAAGTCATATTATTATGAAGAGCTTTTAACCCTTCATTCGTATGGTACAATCCAGCGGCCGATTGCGCTCAAGCAAATAGCTATGGTAACGTCGACCAAAAGCTTCTAGCCTCCCTGATAGTGGTGTCAGTAGAAGCGTGTGAATATGTCCTTTAAAACCACGACCCAAACATACCATTATGAAGAGCTTTTAACCCTCTTTTGATATGTAGAGTATAAAGTCGAAATGAAAAATATTAAAAAAACCGATTAGATATAGACCCAAAGCTTCTAGCCACACTGTAAGTGGTGTCAATAGAAGCACCTTGGTGAGTTCTATGCAAAACATATCAAGTCATATTATTATGAAGAGCTTTTAACCCTTCATTCGTATGGTACAATCCAGCGGCCGATTGCGCTCAAGCAAATAGCTATGGTAACGTCGACCAAAAGCTTCTAGCCACCCTGATAGTGGTGTCAGTAGAAGCGTGTGAATATGTCCTTTAAAACCACGACCCAAACATACCATTATGAAGAGCTTTTAACCCTCCTTTGATATGTAGAGTATAAAGTCGAAATGCAAAATATTAAAAAAACCGATTAGATATAGACCCAAAGCTTCTAGCCACACTGTAAGTGGTGTCAATAGAAGCGCCTTAGTGAGTTCTATGCAAAACATAACAAGTCATATTATTATGAAGAGCTTTTAACCCTTCATTCGTATGGTACAATCCAGCGGCCGATTGCGCTCGTACAAACAGCTATTATAAAGTCGACCAAAAGCTTCTAGCCACACTGTAAGTGGTATCAATAGAAGCGCCTTGGTTAGTTCTATGCAAAACATATCAAGTCACATTATTATGAAGAGCTTTTAACCCTTCATTCGTAAGGTATAATCCAGCGGCCGATTGCGCTCATACGAATAGCTAAGATAAATTTGACCAAAAGCTTCTAGCAACACTGTAAGTGGTGTCAATAGAAGCGCATTGGTAAGTTCTATGCAAAACATATCAAGACATATTATTATGAAGAGCTTTTAACCCTTCATTCGTATGGTACAATCCAGCGGCCGATTGCGCTCAAACAAATAGCTATGGTAACGTCGACCAAAAGCTTCTAGCCACCCTGAAAGTGGTGTCAATAGAAGCGTCTGAATATGTCCTTTAAAACCACGACCCAAACGTACCATCATGAAGAGCTTTTAACCCTCCTTTGATATGTAGAGTATAAAGTCGAAATGAAAAATATTAAAAAAACCGATTAGATATAGACCCAAAGCTTCTAGCCACTCTGTAAGAGGTGTCGATAGAAGCGCCTTGGTTAGTTCTATGCAACACATATGAAGTCATATTATTATGAAGAGCTTTTAACCCTTCATTCGTATGGTACAATCCAGCGGCCGATTGCGCTCATACAAACAGCTATGATAAAGTCGACCAAAAGCTTCTAGCCACACTGTAAGTGGTATCAATAGAAGCGCCTTGGTAAGTTCTATGCAAAATATATCAAGTCATATTATTATGAAGAGCTTTTAACCCTTCATTCGTATGGTACAATCCAGCGGCCGATTGCGCTCATACAAACAGCTATGATAAAGTCGACCAAAAGCTTCTAGCCACACTGTAATCGGTATCAATAGAAGCGCCTTGGTTAGTTCTATGCAAAACGTATCAAGTCCTATTATTATGAAGAGCTTTTAACCCTTCATTCGTATGGTACAATCCAGCGGCCGATTGCGCTCAAACAAATAGCTATGGTAACGTCGACCAAAAGCTTCTAGCCACACTGTAAGTGGTGTCAATAGAAGCGTGTGAATATGTCCTTTAATACCATGATCCAAACAATCCATTGTGAAGAGCTTTTAACCCTCCTTTGATATGTAGAGTATAAAGGCGAAATGCAAAATATTAAAAAAACCGATTAGATATAGACCCAAAGCTTCTAGCCACTCTGTAAGAGATGTTGATAGAAGCGCCTTGGTTAGTTCTATGCATCACATATCAAGTCATATTATTATGAAGAGCTTTTAACCCTTCATTCGTATGGTACAATCCAGCGGCCGATTGCGCTCAAACAAATAGCTATGGTAACGTCGACCAAAAGCTTCTAGCCACACTGTAAGTGGTGTCAATAGAAGCGTGTGAATATGTCCTTTAATACCATGATCCAAACAATCCATTATGAAGAGCTTTTAACCCTCCTTTGATATGTAGAGTATAAAGTCGAAATGAAAAATATTAAAAAAACCGATTAGATATAGACCCAAAGCTTCTAGCCACTCTGTAAGAGATGTTGATAGAAGCGCCTTGGTTAGTTCTATGCAACACATATCAAGTCATATTATTATGATCAGCTTTTAACCCTTCATTCGTAAGGTATAATCCAGCGGCCGATTGCGCTCCAACAAATAGCTATGGTAACGTCGACCAAAAGCTTCTAGCCACCCTGTAAGTGGAGTCAATAGAAGCGCATTGGTAAGTTCTATGCAAAACATATCAAGACATATTATTATGAAGAGCTTTTAACCCATCATTCATATGGTACAATCCAGCGGCCGATTGCGCTCATACAAACAGCTATGATAAAGTTGACCGAAAGCTTCTAGCCACACTGTAAGTGGTATCAATAGAAGCGCCTTGGTTAGTTCTATGCAAAAAATATCAAGTCATATTATTATGAAGAGCTTTTAACCCTTCATTCGTATGGTACAATCCAGCGGCCGATTGCGCTCAAACAAATAGCTATGGTAACGTCGACCAAAAGCTTCTAGCCACACTGTAAGTGGTGTCAATAGAAGCGTGTGAATATGTCCTTTAATACCATGATCCAAACAATCCATTGTGAAGAGCTTTTAACCCTCCTTTGATATGTAGAGTATAAAGTCGAAATGCAAAATATTAAAAAAACCGATTAGATATAGACCCAAAGCTTCTAGCCACTCTGTAAGAGATGTTGATAGAAGCGCCTTGGTTAGTTCTATGCAACACATATCAAGTCATATTATTATGAAGAGCTTTTAACCCTTCATTCGTATGGTACAATCCAGCGGCCGATTGCGCTCAAACAAATAGCTATGGTAACGTCGACCAAAAGCTTCTAGCCACACTGTAAGTGGTGTCAATAGAAGCGTGTGAATATGTCCTTTAATACCATGATCCAAACAATCCATTATGAAGAGCTTTTAACCCTCCTTTGATATGTAGAGTATAAAGTCGAAATGAAAAATATTAAAAAAACCGATTAGATATAGACCCAAAGCTTCTAGCCACTCTGTAAGAGGTGTCGATAGAAGCGCCTTGGTTAGTTCTATGCAACACATATGAAGTCATATTATTATGAAGAGCTTTTAACCCTTCATTCGTATGGTACAATCCAGCGGCCGATTGCGCTCATACGAATAGCTATGATAAAGTCGAGCAAAAGCTTCTAGCCACACTGTAAGTGGTGTCAATAGAAGCGCCTTGGTGAGTTCTATGCAACACATATCAAGTCATATTATTATGAAGAGCTTTTAACCCTTCATTCGTATGGTACAATCCAGCGGCCGATTGCGCTCAAGCAAATAGCTATGGTAACGTCGACCAAAAGCTTCTAGCCTCCCTGATAGTGGTGTCAGTAGAAGCGTGTGAATATGTCCTTTAAAACCACGACCCAAACATACCATTATGAAGAGCTTTTAACCCTCTTTTGATATGTAGAGTATAAAGTCGAAATGAAAAATATTAAAAAAACCGATTAGATATAGACCCAAAGCTTCTAGCCACACTGTAAGTGGTGTCAATAGAAGCACCTTGGTGAGTTCTATGCAAAACATATCAAGTCATATTATTATGAAGAGCTTTTAACCCTTCATTCGTATGGTACAATCCAGCGGCCGATTGCGCTCAAGCAAATAGCTATGGTAACGTCGACCAAAAGCTTCTAGCCACCCTGATAGTGGTGTCAGTAGAAGCGTGTGAATATGTCCTTTAAAACCACGACCCAAACATACCATTATGAAGAGCTTTTAACCCTCCTTTGATATGTAGAGTATAAAGTCGAAATGCAAAATATTAAAAAAACCGATTAGATATAGACCCAAAGCTTCTAGCCACACTGTAAGTGGTGTCAATAGAAGCGCCTTAGTGAGTTCTATGCAAAACATAACAAGTCATATTATTATGAAGAGCTTTTAACCCTTCATTCGTATGGTACAATCCAGCGGCCGATTGCGCTCAAGCAAATAGCTATGGTAACGTCGACCAAAAGCTTCTAGCCACCCTGATAGTGGTGTCAGTAGAAGCGTGTGAATATTTCCTTTAAAACCACGACCCAAACATACCATTATGAAGAGCTTTTAACCCTCCTTTGATATGTAGAGTATAAAGTCGAAATGCAAAATATTAAAAAAACCGATTAGATATAGACTCAAAGCTTCTAGCCACTCTGTAAGAGATGTTGATAGAAGCGCCTTGGTTAGTTCTATGCAACACATATCAAGTCATATTATTATGAAGAGCTTTTAACCCTTCATTCGTATGGTACAATCCAGCGGCCGATTGCGCTCAAACAAATAGCTATGGTAACGTCGACCAAAAGCTTCTAGCCACACTGTAAGTGGTGTCAATAGAAGCGTGTGAATATGTCCTTTAATACCATGATCCAAACAATCCATTATGAAGAGCTTTTAACCCTCCTTTGATATGTAGAGTATAAAGTCGAAATGAAAAATATTAAAAAAACCGATTAGATATAGACCCAAAGCTTCTAGCCACTCTGTAAGAGATGTCGATAGAAGCGCCTTGGTTAGTTCTATGCAACACATATGAAGTCATATTATTATGAAGAGCTTTTAACCCTTCATTCGTATGGTACAATCCAGCGGCCGATTGCGCTCAAGCAAATAGCTATGGTAACGTCGACCAAAAGCTTCTAGCCACCCTGATAGTGGTGTCAGTAGAAGCGTGTGAATATTTCCTTTAAAACCACGACCCAAACATACCATTATGAAGAGCTTTTAACCCTCCTTTGATATGTAGAGTATAAAGTCGAAATGCAAAATATTAAAAAAACCGATTAGATATAGACCCAAAGCTTCTAGCCACTCTGTAAGAGATGTTGATAGAAGCGCCTTGGTTAGTTCTATGCAACACATATCAAGTCATATTATTATGAAGAGCTTTTAACCCTTCATTCGTATGGTACAATCCAGCGGCCGATTGCGCAATTAGCTAAACCGCAATGGAAATTTTATAATTCGACACAACCATCAACGTTGCCTGCCCTCACGTGTCTTGTCTAATGTCTACCCGTTCGGGTTGGGGTCGCGCACCTCAACATGAGCCCACCACCGCCGCCGCCGCCGCGCGCCACCACTCGTCGCCACTGTCGTGCTATACGGACCGACCGACTGACACAACGACGGAACGCAGCCGCCGCCGCCGCCATCTCTGCCCTCGGCATTGTAAATGCATCTTGTGTATTAATATTAGCATAAAAGTGTTATGATATGTATATATTCGGAATCCTCATTTCATCAGCCTTAATTTGATATGCATTTTGTTTTGTGTTTATTGGTCTATGTCGGTAGGAACATCGAGTAAATGAAAAATAAGACATTTCGTAAATTAAACTTGAACACCACTAAAATCGTTATTGTGGCTAAACCTTAAAGGATAGACATATGCTATTGTAGACTTTTTTATAGACCTTTTTGAGAAGAATAATTCCCCTTTACATTGTTATTCTGTATTTTGAGTTATTGCAGCAGCGCACGCAATGCAAGCCTTCAAAAAGCTCGTTTTTCTTCCGTCCGTCTGATAACTGTTACGATTACTCTAATAATTTCTTAAGTAGGTACACCTAAATTATACACCTATAGAATTCCTGGAATATCTTCTTTCGATTATTGAAAACCGCATAGCTATTGATATAGTAGTTTTTGAGATCCTAGGTAACAAACACGTTTTGGGCGCCCTTTGCAACTTCATTTTATACTATGTATAGATGCGAGCTAAAGAAATAATGTCAACAAAAAACCTATAAACTACTGGAACCAATACAATACACATGTCAATTTTCTTCAATAAAATATAAAGTTATGGCAATTAACATATTAATTACAAAAAACAAACTTAGGTAATAATAATAATACAATGTCACCAATAACCTACTAAAAGTGTCAAACAAAGTCAAAATTTTAATAATTATAGATGTCAAAAAAAATTATAATAATAAAGAAATGTGAAGAGGACATGTAAAACGCAAAATTGTATAAATTACATTTGACAAATATAAATGTAAAGAGTTTCTTGTTGCTTTTTCTCTCTTTAATTACCGTCCGAAGCAACGGTAGTCAGTTATGTTAAACTTTTGATGTTTCAAACATGTTAATCATTATTTTTGAGGATATTTTTGAGGTTTTTTTTTTCATGAGGTTTGATAGCGTGGTTATATATTTTACAGAATATCAAAATGAATAGTTTTGTTTGTTTATTTTTTTGGCATATTAGCAATATTCATGTTAACTTACATTAATATATTTCACCTACGAGTATGTTATTATTATTTGTAGAGTCTAGGACCTTTTTATATTCATGATTTAGATATGTAAATGTGAAGATTTTTCAAATGGCTTCCTGTAATAATTTTGTTTTTTTTAAATGGATATAAAGCTGTAAATCTTCCAAACGAAATAAATAAATATGTGATTACCAATTTTTTTATGAAAACTTTGATTTCCGCCAATACCAGTGAAGGCAGTTTAATTTTGCTGCAAAATATATTCTAAATTAAAATATAAATTTTAGAGATTTTATTGATTGTTTTCAAACTTTACTACATCACTTTTCTGAAGTATCAATTCTTTTATATGAAAGCGATATTCATCAAAGTTAATTTTTGAGGTAGGTTTGGTTTTATGTTTTATACTCTCAAAGAAATAAATAATTATGGGCCCACAATTATATCCATCTGTTTGCAAAACATGAGCTGGCGATTCATATTTGCTAAATTTTAACTTATATTTTTTAATCTGCAAAAGTTTATTGGTTTCAATAATAATCTGTTTACCGACTGTGGGTTCATATCCCAAAGGATCATAAATTTGCAGTACTTTGGATGCAATTGATAAAAATACGAGAAAATAATGGTGATTGAGACATATAGGAAATATAACATCCTTACCTAATTGAATTTGTAATCTATCGTAAAAAGAATTTTGTTTAGATGTGGGACCATACAGGTGACTTGCTTGCTCAACTGGTAAAATGTAATATTCATCATTATTTAATAAATAAAGAGCATGATCAATTACAAAACTGGAAAGATACTCTGGTGGTTTCAATGAATCCAGGTCGTCTTTGTTTAACTGAGCGACTGTATTTTTAATATTGAAAATTTCTGTGCTTATAACATCAGAGTTTGCAATTGTTTTTGTGGGTTCCTTAGTTTGGCACAAGAAACAAACAACTTTTTTTGTTATGTCAAATTGTTTCATTGTAGCCCTTGCACATGTTTCATGTACCCATCCCCTGCATGTTTCACATTCTATCCATTTTGTAATTTTTCTATCTATATGCGAACCTTCTTTACAAAATATGCACATTTCATCATTTTGAGTATTATCTATTTTAAAATTTTTGAGATATTTCCCACTAAAATGAGTCGATTTCGAAGATTTCTTTTTGCGACTCCATTGTTCCTCATCTTCAGTGGGTTTTTTAGAGCTGTTTTTTTGTCTGGGGTTTTTCTTATATTTTTTGTTGCAAAGTTGCGTTTTGTTTATGCCTTCTAAGAACTCAAAACTAAGGGCCGATGTTTCGCGAGTTAAGATTCGTATTAATTGGGTAGGTTTTAAATTTTTTTGATTATCTAGAGCTATCGATTTTAAACGACCAAAGTAGTTTTCCACGACAGCATTACTTAGACGTTCTTTTTTTAAAATGTTGCACCACATAGGTAAATAAGGGATATATTTTATCATAAATGTGTCAAAAAGTTGTGGATCATAAAAATTATTTATCTGTTCTATTGATAAAGTTGGGATAGTATTTATTTCTACAACATCTAAAAGATTTTTAAAATGTTTATAATATGGGCTCTTTACATAATTAGGGTCATTTTTAGTTGCTTTTATACCAGATTCAGCAATATCTGAATTTCTTACAGCATCAAAATCTCTGTTATAATACATATTAAATGTTTGATGTGCATTCACTACATCCGCAGATACAAAAGGTGACTGTAATATAATATATAAACTTTGCATATAATTTTCCATTTCACATAATTTAGTGACTGAAAATAATTTTGCAAAAACATCTTTCAAAATTTTCTTCTCTTCAAATTCTACCTGGCTTTTATCAATATCTTTACACATATTTTTCATTAGATGCGCACAACATAGAAACAAAGGGGTTATTTTTTCAGATAATTTGCTTTCCTCGAAGCATTTTTCCAAATATTGGTTAAGAGTTAACCTATTAAATGCTTCACACGCAGAATTTATTAACGCGAATGAAAAGTCGGTTACTACTCCAGCAAAAACAGGCCACGCATTATTTTTTTCAGCAAAATATTTAAAATCATTCAGGCATTTAAAAATTGAGTTTTTGTCATGTTTGACTGATATGTATGAAAATATGGGACAAATCCTTTTGTTCATACTGATAACACCACTGTATAGAAATGTTCGAGTTTTTTTGGCATCTGTGTTTAGTTTTCTCATTACACCGCCGGTGGCATCTAAATACAACATAGGCATTTCGTGAAGTGCTTTTAAAACCTCGATTTGATTCGTAGTGTACATTTTAATGCATAAAGGAAACGATAGTTCTTGAACAAAATTTTTATGGTCTACTTGATACAAATACAAATCAAGAACATCATTTTTGTCCCGATCATTGTTGGCTAATGCCTCTGATCGAATTTTTCGGAAAACATCGTCCGATTTTACAGTTTCCAAATTTTTGTCGATTTTTAGTTTTGCCTTGTTGATAGATATAAGTTTTTTTTGTTTTACTTGAAACGGTTTCTCATGCAGTAGTTCTTTTTTCAGTTTTTGCCGTTCAATTCCCCTAACCTGATTAGTAATTTTGTGATCATGACAAAAGTTTATGCTTTCACTCAACACAGTGACTATGGAGCCATTTATTTTTATTTTAAAATACTTACAATGAAGATGTTTACATTTTGCAGTAATAATTATGATTCCGCTTTTTAAATATTTTATGTTTTTGAACACAAGCAAACATGTATTATTGCAGTATTTTTCAATAAGTTTCCGTAATGCATATGTGTAGTTTTTTGTATCAAGTTTATGACTAGCGTTAAAAATATTCTTGATTACTGTAGGAGGAATGGTAAATTCACCTTCAGTGAAAGCATATTTTGTTTTTGATAAATAAGTCACGTTTTGTGTTCCTTCTGGCAATAATAGAAACGAATTATCTCGACTTGAGATGTTTAAAATCCATTTCGGAATACGCTCGCTATCGGGTGTTACTTCTAGTTCCTCGTAAACGTTATCAGATTCTGAAAATGAAGACAAGTCTTTAGTAGAATTCTCCTGGGGTAATGTAGTTTTGTTTTCCGAAACAAAAGTATTGATAATTTGATTCTGTATCGCAGAATCGTTGACACAATCAGCTTTTGACACATGGTGGTATGGTGGTGGTGAGTCAGTTTTGGGGTACAAATCATTCTCGAAATATTTATCATAATCATCAGTATGAAATGTTTCAATTTTGTGTGATGAAAGTTGCTCAGGGCTTGAATTTGTATCATAATGTTGTTGGACTGACCAAATATTATAAATTCTTTTTCTATTTTTGAAATTGTTAACTACTCCTAGTTTAGAACAAATCGACGCATAAACGGTATCAATATTAGACCTAGGTGAGATAAGCTCCGAAGTTAAACCAAGACTTTTTATGATCAAGTTTAATGATTCTCCATCAATTTTACTGCGTTTAGTCCCTTTTCTTTTCATTATCACTCTCATTTTGATTATTACGATAATTCAGTTAAACAATATCTTAATTAACCGGATCCTTAATTAATATAATTTCAAGAGTACAAGATTTTATGTACTTTAGAAATAGACATAAAAAGACCTTGTTCCACAATAGTAAACTCAATATACTTTCATTAAAAGAAAATTGTTAGAGTATTATCTAATTAAAAGATGAACGTGAACCAAGTAACTACTTTGTTAAATTGATTACGTCGTCGATGTTGTATTAAAAATTAACAAAAAACAAACTAAAACATACTTCCTAAGCTAAGTAATGTACTTCAATTCCTATGCTAAAAGTAGAAGAGATGATTAACTATGAAATATTTTGCATAAACTGACGATATTAAATTAAAAAGGTACAAAGTTGTATAAAAGAAATAAAGAATGATATTAATAACTTTGGTTGCGTTACTAAAAGTAACTATTACTATGAAACTAAATAGATGACTTAAACTATTCCACCTATGACAGTTAACTACAATATGAAATTATTTAAAACTAAAATATAAGAATATTTATTACTTTTGAAATGTTAATAATGAAAAAATATTATCGATCGCACCTAAAACCTAAATACAGACTTAGACTTAACTAATGAAAACTAACGAACAGACCTCACTCAATCAAAACAAAACTGTTCTAGCACAACAAATTACGAGTAGAACCATTCAGATATGATATATCAATATTAAATACGGATGATTTTTTTTTAAAAGTTGAGAAAATCTATTCGACGCGGCCGTTGTATATATAGCAGAGAATAAAAACTTCGATACCGCGATGTAGGATTTTTACTCATAAGTGACCTACCCTATGACTTTTTGTCAAAAAAGCAATGTTTTTGTATTATATCAATATATTATTAGCTTAATAGCTCAATGGGAAGAGCACCACCTTCTATGCAGAGGAGTTTGGGTTCAAATACTGAATCTGAGCTATTCAAATTTGTAATTATTAACACGCTTTTATTAGGTCGACCTGTATGTATGTATGTAACTATGTAATCAAATCTAAGAAAACTAATTTAACCATCTTCTAAAGGTCATAGCGTTATGAAAATTGGCAGTTGTATGTGATTTCGATGACGATACAATAATATGGTACTGTCGAGCTGATCTGATGATGGAGCCGGAAGACATGAACTGGAACTTCATGATGGATGATCGTATCATAGCCGTGTTTGGACTTGTTAGAAAGGTCTTGTAATGAACGTTGATTATGATTAGGTTTCAAGGTCAAAATACAATAATATGGTACTGTCGAGCTCATCTGATGATGGAGCCGTAAGATATTAACTGGAACTTAATGATGGATGATCGTATTATAGCCGTATTTGGACTTGTTAGAAAGGTCTTGTAATGAACTTTGACCACGAAATGAACTTTGACCACGATTAGGTTTCAAGGTCTGAATACAATAATATGGTACTATCGAACTGATCTGATGATGGAGCCGGAAGATATGAACTGAAACTTCATGATGGATGATCGTATCATAGCCGTGTTTGGACTTGTTAGAAAGGTCTTGTAATGAACGTTGACCATGATTAGGCTTCAAGGTCAAAATACAATAATATGGTACTGTCGAGCTCATCTGTTGATGGAGCTGGAAGATATTAACTGGAACTTAATGATGGATGATCGTATTATAGCCGTATTTGGACTTGTTAGAAAGGTCTTGTAATGAACTTTGACCACGATTAGGTTTCAAGGTCTGAATACAATAATATGGTACTATCGAACTGATCTGATGATGGAGCCGAAAGATTTGAACTGGAACTTCATTATGCATATTAGCATACGATGTATCGTTACCAACCCATAACGTCCCACTGCTGGGCACGGGTCTCTTCCGTGAGGAAGGTATTAGCCATAGTTCACCACGGGGGCCAGCCCGGTTGGTGGAGGTTTGTAAGGCTAGTGGTCACCTTACCGTTAGATGTTATCAAGCCGCCCGTTTGGGTCTCTGACAAAGCTTGACGGCTACTATCTTACGATAACAACCGGCACCAACGGCTTTACGTGCCTTGCGAACCACGGTGGCGCCCGAGATAAATACCACCAGGCGGTTACCCATCCGTGGACGGACCTCAGCTCGCGTTGCTTAACTTGTAAATATGATCACATCAGTCCAACTGAGCTACAGGCGCTACTACGATACGATGTATATTGACGTGTAAATTTGGTAGCAGCTTGGTAGTGCATTAGCAAAGACTAAAAAGCATAAAATAAATTAATAGTTTAAAAAACACTAAAAAACACGCTTTTATGAGTGCATTTAAAAGTCAAAAATAAATTACGGGTCGTTCAAGTTGTCTCTATTTCTAGGCTGAAGTGTAAACTATGTGCTTTTAATTATAATATTTGATTGTAAAAGCGTGGGGCGCTGAAGCAGGAAAAACTTTCTTATAAACAAATACACGAACAAGAACTCTACATTTTGCCATTGTTGACTAGTACTTTGAACCGACTGTTTAATATAGAGCCTCCAACTAGTGGTGCTGCAACTCTAGTTAGAGTGCCGATCTCTGTAACCTGCTTCCCGAAACATCGCTTAACTTGATTTCTTAGCAAGGTAAACAAAAAATCTTTCCTTTTCCAGCGCCCCACGCTTTTACAATCAAATATTATAATTAAAAGCACATAGTTTACACTTCAGCCCAGAAATAGAGACAACTTGAACGACCCGTAATTTATATTTGACTTTTGAGTGCACTTATAAAAGCGTGTTTTTTAGTGTTTTTTAAACTATTAATTTATTTTTGACTTTAAAGTCAAGGGTAAAGAAAATACATACGCCCGATTTCTGAATTGAGTATTCAAGCTGAGAACGACTTAAGTATCGTTTTGTCTCATTCAGTTGTTAAGATTTCGATGCGATAGAACGATACTTAAGTTGTTCTCAGCTGGAATACTCGATTCAGAAATCGGTCGATAAGTCTGTGTCTTAAGTTTGTTAATGGTAAGGGTAAATGTTACAGACATAAATACATGTATTAACGTCATCATTTATCATTGGGTATACAGAGACAACCGATCGACCGATCGATCGTGTAAGATCCTGGCAAACCTCTTCAAACAGCTGCCTTTTTGTGCACTTTTTATTTGATCTACATGTGTCTTCCGCAGTCGTCGTCTACAAAGATTTTCATTAACATTGTAGGTAATATGGGTATATCTATTCTATTCACCGCCATAAATATATACAGACATATGACACAGATCAAGTTAGCCCCAAAGTAAGTACACCTTACTGACTTGTGGTATGGGATAATAACTTAACGATACACTTAATATTATATAATGAACATATAAATAAAATTCAAGACTAAGAAAACCCATTTATATTCATCACATAAATGTTTCCCTCAGCGGGATTCAAACCTGGACCTCCGGACCCAGAAGTTAGTCAGTTGACTAACTAGTTGACAATTGACTAGTTGGTAAGTTTACCACTCGGCCAAGGACGTCTTCAAAATACATACATATACTCACGGCCATAAATCCCAATAAGGGGTAGCCAGAGCTTCAGAATTTATCAAAGCTATAAGAACTGCTACAAACGAAGGGTTAAAAGCTCTTCATAATAATATGACTTGATATGTTTTGCATAGAACTAACCAAGGCGCTTCTATTGACACCACTTACAGTGTGGCTAGAAGCTTTGGGTCTATATCTAATCGGTTTTTTTAATATTTTGCATTTCGACTTTATACTCTACATATCAAAGGAGGGTTAAAAGCTCTTCATAATGGATTGTTTGGATCATGGTATTAAAGGACATATTCACACGCTTCTATTGACACCACTTACAGTGTGGCTAGAAGCTATTGGTCGACGTTACCATAGCTATTTGTTTGAGCGCAATCGGCCGCTGGATTGTACCATACGAATGAAGGGTTAAAAGCTCTTCATAATAATATGACTTGATATGTGTTGCATAGAACTAACCAAGGCGTTTCTATCAACATCTCTTACAGAGTGGCTAGAAGCTTTGGGTCTATATCTAATCGGTTTTTTTAATATTTTTCATTTCGACTTTATACTCTACATATCAAAGGAGGGTTAAAAGCTCTTCATAATGGTACGTTTGGGTAGTGGTTTTAAAGGACATATTCACACGCTTCTACTGACACCACTATCAGGGTGGCTAGAAGCTTTTGGTCGACGTTACCATAGCTACTTGCTTGAGCGCAATCGGCCGCTGGATTGTACCATACGAATGAAGGGTTAAAAGCTCTTCATAATAATATGACTTGATATGTTTTGCATAGAACTCACCAAGGCGCTTCTATTGACACCACTTACAGTGTGGCTAGAAGCTTTTGGTCAAATTTATCTTAGCTAATGGTATGAGCGCAATCGGCCGCTGGATTATACCTTACGAATGAAGGGTTAAAAGCTCTTCATAATAATATGTCTTGATATGTTTTGCATAGAACTTACCAATGCGCTTCTATTGACACCACTTACAGTGTGGCTAGAAGCTTTTGCTCGACTTTATCATAGCTATTCGTATGAGCGCAATCGGCCGCTGGATTGTACCATACGAATGAAGGGTTAAAAGCTCTTCATAATAATATGACTTGATATGTTTTGCATAGAACTCACCAAGGCGCTTCTATTGACACCACTTACAGTGTGGCTAGAAGCTTTTGGTCAAATTTATCTTAGCTAATTGTATGAGCGCAATCGGCCGCTGGATTATACCTTACGAATGAAGGGTTAAAAGCTCTTCATAATAATATGACTTGATATGTTTTGCATAGAACTCACCAAGGCGCTTCTATTGACACCACTTACAGTGTGGCTAGAAGCTTTTGCTCGACTTTATCATAGCTGTTTGTATGAGCGCAATCGGCCGCTGGATTGTACCATACGAATGAAGGGTTAAAAGCTCTTCATAATAATATGACTTGATATGTTTTGCATAGAACTAACCAAGGCGCTTCTATTGACTCCACTTACAGTGTGGCTAGAAGCTTTTGCTCGACTTTATCATAGCTATTCGTATGAGCGCAATCGGCCGCTGGATTGTACCATACGAATGAAGGGTTAAAAGCTCTTCATAATAATATGACTTGATATGTTTTGCATAGAACTAACCAAGGCGCTTCTATTGATACCACTTACAGTGTGGCTAGAAGCTTTTGGTCGACTTTATCATAGCTGTTTGTATGAGCGCAATCGGCCGCTGGATTGTACCATACGAATGAAGGGTTAAAAGCTCTTCATAATAATATGACTTGATATGTTTTGCATAGAACTAACCAAGGCGCTTCTATTGATACCACTTACAGTGTGGCTAGAAGCTTTTGGTCGACTTTATCATAGCTGTTTGTATGAGCGCAATCGGCCGCTGGATTGTACCATACGAATGAAGGGTTAAAAGCTCTTCATAATAATATGACTTGATATGTTTTGCATAGAACTAACCAAGGCGCTTCTATTGACTCCACTTGCAGTGTGGCTAGAAGCTTTTGCTCGACTTTATCATAGCTATTCGTATGAGCGCAATCGGCCGCTGGATTGTACCATACGAATGAAGGGTTAAAAGCTCTTCATAATAATATGACTTCATATGTGTTGCATAGAACTAACCAAGGCGCTTCTATCGACATCTCTTACAGAGTGGCTAGAAGCTTTGGGTCTATATCTAATCGGTTTTTTTAATATTTTTCATTTCGACTTTATACTCTACATATCAAAGGAGGGTTAAAAGCTCTTCATAATGGATTGTTTGGATCATGGTATTAAAGGACATATTCACACGCTTCTATTGACACCACTTACAGTGTGGCTAGAAGCTTTTGGTCGACGTTACCATAGCTATTTGTTTGAGCGCAATCGGCCGCTGGATTGTACCATACGAATGAAGGGTTAAAAGCTCTTCATAATAATATGACTTCATATGTGTTGCATAGAACTAACCAAGGCGCTTCTATCGACATCTCTTACAGAGTGGCTAGAAGCTTTGGGTCTATATCTAATCGGTTTTTTTAAGATTTTTCATTTCGACTTTATACTCTACATATCAAAGGAGGGTTAAAAGCTCTTCATAATGGTACGTTTGGGTCGTGGTTTTAAAGGACATATCCACACGCTTCTTCTGACACCACTTTCAGGGTGGCTAGAAGCTTTTGGTCGACGTTACCATAGCTATTTGTTTGAGCGCAATCGGCCGCTGGATTGTACCATACGAATGAAGGGTTAAAAGCTCTTCATAATAATATGTCTTGATATGTTTTGCATAGAACTTACCAATGCGCTTCTATTGACACCACTTACAGTGTGGCTAGAAGCTTTTGGTCAAATTTATCTTAGCTATTCGTATGAGCGCAATCGGCCGCTGGATTATACCTTACGAATGAAGGGTTAAAAGCTCTTCATAATAATATGACTTGATATGTTTTGCATAGAACTCACCAAGGCGCTTCTATTGACACCACTTACAGTGTGGCTAGAAGCTTTTGCTCGACTTTAAAATAGCTATTCGTATGAGCGCAATCGGCCGCTGGATTATACCTTACGAATGAAGGGTTAAAAGCTCTTCATAATAATATGACTTGATATGTTTTGCATAGAACTCACCAAGGCGCTTCTATTGACACCACTTACAGTGTGGCTAGAAGCTTTTGGTCAAATTTATCTTAGCTAATTGTATGAGCGCAATCGGCCGCTGGATTATACCTTACGAATGAAGGGTTAAAAGCTCTTCATAATAATATGACTTGATATGTTTTGCATAGAACTCACCAAGGCGCTTCTATTGACACCACTTACAGTGTGGCTAGAAGCTTTTGCTCGACTTTATCATAGCTGTTTGTATGAGCGCAATCGGCCGCTGGATTGTACCATACGAATGAAGGGTTAAAAGCTCTTCATAATAATATGACTTGATATGTTTTGCATAGAACTAACCAAGGCGCTTCTATTGACTCCACTTACAGTGTGGCTAGAAGCTTTTGCTCGACTTTATCATAGCTATTCGTATGAGCGCAATCGGCCGCTGGATTGTACCATACGAATGAAGGGTTAAAAGCTCTTCATAATAATATGACTTGATATGTTTTGCATAGAACTCACCAAGGCGCTTCTATTGACACCACTTACAGTGTGGCTAGAAGCTTTTGCTCGACTTTATCATAGCTATTCGTATGAGCGCAATCGGCCGCTGGATTGTACCATACGAATGAAGGGTTAAAAGCTCTTCATAATAATGTGACTTGATATGTTTTGCATAGAACTAACCAAGGCGCTTCTATTGATACCACTTACAGTGTGGCTAGAAGCTTTTGGTCGACTTTATCATAGCTGTTTGTATGAGCGCAATCGGCCGCTGGATTGTACCTTACGAATGAAGGGTTAAAAGCTCTTCATAATAATATGACTTGAGATGTGTTGCATAGAACTAACCAAGGCGCTTCTATCGACACCTTTTACTGAGTGGCTAGAAGCTTTGGGTCTATATCTAATCGGTTTTTTTAATATTTTTCATTTCGACTTTATACTCTTCATATCAAAGGAGGGTTAAAAGCTCTTCATAATGGTACGTTTGGGTCGAGGTTTTAAAGGACATATTCACACGCTTCTACTGACTCCACTTTCAGGGTGGCTAGAAGCTTTTGGTCGACGTTACCATAGCTATTTGTTTGAGCGCAATCGGCCGCTGGATTGTACCATACGAATGAAGGGTTAAAAGCTCTTCATAATAATATGACTTGATATGTGTTGCATAGAACTAACCAAGGCGCTTCTATTAACATCTCTTACAGAGTGGCTAGAAGCTTTGGGTCTATATCTAATCGGTTTTTTTAATATTTTGCATTTCGACTTTATACTCTACATATCAAAGGAGGGTTAAAAGCTCTTCATAATGGTATGTTTGGGTCGTGGTTTTAAAGGACATATTCACACGCTTCTACTGACACCACTTTCAGGGTGGCTAGAAGCTTTTGGTCGACGTTGCCATAGCTATTTGTTTGAGCGCAATCAGCCGCTGGATTGTACCATACGAATGAAGGGTTAAAAGCTCTTCATAATAATATGACTTGATATGTTTTGCATAGAACTCACCAAGGCGCTTCTATTGACACCACTTACAGTGTGGCTAGAAGCTTTTGCTCGACTTTATCATAGCTATTCGTATGAGCGCAATCGGCCGCTGGATTGTACCATACGAATGAAGGGTTAAAAGCTCTTCATAATAATGTGACTTGATATGTTTTGCATAGAACTAACCAAGGCGCTTCTATTGATACCACTTACAGTGTGGCTAGAAGCTTTTGGTCGACTTTATCATAGCTGTTTGTATGAGCGCAATCGGCCGCTGGATTGTACCATACGAATGAAGGGTTAAAAGCTCTTCATAATAATATGACTTGATATGTTTTGCATAGAACTAACCAAGGCGCTTCTATTGACTCCACTTACAGTGTGGCTAGAAGCTTTTGCTCGACTTTATCATAGCTATTCGTATGAGCGCAATCGGCCGCTGGATTGTACCATACGAATGAAGGGTTAAAAGCTCTTCATAATAATATGACTTCATATGTGTTGCATAGAACTAACCAAGGCGCTTCTATCGACATCTCTTACAGAGTGGCTAGAAGCTTTGGGTCTATATCTAATCGGTTTTTTTAATATTTTTCATTTCGACTTTATACTCTACATATCAAAGGAGGGTTAAAAGCTCTTCATAATGGTACGTTTGGGTCGTGGTTTTAAAGGACATATCCACACGCTTCTTCTGACACCACTTTCAGGGTGGCTAGAAGCTTTTGGTCGACGTTACCATAGCTATTTGTTTGAGCGCAATCGGCCGCTGGATTGTACCATACGAATGAAGGGTTAAAAGCTCTTCATAATAATATGTCTTGATATGTTTTGCATAGAACTTACCAATGCGCTTCTATTGACACCACTTACAGTGTGGCTAGAAGCTTTTGGTCAAATTTATCTTAGCTATTCGTATGAGCGCAATCGGCCGCTGGATTATACCTTACGAATGAAGGGTTAAAAGCTCTTCATAATAATATGACTTGATATGTTTTGCATAGAACTCACCAAGGCGCTTCTATTGACACCACTTACAGTGTGGCTAGAAGCTTTTGCTCGACTTTATCATAGCTATTCGTATGAGCGCAATCGGCCGCTGGATTATACCTTACGAATGAAGGGTTAAAAGCTCTTCATAATAATATGACTTGATATGTTTTGCATAGAACTCACCAAGGCGCTTCTATTGACACCACTTACAGTGTGGCTAGAAGCTTTTGGTCAAATTTATCTTAGCTAATTGTATGAGCGCAATCGGCCGCTGGATTATACCTTACGAATGAAGGGTTAAAAGCTCTTCATAATAATATGACTTGATATGTTTTGCATAGAACTCACCAAGGCGCTTCTATTGACACCACTTACAGTGTGGCTAGAAGCTTTTGCTCGACTTTATCATAGCTGTTTGTATGAGCGCAATCGGCCGCTGGATTGTACCATACGAATGAAGGGTTAAAAGCTCTTCATAATAATATGACTTGATATGTTTTGCATAGAACTAACCAAGGCGCTTCTATTGACTCCACTTACAGTGTGGCTAGAAGCTTTTGCTCGACTTTATCATAGCTATTCGTATGAGCGCAATCGGCCGCTGGATTGTACCATACGAATGAAGGGTTAAAAGCTCTTCATAATAATATGACTTGATATGTTTTGCATAGAACTCACCAAGGCGCTTCTATTGACACCACTTACAGTGTGGCTAGAAGCTTTTGCTCGACTTTATCATAGCTATTCGTATGAGCGCAATCGGCCGCTGGATTGTACCATACGAATGAAGGGTTAAAAGCTCTTCATAATAATGTGACTTGATATGTTTTGCATAGAACTAACCAAGGCGCTTCTATTGATACCACTTACAGTGTGGCTAGAAGCTTTTGGTCGACTTTATCATAGCTGTTTGTATGAGCGCAATCGGCCGCTGGATTGTACCTTACGAATGAAGGGTTAAAAGCTCTTCATAATAATATGACTTGAGATGTGTTGCATAGAACTAACCAAGGCGCTTCTATCGACACCTTTTACTGAGTGGCTAGAAGCTTTGGGTCTATATCTAATCGGTTTTTTTAATATTTTTCATTTCGACTTTATACTCTTCATATCAAAGGAGGGTTAAAAGCTCTTCATAATGGTACGTTTGGGTCGAGGTTTTAAAGGACATATTCACACGCTTCTACTGACTCCACTTTCAGGGTGGCTAGAAGCTTTTGGTCGACGTTACCATAGCTATTTGTTTGAGCGCAATCGGCCGCTGGATTGTACCATACGAATGAAGGGTTAAAAGCTCTTCATAATAATATGACTTGATATGTGTTGCATAGAACTAACCAAGGCGCTTCTATTAACATCTCTTACAGAGTGGCTAGAAGCTTTGGGTCTATATCTAATCGGTTTTTTTAATATTTTGCATTTCGACTTTATACTCTACATATCAAAGGAGGGTTAAAAGCTCTTCATAATGGTATGTTTGGGTCGTGGTTTTAAAGGACATATTCACACGCTTCTACTGACACCACTTTCAGGGTGGCTAGAAGCTTTTGGTCGACGTTGCCATAGCTATTTGTTTGAGCGCAATCAGCCGCTGGATTGTACCATACGAATGAAGGGTTAAAAGCTCTTCATAATAATATGACTTGATATGTTTTGCATAGAACTCACCAAGGCGCTTCTATTGACACCACTTACAGTGTGGCTAGAAGCTTTTGCTCGACTTTATCATAGCTATTCGTATGAGCGCAATCGGCCGCTGGATTGTACCATACGAATGAAGGGTTAAAAGCTCTTCATAATAATGTGACTTGATATGTTTTGCATAGAACTAACCAAGGCGCTTCTATTGATACCACTTACAGTGTGGCTAGAAGCTTTTGGTCGACTTTATCATAGCTGTTTGTATGAGCGCAATCGGCCGCTGGATTGTACCATACGAATGAAGGGTTAAAAGCTCTTCATAATAATATGACTTGATATGTTTTGCATAGAACTAACCAAGGCGCTTCTATTGACTCCACTTACAGTGTGGCTAGAAGCTTTTGCTCGACTTTATCATAGCTATTCGTATGAGCGCAATCGGCCGCTGGATTGTACCATACGAATGAAGGGTTAAAAGCTCTTCATAATAATATGACTTCATATGTGTTGCATAGAACTAACCAAGGCGCTTCTATCGACATCTCTTACAGAGTGGCTAGAAGCTTTGGGTCTATATCTAATCGGTTTTTTTTATATATTTCATTTCGACTTTATACTCTACATATCAAAGGAGGGTTAAAAGCTCTTCATAATGGTACGTTTGGGTCGTGGTTTTAAAGGACATATCCACACGCTTCTTCTGACACCACTTTCAGGGTGGCTAGAAGCTTTTGGTCGACGTTACCATAGCTATTTGTTTGAGCGCAATCGGCCGCTGGATTGTACCATACGAATGAAGGGTTAAAAGCTCTTCATAATAATATGTCTTGATATGTTTTGCATAGAACTTACCAATGCGCTTCTATTGACACCACTTACAGTGTGGCTAGAAGCTTTTGGTCAAATTTATCTTAGCTATTCGTATGAGCGCAATCGGCCGCTGGATTATACCTTACGAATGAAGGGTTAAAAGCTCTTCATAATAATGTGACTTGATATGTTTTGCATAGAACTAACCAAGGCGCTTCTATCGACACCTTTTACTGAGTGGCTAGAAGCTTTGGGTCTATATCTAATCGGTTTTTTTAATATTTTTCATTTCGACTTTATACTCTACATATCAAAGGAGGGTTAAAAGCTCTTCATAATGGTATGTTTGGGTCGTGGTTTTAAAGGACATATTCACACGCTTCTATTGACACCACTTTCAGGGTGGCTAGAAGCTTTGGGTCGATGTCAAATACTTCTTTTTGGATTTTTCTTTTGACCACTTACTCTACATTAGGTTTAAGGGAGTCTAGGTTTATCTGTCTTACCTTCAGTAGGAGTCTGAGCATAAATCGATGAATAACTTGTTTATTTAGCATGTTTTATGCAGTATTTGAATGGTTTTATGTGTTTGAATCGAAGACTTTTCAATTTGGTCGGTTTATAATCGGCCGCTGGAATCGGCCGCTAACTTCACACCGGTCTTTTAAGGGATTTTTGGGCGATGCGGTTGGAGACCCATCACCAAAAACCTTTATTTTACCATATTTTCCCCAAGCAACTTCCAAAAGTGGCTGAGGAATTTCAAATTCCTTAGCTCTGGCTACCCCTTATAGGGATTTAAAGCCGTGAGTATATGTATGTATGTATGTACTATGTTTTTAGTAAGAGTGAATATTGTATTTCTATTTAATTTTTACTTGTAGCATATAATGCATACCAGGTAATTGTGTAATGTATTAAACATTGAGCCAATTGGAGCATAACTCATTAGTGATACAATAATTGTAATTCGCGAGGGATACGGCTTCAAATAAATATAAATCACTATTAATAATAACACACTTTTTGGTCTGTCATTCATTTAAGTAATACATGTCATTGTAAAAGTATTGTGCATTTTAATTCCATATATTTACATTCACGAGTTTATTCCTGCAGTTTAATTTGTATTTTGAAATATATGATATCCAACATGTGTATTAATGACTAAAAGATATTAAATGTTTCTATGTTTGTTCATAGCTTGATAAATAATGCTTTATTTAGATTATCTTCTTATTTTTCTTGACATTATATTAGTAAGAGGCGACTAACAGTATTGGGGCTTTTAAGGGATTTTTGGGCGATGCGGTTGGAGACCCATCACCAACAACCTTTATTTGACCATCTTTTCCCCACCTCCTTCCTAGCTCTGGCTACCCTTTCAAGGAATTTATAGTCGTGAGTATATGTTTGTATGTATGTTAGATTATCTTAAAGTTTAATATTGAGATCTCATTCACATTTCTATTTTGCAGCATTATTCATCATGTTTGTCATTTTTGCACTGGTACTGCTTTAAACAAGACAGCCATTTGAATGGGTATGGGTGATTCTATCCCATTGCTTGATTCCGAGTTAAAACTAAATACTTAATCTAAATCCCTCAGAGAAGTTACCAATTAGAAGAAATACGCAAGATTTGAACATTCTATTATCGAATCCTCGTGATACCCAGCAATAACGAAGCAGGCCGCGTTTCCTGATCTTTGATAAACATTACCAGGTAACAACCTCCACAATTAAAGTTTAACGATCACTTTGACGTATCTTAAGGTGGCATCGAGCTTTTATACAGCCTGGTAACCGATACTTACACTATCTGGTCGTTGGCTTACAACATTATTAAAATTTAGTGAGGATTATGCCGTGCATATATTATTGAAGAAAGTCTAGCCAAGGACTGAGTTTAAAACAGACAGGTTTATGCGTTACCTTTTAAGTTCTATTTTCTTATTGTAGGCGAAAATAATACTTTTAATATTGGGATATCTTGAGGGTCTCTGAAATCAGTTCATTACCATATCTTTTGATAGCCTAGATAATGCTTCCTAGTCTAGATTTACATCATCGCTTCATTTTTATTATGCACTTTTTACCAAAATTGGATGATAAGCGGACAACAGAGAATTGACATGGTAGTTTTTATACATATGTTCTTATATAGTTATACGGAGGACTAAGATATCTGCTATGAATATCATTTTGTTTCACAATATTCTAAATTAAGGAATAAGTTAATACACGTGTAACAGATTTGTGAAATATGAGTCACATCAAAGACTAAAAATCAAACTTTTGAATCAAGCTACTCTACCACCCTGTTATAGCCAAATGAGTTTTAAAAATGCACGACCATGAAGTCATTCAAACCATAAAACCATCGTCAATATACTTAAAATAATGTAAGTCACCGAATGTAAAATGTGTCTTGTATGAATTTGAAATGAGTCAGAGCCCTTACAAAGTTATTACAGATGGAACAACGTTGGAAAAAGACATGCGAGTAGTCGCGATCAATAGCTATCGGGTATTTTTAGCGCTTCCTGAATTATTTGCTGTAGCACAGAACACTTTGTGTGGAAATCACGCAAAGACAAAAACGTTTTGCTCCATTTGGAATACGTAAAGAAACCTTTGTGATAGAATAACAGCGTGATTTTGTAACATGTTTGAAAAGGAAATGTAGTTTTGTAATAAAGAGGCCTTAAATAGTTTTATTATTTAGTATCGTTAAACTTGAAAGATATCTTTGATTTAATATAATCCATAATCCTTTGATTCAATAATATAAGACAAAGACTTAAAATGAAACCTACGTAAAACAGTTAATTAAATACATAAATTACATTTCTACGCAAATATACGAGTATAAAAAAGCAAAACACCTTTTTACGACATCAAAAGCGTCTATATTTGTTCCTTAACACTGCTTTAGCTATAAAATGCCCAACCATAGATCGTAGGGAGATTACGGAGTGAAAGTCCATTTTGACGAATGTAGGTGGCCCCCTCTACTTTCCCGTACATTTTCCCTCACGATTTATTATATCATTAGTGAAACTCGGCCGACTCCAAATTGACTTCGTTTAAGGCGACTCAGTGTTATTTTCTTAAGTGTACAATGAAAATATCTATTACATTTATGTTCATTAGTGCTGAAATGTGATAGTACCGTGATCTCGCAATTAGATGGAAATGATTCGTTGCTTAGCGATTCCTTTATTTATTTATGTAAATTAAATGATGAATTAAAATTAAGCTTTGCAAATTAATTCAGATTCACCCAATTTATTGTATTGTTTGTATTCGTAAATGTACTCGTAAAATTGCCTTTGTTAATTACAAACATTTTGTATTTCATTACTGATTTCGTTTTATCTGGGGTTCATTTGTCTTTTAACCAAAAAGCTCCGATTTGTACATTGTTGTAATTAGATGAAAAACTTATATGTTATTAATCCAAAGAAAAACTAAATACAGTTTTAAAGTAGTAGTAGTAGTGGTAGAAAAATACAATCTCTGCATATTTTAATTTTAGTTTTGAAGAATTAAAGTTAGTTTCCTTTTTTAGAAAAGGAAGAAACGAAAACCAAAACTAAATAGACATCTAAAACGAAGAACAACCTTTTTCTCACCTGTAGGTGAATGTTAACAAAAGTACACCAAATCACAAACTTTTTTCGCAATTTCCTTATATTTCGACAATGTTCTTTTGTGAAATAAGATTCAAGTTTGTAAGAAAAACAATTTGTTTGCGATCTGAAGACTCCTCTGTACCTGTAGATCCCCGTTTTCATAAACGTGACGCCCGGGGCTGCTGGCAACATTGAAGACGCTACCTTCGCTACCCCTACTATTCGTTTTTTTTGAAGTAAAATATACTGTATTTTAAATATTTTGTAGTAATATTCTATAACACTTTTGGACTTTGATAAATCATTTTATAGTTGTTGTAAAAGTTGTTTAAATGGAAAATTGATATCGTATTTTGAAATAATAATTTATAAATTTATCGGACCTAAGTAAATTAATCTATGGTTGTTACAAAACTTGTAAAAATTCTTTAGCTTTCCGTACAATTAGCAATTCGCAAAAAAAAACAACAATTATAACTAGTTTTTCCAATAATTTAAATCTTTTTGTTCATGAAAACCTCATGTGGGGATTCCCGCCTGCGCCGAAATTTTTCTTTCCTTTATTTATTATTTATTTATCAGTTTATTTATTTATCAGTTTTTCCAATTTATCTGCTAAAACGCGTTAAAGAATTTAGATTGTCAGTCTCTGATAAACATATATTGACAATAACGTTGTAATAATGTGTATGTAACTATTTATCAGCTGAACTTATTCTTATTATCATGCCGCAGGGTTTCTACCGAAAATATTTTTCTTAATCACACTTGAAACACATAATATTACAATATCAATAATTCGTTTAAAGTAATATAAAGTGTAAAATATAAAGTGTATTCGTACAAAACGGCGATAGGCCTGCCCCCTATCACGTGAGTACACTGTCCATGCAAAACGTGGGTACTCTAAACACCAGGTGACAAAGTCACGTGATGTTCAGAAGTATAAGTACCTCTGCCAACCCCTTCGGGGATATTCGGCGTGAACGTTTATGTTTTTTATGTTTATCAATAATTTTAATCAAAGTCATATATTTACAATCCACTTGAGATGTCCATGGTAGAGGGTCCTCAAGGAACTACAAGATTTAAATGACAATTCGACGTGTATGCATACCACCTTATAAATCTCACGGAAATATATTACAGTCCCTAGATTTGTTGACTATTGAACATCAAAGTTGGTATAAACTTTATAACATTTTGAAATTTTTTAAGTTTTTACATACATACATATACTCACGGCTATAAATCCCTAGAAGGGGTAGCCAGAGCTAAGGAATTAGCAATTCCTCAGCCACTTTTGGAAAGATGTGTGGGGAAAAGATGGTAAAATAAAGGTTGTTGGTGATGGGTCTCCAACCGCATCGCCCAAAAAAAATCCCTTAAAAGCCCCAATACCGTTAGTCGCCTCTTACGTACACCCACCGGAAGAAATTGGGTAGTGCTATTCTAAGCCGGCACTACACAGCCGCTTTTAAGTTTTTTTTTATGTTTTGAAACGATCGCTAATAACTTGTGGCAGTTTTAATTCTTTTAGTCAACAAGGAAATGCAATCTTATTTGAGTGATAAATTAATGTACCGTCTTATTTTTATATTTTTCCCTAAGCTGAATAAAAAATAATATCGAGAGACGAAGAAAAATTAGAGCTTTAGAAATAAACATTCCGCACAAAATATTTTTGATCTTGAATGAGGATAAGATTGTTTAATAAATGACCCAACAATAACTGAAAATGCACCGATATTCTTAATCGCCATAACATCCACAGAAAGATATGGACTAGTAACATTCTAAGCCGAGACCACACATTTTTTAATTATTGTCAATTTAATCATAGAAATACAGCTCGATAACGAAACCCCCAAGAAAACCCAATTATTACGAATGAATAAGCATGTGGGTAGCCTACGATAAAAAGTAGCACATGTACGAGTATGTATGAACTCGAGGTCAGCTGAATGGAAAACAAAGCTGATATTAAATTAAATGAAAAGTTCTCTTCATTAGTTTCAGAATTTCAGTTGAATGGGCAAATAAAAAAGTGATGGAAAACGGTAACAGGCATCGATGGAGAGGCAAATTTACTTTATGAAATATCAATAGAGCTAGAGCTTTGAATAATCGCAGTCAATACCAGTAACAAGAGGAACTTTTTTAGCTAATTCTATGTTCTGAATCTTTGAATAACTTTAAGACGGTTTATTTTAAATTAACTGATATATTTGATTGCAAATATGGTAAAATCGGGAAGATAAAGTAGTCGTACATACTAATTGTGAGATATTATAATTTTGTACCGTACTTATCAACATAATTTCGGTGCTTTGTTCCTTCCATTTTCTCAAGACGGATTAAACCTTCCAAAGGTTGTCTGGAAGAGATCGCTTTTAGCGATAAGACCGCCGATTGTACCTCACTGTAAACTGTATGATAATTTCTTTTGTAAATTTGTGTTTGATGTACAATAAAGAGTTATTCTATTCTATTCTATTCTAAACAAAGTCAAATATCTTTAGAAATCATATTTTTTAAAGCGCTATTATTTTAGAGTTATAATTTTACAATTATAATTTAAAATCTTCATACGTTGTAATATAAGCTAAATAATAATGTAAATTGCGTCTCGCATTAGTATGCGTTTAATAATACTAATACACCGCTGAGAAATTATCAGCGACATGACAGAACTCGGGACCGGATCTTAAACACATCACCAAAATTCAACAGATTATTACGACTTCCCTTCACAATACAACCGTGTATGAATTATTTAGCGGATAACCTTTAAACCGGTTTTAGGCTCACATGTAACCCTGAAGCAATTAAGCAGAGCCTTTTAGTGTTTAAATAATTCAAGGTTTGAGAGGGAGATGTCAAAATTCATGGCGGATACAGGTAGGATACTGGCAGTTTCTGTGACGGACCGACACTTCACATGTACCTCTTATATATGACGAGTTTATTATGAATGTATAAGCGGCTTTTCATATTCAAATGTTGCTAATTGCATTTTATGTTTGTGGAAATGAATGCAGAAATAGATGAAAGTATTTACACGTCAGTCAGAGAGTAGCAGTGTGACACTCATCTCGCTAATAAGCCTGGGTCGAGTCGATGCTAGTGTCTCGTCTGTCGAGTAGCCGAGCATGTCGAGTGGCAGCTGCGTTCGTTAGCGCGGCGGCGGTGGCGGCGGCGGTTCGCCAACTTCCAAGCCATCTCGAGCCCCTTTCTACTCACTCTTACTTGTCCTGCTCGTTCCGCTCTTTTCATTAGGAAGTAATTCAAAGTACCGGCCGCTCTTCCGCTTCATTCCTTCACGTTTGTGTCGGAAAGGGTACTCGTGGCCTCACTGATTCAGGTGAAGCTTTTGCGACAAGATTAAAGAGACACGGTTTTCTTAGAAAAGCCTACTTGCGCAACCCGTTCTAAATTTGGAATAAAGGTTATACCGTTGCATTTTTTCTCATCGCGCTCAGAAAAGAATATCACGTAAAAACTGCAATATCTCGCAAAGGAAATATTATGAAATGTAACCAAAGTGAAAAGTAAACGTTGCGAACTAAATTTAGTACGTTCTAGTAGATTTTTAAAATTGCTACATCTGCCACCTGCCTCAGTAACAGCTAAATCCTCTCAAAAGCTAGCGTGTGCCGAGTTGTATAGAAAATTCTAGTGGAGTGTCATTGTGCGGTGATGCAGTGACGTTAGCGACACACTCCGGAACACCGGTGTGTTCCAAAATTACTGCACGCCACGTCACTTCCGCAAAATTACTCGCTGCCGTCTATGGCAGAACGTACCAGCGCAATTTCGTAATGCACTTTTATCTACTCTGTGGGAGACTTAAGTGGTGCTGGACTTGTAGATATTCCTAACCTTTCAGACATGTAAAAAATACTTGACACACATAGTTTTCTTGGGAAACAGAGTAAATTTACCATAATTTATCACAATCGTACCTAAACTTTTTCAATATTCAAATATGTAACTTAGATTCAATCTACAATAGAAAATTGCGTTCCGGATATACGATATCGAGCTGAAGGTGACTAGCATGTTCATCAAGGAATAACTTGACAGCTCAATTTAGCTACGGTTCATGTGTGAGTTAGTGCCGACTTGCAATTACTTCCTGTATATGCAAATGCAGAAGCTAATAACAAGTTTAGTAGGTTGAAACGTCTGCATATAAAAGCGGTGCGAGCGCGAGGCATTTACGCAGAGGCGTATCGTTTGAATCAATCGAGTACTATCGCGTAGAGAATCTCGCGCGTGTGTTCCGTACTTATGTTGGGCGATATCGCGGAGTGTGATCGCTCGCCGCGATATTTGTACCATTCGTCTTTGTCGTACCTTACTTTAATTTGAATAATCGTCCGCGAGCAAGGTGAGAATGCGGCTTGATTTGCCGCAGTGCCAATGGGCGGGACATTTGGAAACACCAACAAAAACGTTTTTTTTCAAGTTTCTAATAAATAAAAGAATATCTTTATCGGTATGTTACGTAAAATAATATTATTATTAATGTGTTACCAAAAGTAGTAGTAAAACTTTACATTATTTTGTACTTATACTCAGCCACATTCTGAAGTTGAGACACGTTTGCTAAACAATCGAATCAAAAGCCTTAGCACCGTAAGTCGCCTCTTCCGACACCGATGGGAAGAAATGGGTTAGTGTTATTCTTAGCCAAAACAAAACAGTTATTGTCATGCATATAATTCTCATATTATTAAAGGTATCAACAAAACATAAAAGGTTATAGTTTACTTCTGATATGGAATCTATTCTCTCTCTCTGTCTATCTATAAAAAGATTAGGCTACCAATTATCATTAATATAATCAAGTTGCCGTGTAGTGCCGGCTTAGAATGTCGCTACCCCTTTCTACCCACGGGTGTCGTAAGAGGCGACTAAGGGTATTGGGGCTTTTTATTAGATTTTTGGGCGATGAGGTTGGAGACCCATCACCAAAAACCTTTATTCTTACCATCTTTTCCCCACTCAACTTCCAAAAGTGGCTGAGGAATTTATAATTCCTTAGCTCTAGTTACCCCTTCTAGGGAAATATAGCCGTGAGTATATGTATGTATGTATGTATAATCAAGTTCTGCAAAAATTAAGATCCAAAAGACACACTCAATATTCATTTTCGTTCTTTTGTAACTGATTTTGTGGAGATCTCATTTGGATACAGCATAGTCCGCGGCGCCAGCGTTCTTCGAAAATTGACGGTGCGAAAATGAAATTATAAAAGCCGCGATAAAAATAAATTAAATCGGATTTCGCTGTTGGGATAAAGTGAATTCTTAGAGTTAGCAAATTTGGTCTTTATACGGCGACATTAGTATACGCTATTAATAAGAATATAATTTAAAATACCAGAAATTTGTGGAAATGCACAATTCTCAGAAAATGGAACATAGGAAAGCGCTTCATACCAGTTATTAATTTACTGTATATATCAAATGGCTATTATCAACATCATTTCAATCAACAATATTTTTGTACTAAATTTTTAATAAAAGTAAGGAAAAGTATTTTAAACTGGAAAGCCAACCAAGTCTGTCATAGATATAGACGAAGGCCAGTAGTTGCTAAGTTTCGCTCGCATTCGAGGCTTGTATCGTGTCAGATACAATGCACTAGAAGCGCCGAAACACCGGAAAGAAGGTACAGGAAAGCCAACAAGCCGCCATTCTGGCGCCAAACATCGATTGCTCCCGCCCCTTCGCACTAACTCTATTTTTCGACTTCCTTTTCCCTGTCAGGCGTACGACTGACTTATATTAACTTCATAACTTGTTAAACATAACTTTCAGAAATATGATATAACGTTTAGAGAGATCTCGTTGAGATTTTGTACGATTATTTTTTATAGTAAATGAACAATTACAAGTTGCTAACTTTGCTTGTTTAATAGGGTTTACGAAGAACAAAATATTTAGAAAACAACCAATAATCATTTGTTTAAAACGTATACTGACTCCAAATAATTAACCATTACCGAAATAGTATATAATAGCCTCGCGCTGGCCCTCACGGCATAGAGGAGCGTCCCCTGGGTGGCGGATAGGGGAACGGTTGACAGCACGGCCTAGCCAAGCTGATCAGCTAAGTCCGATGGACTCGCTGACCAAAGTAGGGTGTGGTTCTCCAGCAATATGGGGGTTGAGCGGCGGGTTAACAGCCCTCCCATGTAAAAGAAGTATTGTTATGGAACCGATAAGAGAGAAAAACCGATCTGATCCCAAAAACGAATCAATGCGCGATATTATGGACATGCGATTAGCCTCATGGAACGTGCGTTCTCTTTATAGACCCGGGGCTATATACCAAGTAAACAAGGAGCTGCAGAAATAGTAAAAATACTGTTTCATTTATTATAATTCTGTTCTTTACAAACAAGCATATTTTGCTGTAGTCATAATAAGAAGCCAAGCAAGGTTTTGAAGAGAGTAAGTTAAGTGAGTGCAGTTGGAGTTCATAAAGCGCCTTATTCGAAATAACAACGCGAAACACCGCGGATGTCTAACTTAAATACGATTTAATATTCCTATCCGTCTGTAAGTTTGCTCTGGCAGCGTGTGTAATCAAAATCTTCAAATGGAGAACTTTCTGTGAAAATTGTGCAGCTCTTGTAAAGCAGCTTACCAGTTTTTTTGTAATGAAATGAACTTCTCGTTTAAAACTAATTTCATTTCTAACTTTTGGAATAGTAGTTCTTTTTTAAGCGTCGCACTTTTTCCATCGCAACTTGTTTGCAGTTAAAAAAATCAATTCCAAGAAACTTAGGGAAGGGCAAGTTCTGAGGTGTTTACACAGGCTCGGAGACGGTGCACTGCGAACACTAAGTTAAACCTCACCCACGCTACCTACTCGAGACTTTCTTTTTTAAAATTAACAAACTTTTAGAAAATATTCGCTTATAACATTTTAGTACTCCAACTTCTTGAAATAGTTTTGTTACGTGCTTGCATACGATAACAATTACATGGTTGATTTAATATCCAGTTAATGAAATAAATCTTTACTAATTTAGTTCTAAATGCTTATGCCATAACTAACAAGAAATTAATAAAGGCACTAATTCTTTTGAACATTACGTGACATTGATGTCATATGTGAGTTCTGTCGTTAATTTTATTTACACCCTTTTTTATAGGTGCTTTTTACCTAATCCATGAGAAAAATTCTGGCTTCACATAGAATCGGAATCTCTTATATTGCAAGCCAATTGGATCTACTTCTGCTTTACAAATTGTGTACAGAAAAATACGATTTCTTTTTAACATAAGCACAGTCGCTAATGGAACTGAAAGAAAACTGCAAACGTGTCTAAGTACTTATTGCGACGAACCGAATGGAGTGGCCCTTGTCTATCAAGAACGCAATTAGTATGCTTTTTACTGCATTCGCTGATAGGTGATGTAATGGTTATGGCGTATAAAAGGATTCTTCTGCTGATTTGTATTATTAATTGTTTGATTAAATATAGTAAATATTACATTTTATCAGATGTATCATATTTGTTTGTAATTGTAAGATTAAATGTAGAATGTGTTTGGACATAACTAAACGATTACCATAGTTTTTTTTCAATTTAATTGTCTTGATGAATTTAATTCCGTGGTTAATTCATACAAAAAAGTTACTATGAGAATATTTATATCTTGGCAAGTAATATAAGCACGTATTATTACATAGTTTTCCTTGTCAAGTACTTGTTTCTAATTTGACAGACAACAAGATTTTTTCTTACACATTTAAACTTGTTCAACAACAAGGCAATTTAAAATGAAAATAAGAGCTATAGTTACCGTATCATGCAAATGGCTGTGTGATGTAAGAAAGTTGGCACGGGTAAGCGTAGTGTGGTTGCTCGTTTTAGCAAATCTGCACGTTGGGTGCCCTTATCAGCTCTAATTCATACCGGCACACAGAGTTCATAGGACAATCTCGGGACAGGCGGTTGTGCCACTTAGTGACGTAGCAACACACGCGTCTAACCGAGTTCATTTTATTTGTGGATAAGAACGCTCGTATGTCCCGGGATTCAGTAAAGCTTTGTCGGAAAGAAGAATGGCTCGTGATGAGAAATGTGCTGGAATAATTTATCTTAGGGGTTAGTTTAGGGAATGATGCTTGTCCCCGGCGAAGCATTGGCTTGAAGGCGGCTTATATCAAATTCTAAGAAGTGTTTCATCGGGTATTATTTTAAACGAATTTTCCAAGACGAGTTTGCTACTTAATTCTGTGCTAAAATACACATTATTGATAAAACGTTTTTTTTAAATATAACATATAATTTCACAAAAAATAACTAATTTCTGATATCGAAAGAAGGATAATGTCGAAGAGGAATCAGATTTAAGTGCCCTTTGAGTGATTGATCTATTGCCGAATAGTCACTAGCATTGTGCTGCCTGATTTATTTCTGTTTCGCAATTTTTATTACATACTAAGAACTTATAACAACTCTAAAAAGGTTTTATTGGTTGGCTTTCGGCGGGGGTTGTTGTCAAATGGATTTGTAACGCATCGATGAATCCAAGTTTGTTTCAAATGTCTGGGACATGTTATGTATTTTAAAAACCTATATAAAGAATGAAAAAGTCTGAATGAATGTATAGAATTAAATCTCAAAGACTAAGAAAACTGAAATTGCCAACATGATATAAAATATCGGTCTTTTGTGCAAATCCAGGAATAATAAAATATTTGCTATTGAATATTGTATGGAAATATTTTATGGGCTTAAGTCATTCCGATCTAGTTTACTACTTTTTTATATTGGTCCCCCTATTTTATTGGAATATAAAAAGTCTATAAATTTTAAGATTGATACACGGCAGCGTACGTGACGCTATAAACTGCTAATTTTCTTACCTGAAACAATAAAAAAAAAATTGTTAAAATACAATATAAACCAGAAGTAGTCATACCCGTAGAACAAATACAAGTTAAACTAATTCACATCTAAGATAGAAAGTATATATATACTGTTCGTCAAAATACCGCTTAGTTTGGAAGAGGCTTGCTTTAACGCTGATTAGGAACCATTTTTTTTATCATCCACCAAAGAAGACTTTGAATGTCAAGAGATGCGTCATAATAAAAATATAAAATCCTAATACGATGATAAATCTGTAATCGAAATTAACAACTTCACTTCGGGCGACAGATCACTGAAAAGTTATGGTGTCGCTTCTTTATTTAAATATGCAAATTATTTTTGAGTGTGCGGCGTTCGAGTTTGGCTAGGTTGTTTAGCATAAACAAATCTGAGGCGCCTCGCTCCGCTGCCTGGTCCTGGCTGAGTGTTAAATAACCAACGGGTCCGAATAAATAATAGCATTCGGTTGCGCCCTCTTACTGTTACCGACCCCACGTGATAACTTGAAATATCTCTATCTGAATATCCAAAGAGTATTGTGGTTTTGAAAAGCAATTTACTGCAGCCAAAATTAATGTTTAGAAATTTTATACTTTTGAATCAGATATACACTCAAGATATGGATATTGATTTGACCATGTCTTTTTTCCGGTCTGTGGGATAAAAGCTAGCTAGAATTGAATGTTACATTGATTACTCACTCATGACACGATAAGACACTTAGTACAGTTAATTTCTACTTAGTTTTTGCTGCCACAATGTTGAAACTTCCTCATCATACTTAAATAGTTTGAATAACACTCCGTGGTCGTTAAAAAGCGACTTTGTTTAAAGCAACTTTTAAAAATAAAGCCCCAACTAAGTCAAATACATCCTGTTGTAAGACAACAAACTTTAGCAAAGCTTAAAGCTGGAGGTTGTACTTGTACAATTTAATCGTATTACATTTTAATAGATATACACTCAAGATATGGATATTGATTTGACCATGTCTTTTTTCCGGTCTGTGGGATAAAAGCTAGCTAGAATTGAATGTTACATTGATTACTCACTCATGACACGATAAGACACTTAGTACAGTTAATTTCTACTTAGTTTTTGCTGCCACAATGTTGAAACTTCCTCATCATACTTAAATAGTTTGAATAACACTCCATGGTCGTTAAAAAGCGACTTTGTTTAAAGCAACTTTTAAAAATAAAGCCCCAACTAAGTCAAATACATCCTGTTGTAAGACAACAAACTTTAGCAAAGCTTAAAGCTGGAGGTTGTACTTGTACAATTTAATCGTAGTGAGCCAATCCTTATTTACGCTGAGCGCTAACCGCTAATTCCATTTAGCTAAGTTCGTTTAATACATTCATTTATTGAGGTAGCTATTCGTTTAGTTTTACTTGCTTCCATTAAACCGCCGAATTTGTTCACTAGCACCTCACAGAGTATTCTCTGGAGAATAATTACAGTCCGATACTTTGTGAACTAAAACTGTTGCTTAAATGGTACTAAGTATTTACACGGAAATTCGTTTACTTTTGAGAAATGTTCTTTTGTACGAGCCTAATTCTGGGTATACATCAAACAATTTTATTTTGTACTGCTTTTCAGTTTTAGGTTAGGTTTAGATCATTTACTGCGCACTTCAAAATATAAGCTTTCTTTAACATAAATTTGTCAATTAAACCATGAATTGAAATAGTCTTCATTCCAATTATATATAAGAATTTAGTGCTATCATTGTTAATAATTATTTAATAATGATTTCGTGTATTTGCTTATGTTTTTTAGAACAGCTTTAAGTAATTCATAAAATGTATGTGTAGTTATGACATTTGGTTTAAAATGTAATAACAAACTCAATACCAATATTTAATTATTTCAGCATTGTTTATTCTATTTCCAAAAGCGTTTTTATTGTGTTTCTTTTATAAGCTCTATTTACTCATATAAACAAGAAGAAATTGAATTCAGAGATTATGTTATTTTTTTCTAAAATTTTGTTTTCCGTTAGTTTTGTTATTTATCTTTCGTCAAATATCTTTACAAATTTCGAATTTGCTCATAAGCCGGAAAGTACACGAGCCAACAAAAAGTATTTAAGGAATTGAAGAAAAACAGAAAGTTTTCTTGCCAAGATTAAGTTGATATTGTAACGGTTTTAAAAGTACTAGAACTAGTTATAAAAGACATTTTATGAAGCCATTAAATATTTACACCTAGAACCATCAACATCTCGTCCACTCTTTGTCGGAGATACTCATTAACCGACAATGGCCTCAAAGATATTTTCCGAGAGTTATAGCGAGTCTATTAAAGTTAGAGGTGACTTCGCTTCCAACAAGAGTAAATAATAATTTAGTTGAATTTTAAAATAACGCTTTACAAGTTTGCTAAAGTTGAGAGTCGTGACTTTATGGGGCTATAAGTCTTAGAGCATTATCCATTATAACCAGACCTTTGAGATAATACAGTTTTTCAGCTGATTTAAATACAATTTATATCAAAGGTTCAGTAAAGTATAGAATTTTATTATATTTTTGCTATAAAAAGATAAACGCATTGCGGTTAGCACTCAGCATACTACAAAACTCTCGTAGCTTCTACCATTCTCGTAGCTACCATGTTGCTACGGCGTAGCTCTATCTTAGTTTTGATTTAATGGCTTGCTTGGCAAACTAAACTAAAACGTTTACACGAAAACATGACGCAACCTGAGGGAGATTAAAATCGATCGCACGAAACATAAATTCACCTGAAACCGGTTATAAATGAGATATAGGAGAAATAAAAAACAACACACGCAATCTAATAAAGTATTCTTTGCTAAATAAAAAATATGTGCTCAGAAAACAAGATATGTAGCTTAATATTGCCGTACAAATGTACGGATAAAATAAAGCTTATTCGACAAAAGCGTAATTCTTGCTTGGATTAACATACGCTTGATACTGAGCACGGTACATTGCCCATGTACGAAGATTATTGCCTCTTAGAACGGGTAAGCAAATAATGTATTAAAATGTATATATCACCTGTTTCCTCGGGCGAAGTTCTCGAGTATTTATACTTCTATTGAAACATCAATATGATTTGAAAATACTTTAGTGCTATAATGGAAAGTGAATTAAAATAATATAAAGGAATGTGGTGTTGTTTTAGTTATTAAACTATGTTTGTAAACCTTTCTCCAAAGGTTCTGGCGATTAATTAGTTTCCAAAAATGCTTTAGGTTTCATTGTTTTTAGGAGATTTTCATCATTTTGTTTGTTTTAAAACACATGCGGATGCTATGCTATGGCAGAATGCAAACTTTTCACAAGTGTTTGGATATTGCATCACAAGTGTGTGAAAATGCTTCGCAATGCTATTTCTTAACACTATATTTTTTTTAAATAATCTCTTTACAATTTAAAGATACTATTTAGCAGATTTAACTCGTAATTTATACATAAATGAAATTTTATTTCCTGATTCTAATCAAAAAACTAAAACTAACGGCTGTTTCCAACAAATTTTTATACTCGTCAACACCAAAATTTCTCATGTGCCAATTCCAGCGTTTTTTTAAATATAAACTTGACGTGACATGACGAAAGATCATATATTAAGATACGCGACATGGAGAAAATATTGTTGCATACACAATATTCAAACACTGAAAAGGAGTACACATTTCTATTTTAATTTAGGTACTATGTTAAGATTGGCATGTATTTAAAAACTTCTACAACAGTAAACTTTCAAGCTATTGTAGCTAAACCTATACAAATATATAGCTAGATATAATTAGCTTTGCAGTATTCAAAGGGAAGAACATTTCCTCTCTTGTTCCAATTCCGGCACTACTCTCGAAACAGCTCTTCAATTACACAGAACTTTTGAATTTCAATTTCCATCGATCTCTTCGGCTTTAATTAAAGAGTTTCAACGTGAGACGTATTGTAACACTAATTTTGCTACAATATGCTGTTTTGCTCTGTTATTTAGTTGATTTTATTTAGATACTGATAGTTTTTTTTAACAACATTTGAAAGACATACTAATTATTGTGTTGGCAATGGCGCTTGTACTAAGTAAAACCTGTATTGTATTTTATGTAAATACGAAAGAGCGAATTATGTTCTGTAGTGCCATTGTATTATATATTTCAATATTCTATACAAACTATATAATTTTATACCTTATGATGGTAAGTTTATTTTCTCAAAAATTTACACTTAGCCATTATATTATTATTTCAAAGTGGTTTTATTTATTTCATTTATTAAGCAGTTCGTAAAAGTATTATTCGAATTTTAAATAAATGCTTATTTCCTTTTTCAAATTCGCTTTTTAAACAACTACCGCCATCTTTTTATTAGTTTTGAGTAATAACCAAAGATGGCGCTGCTCTTCAATTATTAGAGGACTTTTCTTTAACACTGTGTGTACTAACTTTGTGTACTATAGTATGTGTATATGTGATAGTTGTACATATATTATTTTTGGATAAAATCAGTAGTAAACAGTGCTAAAAGCAAATATAAATTGATGTCAGAAAGAAATACGCAATAGTCATAAAACTTAAGCGCATAAAATGGCACGTAAATGGCGAAAACATTTGTTATTTAGGTGACACCTCACGTAAGAAAGGTAAAAGCTGCAATCGAATTTTCAAAAGGAAGTGGACTTCAGTTAGATGCTATTTCTGTTGCAGTTATATATCAAAATACACTTTTTTAACAAAGTTGGTTAAGTTCTAAAAGTTCAAGTATAAATAAATAATAATAACAAAGGCAGTATATTACCAAAAATTCAGGTTACCATACCATATTTTCAGTTGGACATTCATTGATAATTAATGAGAACGCAGCTAACGAATACAGATGACTTGTGGCTCGGGCACGATAACAATTTATATAGATCTCAGTGCGTGGCAGAAAAACAAACGTAGGTACACTGTTGCCCTTCGTACGATAAATCATATCTACTCAAGACGCAAAAATAAATGAAGCCTATGATAAATGAGGGCGAATTTGCTGAGTGCCACCGTCGATTGAGCTGAGTGAGTTTTGAAAATTGAAACCAGCTACATAGCCGTCACTTCACTTGTGCTTTAGAAATATATATTTTTTAACTTTGACAGCGTCTGTGTAATGCTTTGTGAATCTTTATTAAAACAGATCTCCCATCATTATTTTGTTTGAATTTTCAGGATAATGCATAATTTCAAAGGTTATTTCATATAATATCAAAAGAGAAATTATGAATTCGCATGTAAGTAAAGCATCGTTTGATTTTATGAGTTGTTATACCTAATTGTCATTTCGTTTTTGAAGACTCAGTTTTATGATATAATTATTAACTGTGAAGTAGCAAATTACGTTAATTCATATGTGAAATTACATAGACCTTTTTCAGCTATCCATTGATATAAAACTATCTATATTAAAAAGTTTCTTTTTTTTATCTGAAGCGCCAGATAACTATTTCCAAAATTACAGCCGTAAATGTAAAGTATATAATAATATGTACATAGAAAGAGAAATACTGCTTAAATCCAGCATCTGAATTTCGAGATGTTCATTATTATCGCTCTGCAACATTATTTGATTTAACGATAATGGTCTCTTAAGTGACCAGTTGTCCCCTGGTACCTGCTACCTCAGAGTCGGAAATTGCGTTAGCCACATTCGAGCACCAGGAAATTAGAAACGTTGAAGGATGTAATCGAATGTCTTTATTCCAGGATGGAAGGAACTCGTCTTTTTGATTTAGTTCTATTTTGATTTGAATTTGACTCGAATTTATAGTAATATTTGGTTTGAGTAAATTTTTTGGAAGATTCTAGAACATTATCTGTGTTTCTAATGGCTTTATATTATAAAAGTTTTAGTGTGTAATTAATAGTAGTTTTTAATATCGTCGTCGTCTACAAAAAGGGACTGTAGGATATTTTTCTACTTAGCTGTATTATGGATTTAAAATTATTAGTGTTATTAATTATTATTAGTGTTATTTTGATATAAGATTTATATTTATTCATCTTTTAGAATAATATTATAGAAATCATGACAGAGTTCTAGAAATTGAGTGAGTTTAAATTTGAGTATTCCAGAAACACAATATATCTCTCTCATATTTTCATAAACAAAACAATTAATTTCGAGTTAATTGAATAAAAGATTCAATTTCAATTTTACACTTTCAAAACAGAAACACGAAAGACGCACAAAACAATTATGATTAACGTGTTGTAATTACGTGTGTTCCGGGCCGAAAAACAAAGAGCGTTAAACATAATAACAGAAACGCAAGACATGTATCTATTACACGCCTCATCCTTAACAATTCAGGAATGACTGTTCATAATGTGATACAGCAGCTATTGTGGGGCGCTCCACTAATTACGTTAGTGATAGTCACCCCTCACCCCCCGGGGCACACAAAGCAAACGAGTCCTCTTACAATGTAAACAAGTTCAGGAGGAAAAATTCGCAAACCCACTTATTTATGTCTCCGGGGTGTACAGTGACTCGGGAACAAATAGCGTTAACAGCTCGCGGTTCTTGTGTCGTGTTGTGACGTCATCACTCACTTAGCTATTTCAAAAGTTGCTGCATTTATTTTGTATTTTAATAGAAAAATGGTATTTGATTCTCGTGAAAGTTAAACGGGTAAATATATTAATTATTTGTAACTTGGCAAATTATATATTCAGCCCCAAAAGCCATCATATAAATTTTACACAAAATTGTTTTTATTTAATTTAGTAATACTACGAGTGGCTAGTATTTTAAATTCTAAACTTTATTTTTAGTACTGTTAACATACAAGAGATACATAAGTTGAGCGTACTCGTAAAATATCCAGATATTATATTTTCGAATGTATTGATCCCACAGGATGGGGTGTTCGCTTTCGTTTCGGAAGGAACTTTCCAATCCCTCTGCGTTAAGGGAGTTGCACTCGACAATCTGATCAAGAGGGGGAAAGATTTCCCTCTGTCCGAAAAATCTCACCTTGGAGGATTTCCCTGGACGAAGTGACCGCTTGGATCCCAATACGACTTCCAATTATGCCTGTATTTCCCGCCTTTGAAGGATTTACATTTTTAACTTTTTTCTTCTTAAGGTTACAAGGATTTTGTTGCGAAATCGTTTTTGTTCGCTCGTAAATTGAAATGTGTTGTATTGTGAAAGTTTCTCGCTTTGATTTATTTTTACTTCTACGTTTGGAAATATATTCAAATGTTCTGCTTTAAGTATAATTAAATCTTGTTTTTTGTTTTCTTGAACTGTGAAATTGAAATTTTCGTAATTATATATGATTAATTGCTCAACAAATAGGGTGTTTCAGAATCTAAACAATATTTTTGTTAAAAGCAATTATTTTTTAATACTAACTTTATTACCAATTAAATCAAACAACATCATTAACTTACCGAAATGTAAATCGATGAAGTTTTTATAATGTAAACCGTCTTTGGTGTTCCAAATAGGTCACAGAGCTAATAACCTAGCGGGCGTCGAAATAATGTCTTGATAAGCAATCAGCGCGATACAATCGACAGCCCGAAAACCCATTACTTAAACTGGTTTAGGCTAAAAGCAATCTGGGATATTACATTGGTTTTTTATCCACTAAATCGTTGTTTAATTGGTGTCGAATAATGTTATTACTCTCTTGTTCTTAACATTATGTATGGTTATAAAATCACTAATATAAGTAAAACCTTGATTGGGTCCCGTGAAATAATGTTGGAAATCTGGTTGTCTTTTGTATTAATTTGTGTGTTTGGTATAGGTCTAGAGAGAAATCTGGTAGTCTACCCGCAAAATATTGTGATTTTTCTAAATTTTACTACATTTTTAATATTTTTATCATAAACCATAAGTTACTAAACCGATAAGCTGTATAACGAACAAACCGTGGATAAAACAATAATTTCATTTTGTATCTGAAACCACAAAATTGTAGCATAAAAACCGATAAAATATTAGAAGGCCGGAGAGGCCGAGTTGGGAAGTTCTTTATTGAAGGCGCATTACAGGTCTCTACGGCAAATGCTCGCCGCAGTCGAGATAATGCCATTGCAATACCCAAGATCCGATTGTATTGGCAAATTGGATCAAATGCACTGCTCCCGTGCAAAAGATAAGAACTAGCAATATCATGTATCGACCAGCGAACTACCTCTGCGATCAAAACGATATAAATGCTTATATTTTAATCTCTACGATTCTGAACAGATTCATTTATCGATAACGTACTCGAACATTTTCCCGCAGCGGATTATCGGATCTTTTTCATTCTCTCCATTGTACGAGAAGCTATTCGAAAGCGGGATTTGCAGAAACTTTAAATATGAAATAATAAAGTGTCCGTTACATGCTATTTATGGAGGACAATAAAAGCGATAAGATAAATACAATAACACGGTTCGCACTGCAATTCCCAAACATATCGTGAGTTTCAAATATGTCTTTTTTTATTTGGCATAACGAAGCGCGCAATATCAGAGAGCCACGCCAGAGGCGAGGTGTCTGTGTACTCGTTTTTACAATGAATGGTTCCGTTATGAGTTCTAATGTAGACAATAACATGACCCTTCTTGCTTTTATTTCAGTCAGTCAATATGTGAGGAATGAATCGATTCGTAATAACTTAACATAACTCTGAAAAGTTTTTAAATAATTTTTAGAATATTAATGAATTTAATGTTTAGAAATAAAATAGTTTCAAACTTAACACGACGATATGTCCGTGGCCGAGTGGTTACGTGACTAGTTAGTATTATATTATATGAAATATATCGTTAAGTTAGTATTCCATACCACAAGTCAATAAGTTGAACTTACTTTGGGGCTAACTTGATCTGTGTTATATGTCCGTATATATTTATTTATTTATTTAACTCTCCTCAAACTAGACATAATTTCAGAACTAGGGAACGTTGTAGCTAATAAAAATAGTTTAAGATTAAATGATCTAGAAGGGCCGTTAAAATATAATTTGCTAGTACACCAATGGGATTCTTAATAAATAGATATTATTAAATCTCCATACATACATACATATACTCACGGCTATAAATCCCAAGAAGGGGTAACCAGAGCTAAAGAATTAAAAATTCCTAAGCCACTTTTGGAAAGTTGAGTGGGGAGAAGGGAGAATTAAATCTTCACAATAAGGATTAATCCAAAGTTACGAGTACATGAACATTTAGTGGGTGGTATATTTATATAAATATATTATAATTAATATATTATATACTCTATGCAGAAGAAAGGGAAACAAAGGGTTGTAAGTAATAGGCTGTCCACAGCACCGGCCATCAATCACTTATAAAGTCTAAAATGCCTCGTCGCCTCTTAAGATTCAACACTATCATTATTAACGTGTTTTTCGATTACATACATCAATAATAATATATGTACGTCGCTTTAAACACATGTGAGAAGTAATTCGAAGTAAGTGAATTAATGAAAATATGGAGAAAATAGCTCAAAATTAACCGGACCAGTTGCGTAGTTTCGGTATAGAATTGCATGACCGCATCTCTTCCCACGGGTTTTCATAAGAGGTGCCTATAATATTTCTGGCTTTTTAAGTGATTTGAGACTTTATTTTACCCTCTTTTCCCCAATCAACTTCCATAAGTAACTAAGAAATTTCTTGTTTCGAAGCTCAAGCTACCCTTTTTAGGGATTTACAGCCGTGAGTATAAATATGTAAGTAATTCCTAAGTCATTCTCTAGACACTAACAGTACATCAATTTATAAATATGATTCGATATTTTGGAAACATCGTAAAAATCTTCTATTGTATAGTTAGTAAAAAGTATCGAAAATTGTAAATGAGACCTATGAATAATAAATAAAGAATACATAAAGGCAAGAAAAATTTCGAAACAGGCGGGAATCGAACCCGCGACCTCGGGTATATGCCCCCGTCGCTCTGCCAATTGAGCTACCGTGTCAATGGCTGCCAGCGCGAAATTCTTCTATCCTTTGTTTCTTTTTACACTTTTAAGTAGTGTTTGCGTTCCCTACGTCCGATTTTTTTACAAATTCTGGAGGCCACTTGTCTACCTTATCAGATAGAATGCAAATGTTGAAAACACCTGACTATCACATAATTTGAATGTTTTTGTTCATGAAAATCTCATGTGAGGATTATTACTAATAAATAAAGGAAAGAAAAATTTCGACACAGGCGGGAATTATTTATTCTTTATTTATTAGTAATAATTCCCACGTGAGGTTTTCATGAACAAAAACATTCAAACTATGAGGCCTATGAATATTAAAATTTGTGTTTAAAATGAAAACATTTTCCTCAATCATAAAATCTTCGCATATAAACTGGCATAAATGCGTCAGTGAGTGAATAGAAAATGACTTCACAGAAACACATTTCCCGTGTCGCATTCAGGTGAAATTGCTTTCAAGAATTGTTATCATGCATTTGTAAGTAATCGATTGCAAATTGGGTAATATGGGAAGACAATTTGATGCATTTTGGAATAATCAAACATTTACTTAAATCGTAGTTTCGAGGAAAGAAGTATTTTTATCTTTAGTGTTACTCGTTATATTCAAAAAGAGCGAGGAAAGACATTAATAAAAATTATAGCTGATCATTCTGTGTTTAAAAGCATCATTTTAGTTACAAAATTGGTATACGTTCATCAAACAGTTTTAACTGTAGCATAAAAAAGTACTTTCAATTTCATCAGTCAAACACAAGTTTGGCAAAGCACGTGTAGCATCTGCAATAATCCATCAACTAATTAGATCGGATACGAAAATGCAGTGGTACTAACATAGTTTTTACCAATGATTTACAACCGTACCTGCCATTTTGCTGGGGATATTCATTTCAGTTTGTTTTTCATTTCGTAATATTCGAATTATTTATTCTAAGAATTACAACGTCCAAATAAGATCGGGATTTTGATTTAAGTGATCATAGATCAAGTTAAGATTTTAAAGACAAAATTAACTACTAAATACCATGTTTAAATGTGGACAGAAATCCTTTCCCTAAACCAAACGGTTACAAACAATGTTATCATATCTTTTTGTAAAAACATCCCGAGGAAAACCAGGCACAGTCCATGAATACTAATTCTTTGAGCCAATATACTATAGATATCGGGCATGAGTTAGAATACAAATACCTATTCAAAATAAAACAGACACGTTAAATTTCAGTGTTAAATCTCATAATTCAAATTTCTCCTGTTGTTTACTGGGCACGGTTCGGTGGTTATATAGACTCCGAAAATCTACCCACATCCGTAACGAAAGCCTGCCCTGTTATTTATGGAAAGCCAGGTTTTCATTGTTGTGCTCGCTTTCATTTGAACATTTAATTCTTTTTTTATATTTATTATTGTATTGTGTTCTCGTGATCGTCAGAATTAAAATGATCATTTGTTTGTGCGCTCGCGTTTTTCCGACGCACTTTTCCGGCTACTGATTTATGCCACCTGTTTGTTGGTTTTCCATTTGAATTACTCATAGGTGTTATACTCAATAAAATTTCCGACAATATTTTTTTTATTCAAAAATTCCGGCATTTGGTATTTGTTTAATTGTAATACCGGATCGTTGATATTCTTTTTTAATGTCTAAACAATTTACAATTGCTTAAATGTGTTTAAAAACCCTCGAAGTTTCTAAGCGTCTAAGTTTAATACAATCGACGAACAAAACAAGTACAACAAAAAGTAGTGAAAACAAATCTTACTCGTCTGCTATCTAACTACGGAATGGTTTAAGCAAAAATATAGCTTATTTGCATTGCCAATAGATCTCAGGCGTGAGCGAAAAACACTTGAACGTGAAATGGAATGGACGAAATAAGATATAAACGGGTTCTTGCACACTGGATCTCAGATTTTACGGCCATCACATACATCTTTAAGTGAAATATACCCCTGATAGCAAATTCAGATGCTTTGACGATTTTTATCTGGAACGCAATTTATCGAATTGAGATATTGAATTTTGTATCGCTTTTGCTTTGTCTTGATGTCGAATAAAAGAATTGTTTTGATGTTTACCCAACAAATGGGTTTGTGTTTCTTTACATGAGTTATTGGAGACACGTTTGATCTACGAATGTATAAAACTGTTACCTTGTTTATGAAACAAGATGCATGCATGTTAGTACAAATTGTAATAATGTTTGTTTTGAAAATTGGAATGAGGATGTATATTTTGTCTTGCGTACCTATTTTTACTATTTGTAGAGAGTGAAAAATTTAACTTAAATCCGCTCACTTGATATTCAGAGAAAATAGATTTTTGTAATTGAACTTTTATTAATATACGTTATTAATTAAAACAAATAGCATGATTATTAAATAACTCACTATTGGACGTTATTTTTGAGTTTCGATAAAGGGAAAATAAAACTTCCTAACGTACATTACAGTTAACTAATACGACTAAAAGTTCACATTGTTATTTCAAAAGGGATTTTTTAAAGTAAAACATAAGAGAAAAAATCTCGCGTAATGCAAATTGTCTGCTTCCGCGGCATATCACGACTTGTAAGTATGAGATAACACTGAAATAGATTAGAAGACGTCTCGTGGAACAAGACGGTGCAAATCTGTTTACAAACTGGATAAAATGACGGGCACGCCGGGACAAATTGCGACAAGCAACCGGGAGAGCAGGCCGCTGCCAGAATATAAAGACTAGCATTAAAAATCCAGCTTCACAAAAAAAGGTCCTAATAATTTTCATTTGTCTAATAAGATTACGCAAAGCTTAAGCGTAAGTAGTAACTTGTTTGAATTATTATAATCTTTTTGTGATTAAACAATCTTCTTTTAGTTATTTTGTGGGCGAACTTAGCATTTTTTTTTGTAAAGTTAAGACACAAAGATAATAAATAACTGACATTTAGATACTTACTTATTAACATACTTATATAAATCCTAAAAAGGTCCATTTAGGAGCCCGAAAACCCAAAGCCGCCAAAGTCGCCTATTTTGACACCCGCACGTATAAATGAGTTAATGTATCTATGAATCGCTGACTGTTGCTGCTGTTGGTGTGTAGTGTTGGCTTAGAATAGCACTATCCCATTTTTGCTACTCAGGTTATTGGGTTGCTTAACCTGAAGGGCAAGCACGAGCCGTGTTTAAACTAGTTATCGCGTGGGATAAAGCAGCCATCTCTTACGCACTTACTTAGTATCGTATACTGCCATCTCATTCTAACCGTTTTCGTGTCGATAAAATAGTGCTCGTGCTTGCCCTTCTGAAGTCCTTAATACCCCTGTTTAGGGAGGTTAAACGTAACTCCCCGGTTATTCTTAAATATTAGAAACCGCTAATTCCTCTCAAAACATCGCAACTTGTACATACCTGAAACAAAAACATTACTCTCATAAGCGAAATAGATTACACGTGAAATGGCCCGTCATTAAACAAAACAATAGATATCATTCAAAAACCCAAGGCAAACAGAAGACTAAGGTGTGGTGGGGAATCATTTTTCACTGGGGCAGTTGCTGCTATCGACTAATGTTCTACAAAACAACAAGAACAATCTTAATACAACGAAATAAAGTCTAGTTTGGAAAAACAACAGTATAATTTCATAAATTCGCAGAGTAGAACGATGTTGCGTTTTGTTGTAGGCCCAACCGTTGTTCTGATAGATAGGAAATGAAGACAGATTAACTTTGCGTGACTTTACAAGGTTGCTAACTCAGCAGGGACTACCACTTGTATAAATATTGTGGCTTTTCTACGTTAATATTCTAACTAATATTATTACTTATATCCTAAATTAATTCAGTATCTATTAAATAAACAGGCGAATACATCAGCACGTAGTTTAACCATTTACTCGTAGCATCACTGTATGTGAATTGTTCAAACAACAATGTATACTTTTAATGTTTGGGCAACGGTTAACCTAATATAAAACCGAATCATTAAGCTAAAAGCAATGTCTGGTTGGAGTTGATAGCAAAATGGGAAGTATCGTTTATATTTATTTTCGAAATCATTTATTTTCGTCAAACAATTAGCAGGACCCGCGTCGTCCGCAGTGTCGGTCTCGCTACCAAAGAAACTTCTAACAACACAGAAGTCACGCTAAAAAAGGGTTGCTCCAGCATATTTTTTGCCGAATAATTCCGGGTTACGAGGAAACCCTAATGCGTTGCTGCTTTCGGTCAACAATTTTAAAGACAGAAGCAGATGTCGCTTTCAGTAAACAACTAAATCCAGATTTGTTGGTGAACGACTTTCTAATTTGGCTCGCTGGAAGAACTTTGTGAAACGTATATCGTGTCGGAGACCTGCCAGTGACCGCGAGTAGCCTTGCCTAATCCGATTTGAGGATGGCCCAACTTGTTCAAACCGAGCTCCCCTAACCCCTTCTTAATTCTCATGACAACTTTAAAACAATTGCTTTGTAATACCACAGTGAAAATCAGCTTCGGATTTCAGTAGCGCTCGACTCCTCAGATATCCTAACTCGAAACTACTTTATTTTAGATTCAAGTTTAAAGCAAAACTTAATTACGATTCAAAATAGAGTTTAGCTTCAACCCCGGGTTTAATTCCAAGAACCTATACGGCTCAAACCGTAAAAGGAATTCTGATGTTAAGTATAATAAAGGGGCTATATCCGGCAGGCTTGATAAAATAGATACATATTCTTAGAATTGGCCCAGAAAACAGAGTGGGTAGTCGTAATCAGTCGGCAGAAAGACGTTTTATTAACCCGCCAGGGTCGAGCGGGTGCGGGTCTGCTAGGCCCTAGTTAATCAATCGATGGTCGCGTGTTGACCGCGCTATCTGTCTTTGCCCGATTGAGCCCAGATAACGACTCGACGTAAGATTACCTACGAATATGGGAATGGCCCATTTATAAAATTAACTTCTTTTATCTCCGTAAATAGGGAGTATTAGAGGGAGTAAATAAGTCCAATAGTGCTTCACGGGAAATAAATAGACTTTTGTATACACTCGATCGCCTTCTTAGTGCTCTATACTGTTTTGTAACATTTTATCATAATTTGATTGGGTCTTTGTATTTTATTGATGAATCATGATGGATTTTATCAGAAAAATAGAACAATAATATAAAACGTGTAATATTTTGTTCCTATTTATATAAAGTATATTATAAAAGTACTATAAATCAAAGTATACGAAACACAACTCACCACATTCCAATAATTGGATTCAATATTATCTGATATTGACGTGAGCAATGTACCGTGCATGATATGTTGATCGTATTGCAACCATATTTAAAGCACGGTACAGTAAAGAAAAATGGGTTGCAAACTCATAATTTTTTAATAACGCAAACCATTTTAATAACACAGGTAACAAAGTCAACTGCAGTAAAAAAACTTCAGAAATTTCTAGTTTTCATAAATCACTAAGCGATGAAAGCTCGCGAAGAAGAAGTTTAAAAGTAAAGTCGGATAAACTCTCACAGAAACTTTCAACGAGATTAAAGTCATAATTTACTTGATGATGTCGGTATTGTGTTGTCGAATATGAAAAAAGATATTCAAACGGCGTAGCAGAATTCTCGAGAAAGGCTGCGCAAAAAATATTCGAATACTCGCCTTAGATAATTCGTAAGTATCGCGCGTTTCTTTCGAATAACCGTACATCTCGGAGATAGCGAAAGGGACCGGCTCATTAAAGTCAACGCGAATGCGGGACAAGTTTATGCGGCTCGATACCTTAAAGGCGTTTAACCGAGCGATGGAGCCGTACAGAATGAAAGAAATACCTCCCTGGCTCTGCGTATAATCCGGGTAAAATGCCCTTTAAAGGCCGAACAATTTAACGCTAAGTATCACAATTTCTACTGGGTCTTAGAGAGGGTTGGAAAAAATGATACGTAGATTAGAGGTGCGGGGTAAGGCTACAATCACGGTTAGTTAGCAAGCAGCTGCTCCCAAGGCGATAACAGTTAAGGTGTTTTACAACAGTCTTCACCGACCGCAGCCTACCGCTTAAATTGTTGCTCTTTATGAAGCTATTTTCGTATATAAGACTGGTAGGTTCATATTATGTAAGTTATTTTCGTTATATTTCATTTTAATCTTAAGTTCTCAGTGAAATATTTTTTATTGATTTTGGCATATCTTATATAACTGACAGTTTTCTACACAAGATTCAAAAGTCTTTTAAATCGTGTGTTGCTACCATGCATCATTTACAATGCAAATAATTATTTCATTAAGTATATCTTAAGTGGCAATCGATAGTCTCTGTCTAACCCAATGATAACTAACACCGTGTATATATGTATGTGTGTATATTTATGTTAAATTGTAATAAAACTACTCATTGAAATATGATTCAAAATAACTTCTTAAAGCTTCATAGCGGAGGTAAAGTTGTGAGACGCTTGTCTTATAAATGTCATGTTGGAGTTGACAGTTCGTAATAATTCAACAAACATTACATCGTAGTGTCATTGTAACTAGATCTCTTACGCCAACTTTATTGTACTATAAATTCACTTTAACAGTTTCTAAAGTAGTAGTTTGACGTGTAAAAAGAATTTAATTATAATTTAAAGCAACAAAGTGAAGGAGTAATGTATTTGACGTTGAGCTCGTTCTCGGTAGCTATTTCTTACTTTATAGCTCTTGTTAAACCTATTTTAGCACTTTAGAGTCTAAGAAAACAATGTTCTGCTTCAAATACCGATGTATAAATCTAATTATGTGCCTAAAATGTTACATTTTTAAAATGGCTGCCGACATCAAAATCGGAATTCAATTACCAAAATAATTAAGTCAACCGAATTCCAAAACAATTTTCTGGTGAAACCTTTTCATTTCCATGTCTTAAAAGAGTCATAACAATTTTATTCGGCTATGAACAGTTTTGCGGAATGAGTAAAGCTGAATAAGCGCTCTTGGCCGCTCGCTGGTTGGCTATTTAATTAATTAGACACCGGAGCCCCGAGAGCAGGTGCAAGATTTGTGTTAGCGACACTGTCGCTTATTCAACTAACGTGGGCACGGATACATTACATACATACAAGTAACGTATATACCATATCCTTCTTAAACGAAGTAATAACATAAATGATGACGTCAGAGATACCGAAATCAATTTACACACCTACAGCGCCTACATTACTGACGTATCAATTGTTCAATCGAAACGAAGACAGATAAACGCAACGAGTCTGAGATCGCTTTTTCGATGAAAAAGACTGAAGATCCATCGATAGGACGAGCGAGTTTCGAAGTGAAAAATGTACATTTGGATGGCGATAATTCGTTTAATTTCCGGTGAGGGGGTGAGGTGTGCCGTTCGGGCGGCGGGGGACCGGGCCAGATTAATTCAGCGTCGACTCAGGCTGAGATAAGGACACTGAAATAAATTGAAAATGTTGAAAGATTGATTTGAATACTACTGAGTGTATATCGACGGGCTTCAAATGACCACGCGCTTGGATCTCTTATCCGATCGCTTCAATCATAGGGACGATTTATCGGGATAAATCATGGACTTAATGAATAAATTTAACTCACATTTGAAAGGAAATTGAAAATTATAATTCTGTTGTATAAATTTTATGATCAGTCAAATAGCTTTTGTAACCATAGTTCACAGTTCTTGTCGTTTTATGTGTTTTCAGTAGAAACACATTAACAAAATCTAATAATATCTGTGTATGTATTATCAACGACTTATAATATATAATTTGGTAATAATAAAAATCTTTGAAGAGAAATTGTATATTAAATGGTTTGTAAAATGATAAAATTAATGTAATCTGCGCCGGTGGGCCGCGATGGGACATCGTTCGAGAGCCGTGAGCCGAATGTGAAATGAACTTAGCCACCCCCTGACCCTCGGCCGCCTAGACCCGCTGAGATGTGAAGATTTCATTTACATAACATGTTCTATACCTATTAACATTACTACAACAATCTCTTTTAGGTGAACACTCATTTATTTAATTCAATAAAGGCACGAGCCTTTTGCTCCGTGCTTTTTACAACGAGCCGATTAAATATTTTTTTTGCCACTTAGGTGAACAAAAATTTGAATTAAGATTTCCGGGACCGTAATATACTTAAAAAACCAAGATTTTTGTATCGGCGCCCCTTTCAGCATTTTCACTAAATTACTAAAATCAAATGCAGGCAAGCTATGATTGAGTTAAAGTTGTTATCATCAGGATACTGTTAAGTTACTAGATTAAAAACAATGACATAATTTTAACAAACATCTCACAAATACGTTACAGTTGTACTAAATGAGCAACCTGTATACGTTACAATGTGTTCCGTACGATTGTACAATTTAATCTACAAAGTACAGTTTTATGAAATTGACGGCACTTTATCCGTCAGTCACACACAATCACAAATGCACAGGGAATCAAAATGTCTGTTCTGTATGAAACAAATTGATTGCAGAGCAGTGCAGGGGTTCTCGTCAGACATCAAGCAACCGTCCACAGCAGATTGCTAATAGCGCATGCTAAACTTATTAGTCAAACGGAAAATAGCATTAGCATTCGTACCAGCCGTAGTTGTGGAACTTCATTCACCCGTCAAAGTCGACACGACGTGTGTGATTGTTGAATCAATAAAACGTTAGCCAAACGTACTGCACTATCACATCTGCGCTCAAAATTCTGACTAATAAAAATCACTTTGAAGAGCAAATAAAATTTGTCGCACGACTAAAAAAGTTAGCGTATTTTAATTCGTAAGGATAACAACTGTCGGCCAATGGAATGGTCGGTTTTGAAACGTTAAAACAATTTTATCCTAGGTAATCCCTGAGTGTCAGAAGATAATAAGAGTGACATTTGGAGCGGACGGTTAATTCTGCAGCCGAGGGCGGAGTGAGGGCTGGGATCGTTTTTGACACGGAGAAAAGCCCATAGCTAACCATGTTACCATTACACACATCAGGTGGGTTTCGTAACTTTTTTCTTCGAAATGTATAAATTATAATATTCAAAAGTACAAAAAAGTGAAACAAAACATCAAATGGATATCATATCATTTCTACAAAATAAACGAGTAATGATAAAAGGAAATCCAACAACATTTTCTTCTCAAACCATTTCAATAATCGCACACGACATTTCGACATTACAACGGGATTATCGAATATTTTCTCTTCGCTATTATAATAAGTCTACTACACCGCACCACGTACCACTGGGATTAATCGTCTTAGTTTTCTCTTTCTGCTGTAATCCTCAGTGGGAATTGTGTGGCTAGGAGGTTCCTTCTTACCAGGTTGTCAGGAAACCGTAGAGATACTTAGTACGCTCTCAGGATTTATCGCATCACTAGTTGCGCTTGGATAACTATTGCAGCGACGCTCTAACTTATGAAATGGGCTCTTTGTGCGCGTCCCACGAGGACTTTGTTGACTACGAATAATTGCTTTTCACGAATATGTGGAATTGCATTGTCTGCTTTTACTGCTTCATTATATTAGTCAGATGAGACAATTCAATTATTAACAGTTTTACTGGAACGGGAAAACGAATATTTTATCGTTAATAAGTTTTGTTCATATAAAACAAAGACCAAATTTTGAGGACGTTAATGGAGGGCAGAGTTTGAAATGTTTTTTCCCTTAAAAAACTCAATGTAATGAAACATTTAAATAAACGAAAATTTCAAGGAATGATTTGCTCAAATATCAAATATTTGTTTTCAAAATGTCAGTTTAAAAGATATTTTCACATTCAAACTACATATTTTTGGCTTAATTAAAACCCATTTCGTTGAAATAGCACCAATATTGGAACCGCGACGGTATACGGTTTAAAAATTGAAAAAATGTTTAAAAGTTTAATATGTTGTTAACATAGTAGTCACAATTTATTATTATTTTTCCGAATGGTGGAAACGAGACTATTCGTTTGTAAAATAATCGAAATATTATTGTTTATATATACTTTTAGAGATAATTACTGACTTTTTTTTTCTTTTTAACTTTTATAGTCTTGTTTGTTCCTCCGCCTTAGGCTGCGTCCCCAGTAGGCAAACTGTTAGCCGCCGACAGAGTGAGCCGCAAATTTGCAGCGAACTGAAATTTGAGTTAGCTGCAGACTCAAATCAATTTTCGTGCGTCGCAAGCAAACTGTAAGAGTTTAGCCGACCGACTGAATTATCACTTTACTTTTGTTGTAATCAGTTTGCAGCAAACGGAGTCACTACGCCCGGCGAACAACCAATCGCCGCCGCCGACTGGAACCGGTTTTGGTGGGAGTCGGCCGCTCACTAAGGTAGTCGGCGCGCGTAACGCTGCAAACTGCGTACAGTGAGTGCAAAACTAGCAAACTGTGAACACTCCATTTGAAATATATGGAAGGGCGTACTAAACCGATACGCCGCTAACTTAGTCGGCGGCTAACAGTTTGCCTACTGGGGACGAAGCCTTAGGTTAGCTTAAATGAACATCACATAATTTGTCATCGCTTAAGAGTGCCAACTTAAATTTGCGTTTAGAAGATACATGGGGCTAGGATTGTAAAAGAGAGGATGGTTGGTGATAGGTCTCGAACCCCATCGAACAAAAATTACGAATATTCTTAGTCGTCCGTACAGAACACATTGCAATGTATCATTATTAGTTCTAATCTACACCGATACAAAACCGGCTGACTTTTGATAATAATTATTTACTAATTCGAAAGACGTTATTAATTCATAGTAAGGTATAAAAAGAAAATAGTAAAATGAAGTCTGTAAGATAATGTTCTTGGCATTTGATCATGAAGGGCAAAAGCAGCGAACAATAATTATTTAACGTTATATATGCTGAAAGTTTTGAGTCCATCGCGTGACGAGTGGAAATAAAACGTAACTGACCACGTGAATAAGTGTAACTGATTGCAACATGGCGTAATGAAATTAACGTTGATGTTTATAAGCGTTGCGATTTTATACACACACGTAATATCATGACTTTTAAATTACAAAAGGTGGATAACTACCTAGTCTCATTATTTTAAACGAAGAGTGATATATTGATAGTATACAAGTACAACGTTTGGTCAAATTAAAGGACGATAGGTAAAAAAACAAGTTCTTAATTCAGACTCGATTATAGTTAAAACAATAACAAATTAAAATTCGTGTAAATTTCACATTATTATTTTCAATTTAAATTATACTTCTGGTAAAATTTAGTAAGTTTCTGAACAATTTTAAAAGTCAGAAGTACCAAAATGTTGTTGTGAATCGTCACAGAATAATTCTGAATCGTGACAGAAACAAATCAGAACTTAAAACGTGCTAGAAATTGTGTGATTGAAGAAAATATATTTTCTGAATTTTCGGAATTGTCAATCTTCGTTAGTTCATGCCTAAATGTTGATTTACATGCTTTTCTTTAACGGAGTATTTTAGAGAAGGAAAGTATGATTTTTACAATGTGTAAAATATCTAAGGAATAGTTACAGCGCTTTGGAAGAAAATGAAATTAAGAAACTGTAATTATTTGCCAAAAACTATCCAAATTATCGTATTATACTTTCAACATATTTGTAAACTGTATGCTCTCTAATAAAGAAACGTTGTTGTCGACTAGAACAAATAAGAAAGTGTAATATTTAACATTGGTTAACTACGAGCACCAGGAACGTAGAAGGTTTTCCGAAGGCAGGTCTTTAAGTGGAGGCAAGACGGGGAAATGACGTCACACTCTAATGCCGTAAATAATTGCTCTGTCGAACACACCTGCTCAGGAAAGAAAATTAAACGGAGCGTTCTACTAACTGATGAAAAATCACTCCGCATCTGCTTAATGAGCGTAATAAACTGTCTAATTAAAACTGTTCATTACTTTACAAAGATGAATTCATCTTGCAACCTTTACACAAATTAAATGTTACAAAAATACTAGTAAGATGCCTAAATTTAATTAACATCTCGCCCCGTGATGAACCCCTTATAGCGAAACAAAAATCTCTCAAATCCTGCAATGTTCCTTTAATAAATTGTATTTCGTAATATTAACTAAGCAAAACCAGAGATAAACTAGAATTTGGTTTCGCCGGCATGAAAGTATATTTAAAATATTAGTAAAGTATGTTGGCACAGCCAAGTAGATCTGCGGTGGCAACCAGTAACTGTATCCTGAAGCGAAATGCGCCGATAACAGTTTCTTGCGACACACGCTCACGATAACGTTTACGACCATTTTGCATGATACACCCCTCTTTCCCCATCCAACAGCGCTACTCTTACTGAATTTCAACTAAAATATCTAAATCACTATCAGGTAACATTCATTTGACAGAGCAAACCGTTTAGAAATTATTGATCACATTGACGAGTTTTGCGGCATGACATCTCGTAAATATTCATTTAAATTGGAAAGGTGCGTAACAGTTGCAATGTCGGCCGCTCATGTTTATTGCTCAATTCACAAACATTGACTCGTGACTAATGAAAAAGTGACAGATGATGTTTGAAAAACGAATGTGGACATAACGCCACACATTTTGGGAGCAAAACTTAATAATGAAAACAAGCTGCGGGAAATTTTTATGAGTCGTTCGACCAAACGAGTGTTTTTCTTCTTGTATGCATGTTACTTTTTATTAGGGAGATGAGCGCGGCCAGCGGACTACAACGTGGAAACAAAACGGTTGCTAACAAAGAACTGCGACGGAACGCGTTTGACAGCTGTTAAACAGTTTTATTATTGCCGGACGAACAACGCAGCGCCTATTTGCATAATTGAACGGCCACTTCTAGGCAGCATTGTTATATTCTGCCGTGCCATTTGTCAGATTTGCGATATCATTTATGAACGTGGCTCGTAACAAGTCATCGTCTTTTTCTAGTATATTTATTATATTTTGTCTTTCCATCTTTATCTCAACATTGAAATATGATGTAAGAATGACATGTAAAATCCTTTTATTGACATTAACGGACCTGTTTTTCTACAATACAAAGTTTAAAAGGGCTTAATTAATGAAATTTCATGATGTAACACAAACTTTTATTACCCTCTTGAGATGCAAGTAAAGCGAACATCAACAATGGTTTATTGCTTTAGTTTTATATTGAATCTTTGATAAACGGAACAAACAAATTAGTTTACAACATTTTTCTTAGAAACAACTGCGATGATCCATTAGAAGCGTCTTCGTCAAGAATGTAAATATAAATCGGTCGTTAAATTAAGGAGTGTAATCAGCATTGCTCGGGTGCCTTATACGTTCGTGTAACAATTGACTGAGATAAGTCGCTTTCCGACTGATCAGAAAACAATAAAAGAGCTATAAAAAGAATAAACTAGTGCACAAAAAGCTTTATCTGTGAAGCGTAAATGTTTAATGGCTGACAGGCACTGACTTCGTGGGGATGTGCCGGCACCGATTTTAAACTGATGACTTTTGAAAGCAGGCTACGGAAATAGCTACTTTAGGTCGTGAACTCGACGGGCACTTAAAAGAAACACTATTAAAACACGTAACTGTTCGTGCTTCTTTAGACTCTAACAACTTCGTTTTGAAATGATATTCAGTTTGCGAGGCGTCCAATATAACTTTTCCTTCGGTACAACTTCTATTCCATAAAACTGAACATTTTAAAACTAAATTTTCTCGTTTTTAAGATACTCTCTTAAAACTTAAGTAAGCAATCTACTTTATTAAGTAGATTATTTATATTCTTATCGAATATAAACAATAGGTTGCATTCAAGAATGTACTGTGGTACATGCTTCAATATTGTTCTGAGTTGCAACACAAAAGATACGAGAATAATTCTACCATGATTTCACAGTCAGTCGGCAACGAAACTTCGGTAATATTATTAGGTTTCACGACAACCCATGGACCAGGCGGAGTATAAAGCAGAATACCTGATGACAACCTGTTTGAATGTTGAAATAAATGATAAAAGCGTAGGTCCAAAGGTAGTTTGTGTATAGAGATTGAACATTTCGAGACTATAAACTACAATGAGGCTATATAGAGTAACATAGCATGTTTTCTATGGAGAAAATAATTACTTTACGAATATCAAGTTGATGAAAATTAATAAGGTCAAGCGGAAGGGTTCTCCTTTGATATCGAACATCCAATCTGTACAACATTTCATATGATAAGACCTTAAAGTTAGATTGTATCATACCAACACATTCTTAAATGTAAAAAACTCGTTACGACCCAGATGAAACTCAAGTTCTACATCACATTCTCTTTTGTTAAGCGAGATTAATCGCAATCTTCAACGGACATCAAACGTCCTGAGGCCATTGTTAGAAATGATTACAAAAATACTTCATAAAATGAATGTTAATTTTTATTATTTGTGTATATTTTTCAGATGTGGTCGCCTCGAGCTCTTGACGCTACACAAAAGTGAATTTATTTTAGAAACCTTTTCGATCAACAAATTTTGTTTTTCCCTCATCTTTTATGTTTCCTTCGCGTCAATCTTATTAACGAATACTTGGGATTGTGACTTTATTAAACTTGTCTCTCAGAGTAATGAGCTCGTTATCATGTGAAATTCTTTATGGAAAAATGTCTAATGAATCGCTGTGGGAGTTGTTGAATGGCGAAATAGAAACCAAAAAATAACGAGAAATGTTACAAAAATAAGTATCTCATGTAATTAATTTATAAATGAAACGGCCATAAATGAGCGCATTTGAGCCAATACAATTGATATTGCAGGATAATGTTGCTCAAGACTTGTCAGTGGTGGTTATTGAGTGATTAGCGTTTTCCATTTGATGTAAAGTTATCTGTTATTGCTTTGGTTATTGAAAAAAAGCATTTACTATTCGCCGAAAGTGCATATTTTTTATAATATCTGTATCTAACCGCACAAGGTAGTAAAGCAGGGTAGTCAGAATTTCAGTATAGAAACATAACTGAATGGTTTTTGGAATGGGTTTTATTCTGAATAAATTACCTATTAAGAATGCAAGCTTCTTTTCCCTTATTTTTTCCCCACAATACATACGGAATGAATTTAAAGTCATAATAATCAGAGTTATGGCAAAGGCCGGTGGAGTTCTAAGGTTCGAAAGTGGCGGCTACCCACAGAACCATCACAGAATTAATATTTTAAGAAAAATGAATCCTTATCCAAAATTATAAAATGAAAACACTCTTACAATAAGAAAATTACTATGATTCAAATTGCATCCACAGAGCCACGTATCAAACACAGTATTCAAGTCCGATACAGTTGGTGAATGAATATGCATAACGTTGATTCCCAGCTAAGCAAATCACTGTTTAACTGTCTGTTTGTGTATATAGTTACCGTGTTAAGACAGTCTCAGAGGCGCCTAAACACGTCAGAGGCTGACAGGAAGAGGTCAGGTCCTTAGGGCAAGATCCAAGTAACAAAGCTGGCCATTCGCGGTTAGTTGCCTGCTACCAATTATTCGTTTATCAGATTCACTGATACAGCTTTGAAGGATTTTATAGTAAAAAATAAGATAATTAATGTCTTGCTTGATAAATCACTGTTTTTATTTTTAGTTACCCGAATTGTTGTGTAGTGTTGATTTAGAATAGTACTACCCTATTTCTACCCGTGGGTGATCGTAAGAGGCGACTAAGGGTATAAGGGGCTTTGTAAGGGATTATTGGCGACGAGGTTGGAGACCCATCACCAACAATCAAAGCTATGGCTACTACTTTTAGGGATACATAGCCTTGAGTATATGCATGTATATATGTTCCCCGAATGTACTCTTTTTGCAAAAAGTCTGAAAAGAATAAACTAACTTATCTGAAACATGAATAAATTTTAAACAGCGCTATATAAGATACGAAATAGAGTTTCATAGAAATAAAACCTTTAGCTCGCCAATTTATCTAGCGCAATATAATCACTAAACTAAATTGGAATAAACAAGAGTGATTTAATTGGGAACGAAGTAGATAATTAGTTTGCATTGTATTCGAAACACGCCAATTATTCAAAATTCGAGGATACGTAACGCTACATTGCCAAAGCTAAACTACATACCGTTAGCTTTAATATAGTGCGCTAATGTTTTTACCAAATTTTGAGCCACACAATTTTAAACTATATTCTACTTATATATAAAGTGAAAAGTGTGGTGTGAAAGATGATATTGTAAGAAATATTGGGTACATAGTGAGGATGGTTTAAGCTTAGAAAAAACACTGTTTCTTTTTATTACTGCCGTGCCGTGTAGTGCCGGCTAAGAATGTCACTACCTCTTTCTACCCACGGGTGCCGTAAAAGGCGACCAAGGTTGTGAGGCTTTTTTAAAGTGGTTTTTGGGTGATGTGGTGGGAGACCCATCACAACGATACTTTATTTCTACCATCTTGTCCCCTATCAACTTCCAAATTAGGCTGAGGAGTCACTAGCTCTAAAGCTCTGGATACCCTTTTTGGGGATTTATGGCCGTGAGTATATGTATGTATGTACGAATGTTACTATACGCACTATATGAGTTAGACATGACATAAAAATAAATAGTTCTTTTTGGTAATAATCGATTTTTTATAAACGCATTTGAAAGGTAAAGTAGAAGTTCATTTGTGGTTTCAAATTATGATTCAAATCCTACGTTAATATGAACTAAGTAACCAGCTAAAGCTTATCTTTACTACTCGCAGACTAAATAAAGGAACCACAAATTACTTTTACAAAGCACCTACTATACTAAGTGAGTGTTAGTATAACCACGAAGTTAACTTTATAGTCCCAAGTGGATATGACACTCAGAGTACAGAATTCTTTGTTCACCTTTATAATAACGTATATAGAGTTTAAATTGCAAAATAACATTGTTCAGCGTTTTAGTGTTGTTTGCGTGGAGTCCGTCAATTATAACCTTCTATTCGGTTTGATGTCCGTTTACTCCCAAGGGCCACCGGTACTGCTCGTTTTGACCGGCAAAGTTTAAATTAATTCTGAGCTGGCAAATCGTTGTGAATTCATATTGAGTAAACAATTTTTTGCTTTCATATATCGTTGATACAAAATCAGTGCTTTAATGTGAACATCAAACAAATCACAAACAGACAGACGAGGCATATTAAATGCTATTTGGGGGACGTATTAAGCGATCCATCAATATTAATTCTCCTTTTCTTTCTGACGTTATGTTTTTTCCTCTTTCAATCTAACCTTTTCAATATTTATGTCCCATCACTGAATAACTTTTTGATAGGGAAAATTGAGATTTAATGTACATATGTTTACTTATAAAACGAAATATACTTGTTAACTTCAAATGTGCTCAAAAGAGTCACGAACAATCTGTAGACTTCTTTTACTTTGTGAAACATATTATTCCTAAACAGGCTTATTAGTAGTTCATTAACGAATAGTCAGCTTCTACTCGATTCCTCATCTTAATCATCATGTTTAAAGAAAATACGTAGACTCTACGTCGTAGAGAGACTTTTAAAAACCCGCCTCTATTTTCTGTTATGAAACGTTTGCAGAAAAACAGGTTTTAATAGAGTTCGTTTTGAGAAATCCATTGTTATGAAACCATAACTCATTCACACTGAAATAAATTTTGGCATTAGGATTTAGCGATTTCAAAAGCACTGCGACGATGTGTGCACAGATAAATGACAGGTGAACGCCCCATGCACCCTCGAATGGCGTTTTTATGTAAATTTCCATTTGGCGGTTGATATCCGGAGCCAACTGAGCCAATTTGCACCGAATCGTGTATGTCGCTTAATCGAAAAGTGAATTCATGTCATTGACAGAACGTGCATCGTGCGTGAGTTTCGCGCTCAAGAGATCGCATCATGAAATTTCAAAAATGGATTTAAAAACAAATATCAGACAGTGTACACGATAATACATTGTTAATGGGAAAATATTTTAATCAGATTTATTTATAATGTTTCATGCCAAATGAAAAGTTAATTTCCTGACAGTGATCGGAATCGTATATTCTGATATCATTCCAATTAAGCGTAATACTGACTGCTGTTTGATGCATGATTCGACGGTGTGATTGAATAACCACAATTTGGGGTGCGTTTTTAATTTGTGGAAAAAGGACCTGTTTAAATTTTAAATATAATGTATAATCCCGTGCGGTTTCAATATTAAATACTATTGGATATGAGTTGAAACATCTAAGTGAAACTTAAATTTTCGAATCAGATTTTAATTGGGCTCCAAGTGAAGTAAGAGTTTCAAGTGGAACAAAATTAAATTCAATAAGCATAATTACATGCGATAACACGAGCTGAACAACAGTTAAACAAACAGTACAGAAAGCATACCCTCTAAACAGTAAAAAGATAATCAGTGGCTTGCAAAGTCGGCTCATCTGCACCACCTGTTGCATGTAACTACTTTTAGTTTTAGTATTTCTGTGCTCCGCTTTATCTCTGGTATTACTGGGGATTCTCCACTACGCACTTGAAAATTAATTTTGAATATTTCTTATGCAGATGTTATACATTTTTCTTTTTAAGTTTCTTTGTGGTCTATAATGCTTGCCATTTTTTGAGATCATAATGAGATAATAGTTAAATATATTTTTCACCAAGAGCCATATCATTTAAATAAGAGATTTGTTCAGGGCATTCCATAGCTTGCCTAATTAATTTGAACATTTATTTTGATTGATTAAGTAGTTTAGACTATAGAAATAAAATAATATTACTATATTCATTAACATTTCAAGTATGTGAGCAACATTCTGCTATTAGCATTGGCAGATATGGTATATCAAAAACTATTCTTAAAACATTGCGATAAACAGACATAAAGGAGTATAATTTTCCATAGCTATTACATACTAAGATGCTGACATTATACGTGAAGCGGAAGAAAGTCTGAAGTAATAACTTTAAATATCAATGCATGCGGTGCACGTCGCAAAATTTGCCTTGTTCGAGGTGCAACGCCTTATGCCCTGTTAGACTTTATAGCTTTCCGCTTATGAAACCGCACCGCTGCTGCGACCGGCGACACTTAAGTTTCACTCGATTGTTACATTGGAGCTAACCAAACAAAGACTTTGTTTTAAAGTGTATTAACGTCTGTAGATGTAAAGGGTCTTTGGAATATATGATTCTCATATTAATTTGAGCGCAAAATTTAATTTTCTTATTTGTTTAAATTTAAATTCTGAATACAGACACAATTTTAAAACTTGGGGAAAGATGTGTATTATTTATTAATAAAATAAATTATTTAGTTATTGTTATAACATAAAAAAACTGTCCTTTTTGAGGTTGACTATAAATATAAATACATATACTCGCAACAATAGTTCATAGAAGAAGACAGATGTTATTAATTATATTTTTTATGATAACTGCAAATATCTTTCACCAATAAATTTTAATGTGGTGTCGATTTTATATAACAGTATATCCGGACACTTTCGCAACGAAAAGCGTGTATTAGACGAAGAATCCTTAGTAAAATGTGTCTGGCGAATATAATGCAGGGATTTGAAGAAAGAGCCTGGGGCTAGGTGAGAGCTCCACGGGTATTTCTTACATAAAAATGCCGTTATCTTGACGCAATCCGACAGATTGTTTTCCTGTTAAGAGGATAAAAACAAGAATAACGCTGTTTTGAATCCAAAAATGTATTTACATTTTGTCTGGGTCGTCTTTAAAAAGTAAATTAACTTTATTATGGCGAGCTGGGAGTCGTATTACTATGTAATTAAAGCTAAGAAAACTCATTTTTTATTCTATTGTTTAAGAGGATTATATTTTAACCACAAACTTTGTAATAAACCTAACTAAATATTATATTTACTTAATGATATCTTCCGTGTCATAATAAAGACAACTTAAATAGCCTTTGCTTTACAAATAATAAACTTGATTTTATTTCGATAAAATAAGTCCAAAAATCTCTTTAAAGTTGTAATATTTATTTGTAAGCATTGAAAATTAAAACTTACTTTTAAATCTTTTATATTTATTTAAATAAAGTTCACATATAATTAAACCTTATTTTTAAAGATGAAGAAAACGGACGTGTGTAGCAATATTTCATCACAGACAAGCGTCAAGCCAACCGCAAACAAAAGCCCAGGTGCATTCAGCTCAGGCCATCATTCATCAGCGGTCAGACATGATAATGAGATGGGTCTGTATCGTGTCCCTGTTGCACACCTATTACGGCAACACGATTGATTCGATTGGAAAATTTGCATCACGATGAATTTACTTATTGAATTATTGCTGCTTTGTAAAAGCTTTTAATTATACGTACTACCTCTAGCTTATAGCTGAAGTTCTGAATGGTTTCTTAACTATTAAGTTCCTATAATATTAAACAATACTAAAATATATGCCTTTTTATTTTGCAAATGAAAATTGATCTTTATCATTAGTTGACACAAACCGTATTAGGAATAAAAAGATTAAGCTCAGTTTTAAAATCGCATTTTTATCAAAAGTAAAGAGAGATAAAAGGACTAGAATAATAGTATAATCTTTAAAGACAATAATGAATTTATTGCGTATAATCATTTCAATATTTTGCACCTATCAATCAATAGAGACCAAATTCCCCGTATCTAAAACATACATACATACATACATATACTCACGGCTATAAATCTCTGAACGGGGTAGCCAGAGCTTTGGAACGATAAATTCCTCAGCCACTTTTGGAAGTTGATTGGGGAAAAGATGATAATAATAAACGTTTTTGGTGACGGGTCTCCAACCACATCGCCCAAAAATCACTTAAAAAAGCCCCTATTCCCTTAGTTGCCTCTTACGATCACCCACGGGTAAAAATGGGGTAGTATTATTCTAAGCCGACACTACACGGCACGTATCTAAAACAAAGCTAGTATTTTCCCCTAACCCAAAGCAAACCTGGAGCAAATAATTTCATTTGTGAATAGTAAACAGACGTGGAACTCTGTTTTACCGAAGCAATCCTTTACGTGTGGTTTTGCCATGTAATGAGATGGCAGAACGTCCTCAACTACACATGGAGTTTAAAATGAACGTATATTTCTTTGTCACTCACACAATTTCTACTTTGTAGCGGTTAATTTATTCTCTAAGTCACTTACATTATTCATATGAAGCCTCATTGCTGTTCGTGAAAACAATAAATGACTAATCTAAGTATATGGAAATAAGTTAAGAAGGAGGAAGGATGTTCAAGAATTGTTATGTGTTATTATTACATATTCGCGAATTTTAGAATAATTGATTAGGGGTTTATTAACAGCTCTTAAAACTAATAATTTGGTCTTATAAATCTTTGTTGAACATAACTTTTTCATTTAAAGCAAAAAGAATGATTCATTTTTAAAAATACAAAAGAACAATACTAAAGTGTTATTACAATAAACAATTCAAAAATAAAAAAATAATAGTTTAAAAAACACTAAAAAACACGCTTTTATAAGTGCACTTAAAAGTCAAAAATAAATTACGGGTCGTTCAAGTTGTCTCTATTTCTGGGCTGAAGTGTAAACTATGTGCTTTTAATTATAATATTTGATAGTAAAAGCGTGGGGCGCTGGAAAAGGAAAGATTTTTTGTTAACCTTGCTAAGAAATCAAGTTAAGCGATGTTTCGGGAAGCAGGTTACAGAGATCGGCACTCTAACTAGAGTTGCAGCACCACTAGTTGGAGGCTCTATATTAAATAGTCTGTTCAAAGTACTAGTCAACAGTAGCAAAATGTAGAGTTTTTGTTCGTGTATTTGTTTACAAGAAAGTTTTTCCTGCTCCAGCACCCCACGCTTTTACAATCAAATATTATAATTAAAAGCACATAGTTTACACTTCAGCCCAGAAATAGAGACAACTTGAACGACCCGTAATTTTTTTTTTGATTTTTAAGTGCACTTATAAAAGCGTGTTTTGTAGTGTTTTTTAAACTATTAATTTATTTTATGCTTTTTAGTCTTTGCTAATGGCATATTTTAAACATCCATATTATTGTATTCAGACCTTGAAACCTAATCGTGGTCAAAGTTCGTTTCGTGGTCAAAGTTCATTACAAGACCTTTCTAACAAGTCCAAATACGGCTATAATACGATCATCTATCATTAAGTTCCAGTTAATATCTTCCGGCTCCATCATCAGATGAGCTCGAAAGTACCATATTATTGTATTCAGACCTTAAAACCTAATCGTGGTCAAGGTTCAGTACAAGACCTTTCTAACAAGTCCAAACACGGCTATGATACGATATTTCATCATGGAATGCTAGTGCCTATCTTCCGGCTTCATCATCAGACCTTGAAACCTAATCATGGTCAACGTTCATTACAAGACCTTTTTAACAAGTCCAAACACGGCTATGATACGATCATCCATCATGAGGTTCCAGTTCATATCTTCCGGCTCCATCATCAGATCAGCTCGACAGTACCATATTATTGTATTGTCATCGAAATCACATACAACTGCCAATTTTCATAACGCTATGACCTTTAGAAGATGGTTAAATTAGTTTTCTTAGATTTGATTACATAGTTACATACATACAGGTCGACCTAATAAAAGCGTGTTAAAAATCATCGTCCTCCCTTCAACTCTGAATTTTAATCTTCATACGTAAATTAAACACTTCAATGAAATCAAAACGTATGTAGGTTAAAATCTCAAAATTTGATAACAATATACGATAAAGATCAAACATTCCGCACGATCCTCAAGAGATAATGTAAACCGATTTTGTTAGAAATGCGATATTGCCCCAAGTTAACGGGATAATGCTCTTTAGGCGTTAAGTTTTAACCCAATGTAATTAACTTAGCCTTTGTAATTAGGATGGTTAATAAATGGTTGCTTAGCAAGTCGTTCAGAGATATGCGAGGAATGTTTTAATATAACTAAAACAAGTGTGAATAGTTTTGGAGTAAGTATTTCTGTTAATGCCATAGGATGCGGCTGGTTTACTCTGGCCGAGACTTGTACTTGGTAGTTGCTTTAAAGTTGAGACGACGCAGTCTGACGTAATGACTTTGTGTTTCCACGAATTCAGTTTGCTTAGAAACTGTTTCTTTACTTGCTACCTTGTCCATTTTCTTAATTATTACAGCTATTCGTTCATTTCAAGTAAACGAGTTGAATAGAGATAGTTTTTGCTATCTTACGAACATGATCACTGATTTTCCTGGTCTCAATATATACTTTTGGTACATCAAATCTACGGACATAGCATATGCATTATATCTAATATGCAGAGAGTGAAAGTACTGTTTGAAACAAAAACTTTATGTTAAATATACATCATTAAGAGACTTTACTTTTCTATCCCTCACTATAACCTGTGTAATTTACTGTGAAGCGTACGTTAATATTTTAATCTCAGTAGTTACAACACAGTCAAATTCAAAGCTTTGCTCCAAAATAATTATCCACAAGGGTTATTCCTATGGGTGATGCGTAGCTCTTTGTCAATAAGAGCACGTATCAACACATCCTGACAGCGGAACCGACTAACTTCGATACAGCGATGGAGTTATTTCAGTATTGGACATTTACTGCTCCGAAATTGAATATCAAGAGGACTCCAACGTTCTATTAGTCAGTCCATTAAACAGTTTTCAAGTTAAGTTACTGTTAAAATCATATTTGATACTGGTAGCCATACAATTACAATTGTAAAAATTATATCACCAAATTTTTAAGGGCTACTAATTCATGTCTATATACTAATTTATGATTAATGACTGAGTGCTAATAACTGCAAATACACCTACCGAAAGCAACCCAACTTCCTCTTTATATAAACTAACGGCTATTGTTGAATTAAAGGATGGCCAGAGCTACGTAACATAAAAAACATCTTCATGAGCCCCTTGAAAATGTAAAGAGAAAAAGTAAAATAATGGATCATTACGTCAACCGTACGGCACCGAAGGCAAGAGTTTAATAGTGCTTTTTAAAGACATTCCATTTTTTTTTATTAATATCTTACTACCATGTTTAGTTTTTAACATAATGGTAAAAAATAAAATTGAAATTACTAAGCAGTAGAATTTTAAGCTAGCAGTTTATTGAAAAGAGATCTAGAAAACGAAACTTTTCATTAACAAACACATGTGAATTCAGTTCAAAAATTTCATTTTATATTTCTATTCAAGTAAATGTTACATTCATTCCTATTCATATCAGTTCTGATAGCACATTACGAGGATTATACAGATGATCTCTATAATATCACACATTTCCAACTCTGTTCCACATTTGAAGTCTTCGTGAATATATTCAGAAGGGATTTGGCTTACGTCTCGTATATTGAGATTACAAGTAATCTGTAGATGTGCGTAATACCGTGTTGGCCGTTGGCGAAAACTTTCATATTAGCTCTTAGTTTGTTTGATTATTAAATACTGTGGCGAATTTCAATTGATTTTGTCACCGTAAAAGGAAAAACTTAATATGAAAATTTTGAGTATGATTGAAATCATAGCAATAACTTAATTCATAACTTTCTTTCAAAATAAACTAACTGTAAGCTGTTCTAAAAAATCAATTTTTAAGGAACTGCAACTTAATTTTTAATAATTAGATGCGATCAAACTGTCTGCGCTAACTTGCTTTCGACTCATTTTAAGGAACACAAAAAAATATGATAGCACCTGTCATACAGAAAGAACATTTTCTTGCAAACTTTTTCAAGTTACACTACCAGACAATGCACAGTTCAACTTGTTAGCAAAATTGAATGAATAGCGAGCACTTGCATTTGTTTTAACTGCTAACGAGCACAAAAACTCTGTGTCATTAATACCTAGTACTATCGGTGTGTTTGTTCCAAGTACTCCTTATTGTTGTACATGACAATGCGTTGGCGCGAGTCACTCTATTTCCTTAGAGTGGATGACTTTTCAATTGGTGCGACTTTGTTGACTTTCAGAGCTGGTTCTTAAAGCTTTCTACTATGTCATTTCCCGTACTTACTTTGTCTATTAATCATTTTCGATGGCTTTTTAGAAGCGTGACTTAGCAAAAGTTTTGCTTTAACTCATTGTTAGAATGCTTTAATTTTTGTCTGCTATGTGTTTTAATATTTTGTAGTTAAAGTTAATTTAAGTTAAATTATTTATTTATTTAAGCACATATCATATATCATTAGACAGAAACACCTTACAACTAACTTAAAACTAATAATTAATTAATCAATAAAATTAAACAAAAATAATAATTATTAAAATAAAAATTTAAGTTAATCTGTCGTAATTGATGACAAAACTGGTATTTTTATAATATTTAACAGTATTCTAAATTAAATACAACAGTAACAAAATAATTAAATAAAAGTTTGGAATATATATAATTTACATACATACATATACTCACGCCATTATTTCCCATTGGGGTAGGCTAGAGAGGTTTGCCAGGATCGTACAAAGTGGCGATCAATAGTCTCTGTCTACCCCAATGGGAAATATATAATTTACTACGCATTAAAAAGCGCCATCTAAAATATTAAGTTTTTATTAAACTTGGTTCTTAATATTTTGGTTCCTATCTCATTATGTTTCCCATTTCACCGTTATCTTGAAATAAAAAAAGAAAATTTAAATATACTCTTAGAAGTTAAGGTAAACAAATACCGCAATAAAGAATTCCAAGTAATTTTCTACCGATTTCACATGTAAGTTGCAAGATCTATAATGTTATCGAGGAGTTGAGAACCGAAGAGGTAAGTCCCTGAGGCAGGCCACAGTCGAATGCACTGGACAGCCTCGTATATCATGAGCGAGCGGCGTGAGACATTCTGATGCTTCGAATACTTCAACTAGTTCGCTACCTCTCCGCTGGGAAAACCACCATTTCTGGGACAAATAAAGTTTGCAGTGTCTCGAAGAAAACTAGGTAACATTGGAATCAAGCTGTTGTGAATAATTCTTGGATATATAAATGGTTACACAAGGTAGAAATATAATATTTTTAAAAGAGAAACGTGAGTTGCAGTTTCTTTTTCTCTTTTAAAAGTTCAGGAGGGAAAGGTTTTTAGAAAAATTCAACCCGCATAAACCAATACATGATACTTGAACTTTGTCTACGACAGCTATATTTCTTCAGTATTCCATATTCCTATAAGTGACAAAAGTTACGACTTTAAGAAACCTAAGTCTATATGGGTTTTCAAATAATATAGTTTAAGTTACAACAGTGTTGCAATACTCAGTTACAAACGTCACGTTCCGTACGAACAACAAGCCATTCGACAAACAAGAATAAAATGTTAAGCACACCGAACATCTGTAAGCAAGCATAGTTAGTTGCGAAGTTCGCTCTATGTAAAAAGACGAATACGAATTTATTTTCTCCTATACTTTCGGAAATAATCAAAATTTGTTGCAGGTTTTATCGACTTAACTCACCTAATATTACTTAGGTGATTGGATGATAAAATCCTACACAGCTCAGTACAGAACAGAAATACCAAAATTATTAAATTTAGAACGTACGCAAAGTAAATTCGCAAAATCAAGACGCCATTTTGATAAAAGTTTGAAAACAGAAATGTACTGAGAAGTTAATAAAAAGTAATTAAAAACTGATCAAAAGGAATACGAAAGGGTTTAAAATTACAATGCCCTTTTGATTTTATATTATCAAAGTAAGCGTAAGCTTAAGTAATGAAACTTTGATCAATTTCCTAAAACGATCTTTGAGTCAGTTTTTCTTATTTAACTCATATGTTTTGTGCGTCACTAACACCGATAGTATTTTTAATACTCGTATCGTAAAACACAAATTGTTTTCGATTCACTGAAAACCTAAAGAGATTGTTGAAATAAAAACAGTTAGAATAAGTATTAGCGGGTGCGGTATCGCAAAGAACACGGTAAGCAGGTGATTACAGACAGTCTCTGGGGTAGCACTGTTCCGAATAGCATCTCGCATACGAGTATATGCATCACAGATTCGAACCGAGAATACCGCACTGCATTTTGAACCGCGCCAGTTTTCCCTGTGGGGTTCACAAGTTGCCACTCAACCGGTGGCTCCTTTGAGCTGCGATATTCAAAATTTGTTATTTCAAGACAACTTTTAACACCATACAAAAATATCAAGTTTGGTTGTAAAAGTAGATTAACATACATATACTCATGGCTATAAAATACCAAAGAGGAAGCCACTTTTTGAAAGTTTATTGAGGAAAAGATTTTAATTAAAAGATGGGGCCAAGAATCACTCAAAAATCTTGAAACCTATAAGTTGATATTTCAATTCTCGCAGGAAGAAATGGGTTAGTGCTATTCTAAGCTGACACTACACAGCTAGTCTTTGACTTTTTTTTTAACTTGACTTATCAATGAATTATAAAGTTATCTTCTATTATATCAATAGCCCATAAGCTAAGAAAAACCTAACCTTAATCATGGGAAATAAACACTAAATACTTTCATATAAATTTTACACGATAAGATAACCAAAGGTAAATCAATATAAACTGGCTCACAACGAACCACAGAATAAATTGTTGGTCAAACAGAATTACTGAAATTGTGTTAAGGTGAATCAATTCTTAGTAACAGAAATATGAACTGTGGTAGACGGCTCTCGGCTCCCGGCGCATCTAAATCTAACGTGTTCTCGGTTTTCCCGCGGGATGGCACTACTTAGCACCGAAGAAGTTCTTTTTGAAACACGAAGTTGCACCCTTTTCCTATTTATGTGGGCCATGATTGTTTCACTTGTTATTTTACCTATACATATTGTATCCCTAACACAATATAATAACATAATTTTCTTGAGTCTTGAATCATTAACATAGATGCAACCCTGACATTTAACTACAAGGTCAACATATTATAATTCATGCTAGGATACCAAACAACCAAAGATCAATGAGAATATTACACAATAAATATTAATACAGCTCGTCGGTCGCATAAAGATATCTTCGTATTGCAAAATATTCCTAACATGAAATAAAAACGATTGACATTTATGATTCAATCGAAACCCGTAGTAACATATCAGATGAGATGTTTGAAATATAGATCACTATACTGTTAGGTAAAGTGAGAGAGAAAATTTGCACTGTCGCGGTTCACGGCACGAAAAATGTGTCCCGCAGGTGCGTGAGGTGAGTCTAAAGGCCAAATGGAATCCGTCCCGCCGAGATTGGCTACGCTTCTTTTATCTTTAATATTTATTTAGCACGCTCCATTCTCCTCGTTTTCTTTCTTATCGAGACGTATCAACAATCTGAATACGGCTAAGTACCTAAAACTTTCTCTTCTCTTCTGAAATTAGAATTCCATCCACAAGTCACGCATTTCTTTCAGGCGTGACCTAATCCCTTAAAGTTCAGATAATAGCATTCGCCATTTATAATTTCAAGGAACAAAGAAGCATATTAGAAGTTTTCTATTAATCTCGAACAAAAATCATGGAAGTAATTTGAAAAATATTTTAATTAAACGAAAAGAGCGCGAGAAAATTTTGTTGGATTACTTTTTCAAATGGGATCGTAAATTAACGTATAATGGTGCTATTAAAAGCATCATTTGCGCATGTTTAATGCCTAAAAAGCAAAAAAAAATTTGCGATTCATTTGTATACCAAACTTTAAGATTTCTTTCTTGTACCACTTCGAACAATATATTTTAAGTTGAATAAGAAATTAAGAACAGGCGTTGAAATATTTGCAAACCCTGCAATAAATTATGTTTGGCCGTTATAATTTTTGTATCGAGCTATGTTCTTATTGAATTAAGACAATGCCATAAGGGAGGAATTAAAATTGACAATTTAAATAAGTCAGAAATTGAGCGTGGGTTGTCTTGCGGCGGACTAGCGCGGTGTCGCTGTGAGTCGGCTCGAGCGCGCCCGGCGCCCGTCTTTACGAAAAATAGATAATAAAATGTATTGAAATGGCGGCAGGCCGGCTTATCCGGTTGAGAGTCAATGAATATTTGATTTCAATTTTTTTCCCGACGTCGCCGTGAAGTATTCACGCCATACCTAATTTGATTTCGGCCATTCCGCCCGTTCGCCGGGGCAGTTTGCATTCATATTCAGTTTGAATACGTTTTTGGGTTGCCTCTTGCCGGAGTTTGATACAAATAAACAGCGGATATTTTTACATTTCTTCCGAGCCTAACCCGACCCAACTGATTACTTTTGGTATAATAACTTTGCCCCCATTACCCGCAAATATGTTCCTAATAAATAATACATTCTTAATATTGGATATTATGAATGTTCGAATAGAAGCCTTTGGAATGATTTATTTTCCTTATATTTAAATCTCAATAACAAGCTCAAAATATCCTTGCATAAAGTTATAAATTATCAAGCAAAATAATTACCAGAAAGGGTCTCAAACATAATCTATCTTTCAATTTAAACCGAGGTAATTCCTGCAAGAATAATTCAACCGATTACTGCTCTTGTTTACAATTGAGAAAGGTTTATTTTGCGTTTAACAATATTTGATGCCAGAAATTTATTTTTTGTTAAATTACATGAATGGCGGCAGTAGGTTGTTCTCATTGAGTAAGAATATTCGGGCCAGGTTGGGTGAGTTGGGAGCACGGGCTGCCCCAACATAAATTTGACATTGTACTTTGTAACCGCTCTGTAAAGGTATCTCCGCTGTGGACAAAAGATCACATCTCTTGATTCATTTTCCGTAGACTTTAATTAAAGTTCTACGCGATTTTAAGTAAACGAAGTAGACCGATGTTGGTTTTGAGAAAATGTAGCATTATATCTTTTAATCCTTATTTTTGCATTTTTGGAGCTTTCGAAATGTCATTATAATAATATATACATGAATATGCGATATTTTAATTCGATTACTACGTTATATGCTTTTAACATTGAAATTATTGGATGCCGTCTTGTGTTATTGTTATTTTTTTACAAAGGGGGCTAAAAGTGTAAGGTCGTTCAGAATTCTAGCTGGGTTTTTGAGGTAATATCCACAATAACCACCATTTATTACATTAATAAGTTAGTAAACTTAAGTTAGAGTTAATATACTTCTTATTTATTAAACTTTAGAAGCATACATTGAATAAATAAATGGTAAACAAAGTTTTTGATAAAAACCACTATCAAGCCAATAAAGCTGATGTGTGAAACTAGTAAGCAAATTATTCAACCGAATTTTCACTCACGCCCTCTGCCAAAGAAATCTCCACAAGGAAACCATATATTCAGTCCGGATGTCGATTTGTTATTTATTATGGCGGCAGTAGTCGTAATAGTAGGGAGAATGTGAACACCGGCCTACTCGTATTTAGCAAAGCCACTACGGGGTCCTCGCTCGTACGTCCCTTTATCCACTATAATCTGAGCTCCCACGAGCACCATTATATCAATTCTTGTTGACTTAAAGAGACCTCGCCAATGTTATGCTGCGTTCCTTATTTTACTGGTCAACTCAGAATTTGGGCTCAACGCCTCTATGCATACGTTGCTAAGTAACCGTCGACGACTTGTAGCAAAAGAGGCTAGTGAAATGAGGCGAAACGCACAAAATGAAACGTTTTTGTGTAGAAATGCAAGTAAGATCGCGAGCGATTCAGCAACATTCTTACCATGATGCACGTGCAATGTAAAAACTACATACATACATACATACATATTCTCACACCGTTAGTTCCCATTGGGGTAGGCAGAGACTATCGATCGCCACTTTGTACGATCCTGGCAAACCTCCCAAAAACTACTTAAGACTATTTAATATATATTTGTAGTCTATAAAAAATGCCATATTTTACTACACGTTTTGTAACTACAGAGTTTTATTCTTCATTATAATAACGTTGTGCTTTTAAATTATATTTTTTTTTGATGACAATACTATAAAACTTTGTTTTACTACTCTTTGTATCCTTCTTTGTTGTTTGAATATAGGGCAAGAACGAATAAGGGGTCTTTACTGAACTGAACTTATCTTTATTTTGGGGTGTAAAGAAGTTTATTGTCGAGTCCGGTGTATTTCATTCAAATTGGTTTTACTGCAGTGTGTTTTGTTGGTACATACCTCTGTGCCTATTGGTTTGTTTGTCAAACATCAACATGGCGTCTTCAATCTGAAACAATAAAAAGTAAATTACAAATCATGTTAAGATCGAGAGAAAATAGAGAAAAACAAGGACGTCGGTCGCAATTTGTGCCCCGCCCCGGCAATAAAACACTCCCGCGCTGTAATAACGAATAAGCACCGGCGCAGTGTAAACCACACGTTGCAAATAAACTTTGATAAGCGGGGGCGAGCGTAATAACGTATTCATAGAGAAATAAATGGAAAGTCGGCGGTTAGGACATGAACAATACACGCGAGCGGAGATGCGCTGTCACCGGTACGGGGTGGCGGCGGCGGCAGCGGCCTAGGCCACGCGCATCCAAAAGAAACATTTTTTTAAAACCCCGGTGATAAATCTAAAACGAAACGTAACATAATTGGATAGTAAATATTCATGGGTGGAGCGCGTGCAGGTGGATTTCAGTTAATTGTACATTTTTAAACATTTAATTTGTGACCGAAGTGAGTTGTCAACTTGATTTACACGAGGTATGCGATGTATGAGACTAGGTTAAAATTTTTGAGTGTGCAGAATTGGGGTTTTGGTTTAAGGGCAGTAGGCCGGCCGCCCGGGGTCCCTCGGGCGACATTACGAGGAAGGTCGCAGCGACGCTGGCTCCTCCTGATGATCGATGCCAAACAACCGTTACAGGTGACCTTTCCCTGAATTATTCTAGCTCGTGGAACTTTTACTCAACGGTGATTTATATATATTACTTCTATCTGCACTCTTCGTTGTAAAGTATCTTAAAAGCTAGATGTAATTGATTGGTACAGTTTATTGTACATTTTATGGGCTGTGTTTACAAATAGAGTAAGATACAACATGTCCTAATCAGCATAGCTAATGTTATTTCGTCTTATGGCAATCATTTCTAAATTCAATCCGTTTTGCGTTTAATGGTTTTGCAAACATAATATTTTACTTTTCTCGCAAAATCGAAAATAAATTCAATCAGGAATGAAGGTGAAATATTGGGAGGAAATTAAACAATTTGTATCGCCAGCGCGGTCTTTCTTAGGAAACGACAGTTTGCCCCCTAGGGGGACATAAAATTACACCCATCGGCCCTCTTAATTTGATCGCAATCAATACAACACAAAGAAATACAATCCTATTTATGAAAGTGTGTTATCATGTCTAGGAAAGATAGGGAACAGTTACAACTGTCCACAGTTATTATAAAATTACTGAAACAAGTTTAAGCTATTTTCCTTGTGTACCTACTGGTAATTAAAAATGTTGTAAACTTTATTAGTTAATGAAATCTCTGTTTTTAGAGTTCCGTAGCCAAATGGGAAAAACGGGACCCTTATAGATTCGTCATGTCTGTCTGTCTGTCCGTCCGTCCGTCCGTCCGTCCGTCCGTCCGTATGTCACAGCCAGTTTATTCCGAAACTATAAGAACTACATTATTGGAAATTGGTGCGTAGATGTATTCTGTAAACCGCATTAAGATTTTAAAATAAAATCTGAAAAAAAAACCAAAATTTTTAGGGTTCCCCATACATAGAACTGAAACTCAAAATTTTTTTTTCATCAAACCTATACGTGTGGGGTATTTATCAAAAGGTATTTGAAAATGATGTTGAGGTTTCTTATATCATTTTTTTCAAAACAGAATAGTTTGCGCGAGAGAATTTTTCAAAGTGCTAAAATGTGTGTCCCGCCCCCCGTAACTTCTAAAATATGGGCATGATAATACTGAAAAAAATATATGATGTGTATTACTATACAAACTACTAACGAAAATTGGTTTGAATGAGATCTAGCCCGTAGTTCTATTTTTAAACGTCATAAATCAAATTACTTACCTAATTTGGCTCCCATGATTTTCACACAAACGGGATTTTCTATATATATGATAGTACGGAACCCTTAGTGCGCGATCCGACTCGCACTTGGCCGGTTTTTTTTAAATTAATTTTAGTTGATTTGTTTTGCTTTTATATATTATTTTTTATTCATAATTAGAATATGGATTTATCAATGCTAAGATTGAGAAGGAACATGACGTTTACAAAATTATATTACTTGAATGATAAGACCGCCTATCAAAACTACTATTTCTGTGACATATTTTTATTTTGATGTGCAATACAGAGTTTTCTATTCTATTCTGTTGTAGAAATCAGATACATCATATTTTGATTGGATAGTGTACTATCGTGATAGATGGCAGGCTTATCCTAGTTTTTTTACGAATAATAAAATTTTGTATAAATTAAGTTACAGCAATAGTATGCAAAAGCAAGTTTTGTTACGATTCTACAACACGTAAGGAATAAAACCATCTACAATGTAACGAGCTCACAATTTGAAGAAACATTTAAAAATCCTCACGCGCATCTAAACCGCTCGTAGTAAGTGAGGGAAATTGGAGACAATCCAGCAACAAATGCTTAGAATTTTTATAGTTTAGCTCGGACATGGCGGGAATAAACAAAGTTGCAAGAACACGGCAAACTTTGTTTGGTAAGCATCAATCTAACCACTAGTTCGAAAAAATACTGGTAATCATTTTGGCTATCAGTTACTTAAATTTACCTACATTTCAGTACGTTATCAAGCTATGCGTGGCCAAAGATATAGTTTATGCGGTTTATATTTTTTTATGCAGGTAGAGCTATATATATTTTCTCCGATGATCGGTAATTTTTTTCCATTCTATCCATTCCATCGATGAGTTTCAGTAAGATATTAGCGTATTATTCACGACACTATCTATTTGACCTAACTACTAGAAGCGACTTTTTTACTGAAGTATTAATTAATGATTACTAGTCGCCTGTTATGTGACTATTGTTAGCATATTGATGCCATAGTCACAATAATATATTGCATGTATGTTAATATGAGGCTGGTAATGTACTTAATCATTTTGAATTATCATATTCTCATTTTAGAACGTTTTCTCCACTTGACTTTCAAAAGTGGGTACGGCTTAATTCTAAAGCTCTGGCTACCCCGTTGGGGATTTATAGCCGTGAGTATATGTGTGTATATTTCCATAGTCACTCTTGTCCTCTAGCCCTCTATATACCATCTTGGTAAGATCACAAATTAAATTAAATATTGTATATATTGCATAGCATTGAAAATTGCAGAAAACAAACTTTTAAACCATCAGCTTTATAATATTAGATTACGAAGAATCAGTAGAGTCTATTTATATTTAAATGGTTTAAAATGCCTTACATGGATATGAATAAATCTGCCAGTAAACTGTTTAATTGATCAGAATGATGAGTGCATCTAAACACCAATCAATGTCTTATCTTTAACAATGCTTTCGATTACGAAAAACAAAATAACACATATTGGCTAAATTATGGATTGGATTTTGAACTTTATATTCGTATAGTGAATGCTGAAATGAGTAAATGTTTCAAAAAGTAAAATGCAAAACAATTATATTAACCAAAACCACTTACAAAATTTATACTTGTAAACAAGTAAGCCGTTTCTCCATTTAGAGTGTTATTTAAGGGAAGACACTCGTTCTTTGGGGACACCTGTCTCGCTACGTCCAAGTAATTTACCTGGACTCGCTTTGAAATAGCGCCTTAATTTTTCCCACTTTCATTTCATTGTCTCATGATTTAGTGGAATCTTGGTGTATTCTTGGAGCGTTTTTAGACTAGTCAACGATATTTTTTTATCTTTCAGACTTATAGAATGCAGGAAATACGATTTGCTTTTGTTTAAGATCAACTGAATTTCTTTTTTCTTTTCAGTGAACAAGAACTACGGAAATTCGCAATAAAATTAAAGTTATTTTCTAGTTCAATATTACGAGTATTCTTGTTTACTTTTGCTATGTTTTTAATTAATCTAATGAAGTGATAAATATACTTTGCAATGATCTGGCTTAAATTCACATCATTCCATTTAAAAGCTTAGCTAATTGGATGCAGATTCATATGTCGAGTTATTGAAAAATCTAGTCGCCAAGTATAAATATAATATATGCATAAATAATAAAGTAACCTCAAAGAATTAGGAGAGATGCATACAGATTCCAATCTTGCATCAAAGCTGACTATATGATGATTACATCTTTAACAGAAATACGTGAAGCCCTGCATATATTCAACTTTATCAAAGAAAAAATATTACATGTTTTCCATCCTGAATATAAATTATTTCTTGAAAATATAACTCAGAATCATAACTTGAACAAATATACACAGCAGTTTTCTACTATCTTTCGAAGTTGCATGCAATACTTTCAACATAAAGCGGGTTATGTTGATAGAAGAAAATAATAACTGAGAAACGCAAACCGGTTGAAATATTTCTAGCCATATAGTTATAATAACGTAAGGAATGTTTTTTTGTATTATTTTACCGTAGATTTTTACAGTATTTTTTTTTATACTTAGATTTTATTGAACGAAATAATAGTATCCGTTTCCTAATTTATGAAATTTTAAAATCTTATTTAGAAAATTTATAAAGTTTACAGCAAGGGATTAAAACAATCAGAATTAAACAAAAAGTAAACCATAACTTGATATTCTAGAACACCTGTTAAGTAATTTTGCGCATTGAAAAATACTCATAGCTTTTTAGGGTGTAGCACAAGTTTGCAACAAACAAGTAGATGCATCCCCAGCCTATTTCCACCGAGGTAGACTTATTACGACGTCCTTCTGAAACTGTTCTGAAGAGATACCTCAAGTGCATTGGTCACTTGTACGTAAGTCTGATACCAAATCACCTCCCGTCCAGACATGCAGCTTAATTAAACTTGAACTTTACTTATTTGATTCCATCCAGCTCTGGAATTTGAACTCCTACACAGAAAGTAGCTTTGACTTGTTTTAGATTGTATATTGTGCAATGAGACAAAGTACAGATGTACTATATTGAATCTGCCTTAATTATAGAAAATATAAGGAAAGAAAGTCAATGAAAATGAATCAGAGTGAGAACACTCTAGGAGAATTTGCTTTAAGGAAAAGTTTTAATTTGTTTAAATATTTCCGCGAGTTGAAGTTTTCTCGCGTCCAAGTTTTGTACCTCGACATTACATCGCCGACGGCGGCCTAATGGGAAAAGCCACCTGGCCTTAAAGGCGACATAACAATTAAGTTAAAGAAGAAAATATTAGTTGAGCTAATAGAGCCACTCAAATATACTTGAACTAAGGCTCTGTCTCCTTGGAATTTACCCTTCCAAAAGGCAGAACCAATTTTGTCGTATTTTCGTAATGATTCTCTGAGGAGCTAACTTTGCCAAAGAAAGACCCTTGTTATTATTATAAGCGAATTGATTAGAACCTTCGAAAATAATCACAGGAAGGGATTAGCTTTCTCTGAGAATTCGCCATTTGGTTCTTGCGCTTCGATTGGAATAGTCACGATATTGCAAAATGATTTATGTTAAATTAGATTTTGAAGTTGAAAATAGGTAATTAAATTAAAACTAGCAAATATTTTTTATATTAATGAAACGATTGGAGACATAACAGAATTATTATGGCACTCCATATACCAAAGTTTGTGTCATACTGATTTAATGAATCTCAGTAGGCACACTTTCACTAAAAAAGAAATCAATAAGTATTAATTCGATCTAGACAATAAGTATTAAGTATAAAATTCCTAAAATAATCACTTTATCCAATACAACTCAATAGTACATCTAAAATGCCCAAAATATTGCTTTAAATATAAGCTTTGATAAGAATCACAGGGTCAACGTCATACTGACAGTATCTTATCAACAATTACTGATTTCCCAAGCCGTGAAGAATCGTTGAATAAAATATAAGCCAAGTTCGGAAAACCCAAAAACGTTTTTCGTATTTGAATAATCACTTTAACAAACGAAACTCGGCCCAATTCGCTTCATTACTTATTAACCTGCGTTGCTTCAAACACGAGACACAAGGGCCGAAGGGACCCCACGGATAGACAGTTCCCGGCATCAAGTACAGATAAAAAAACAGTTAAATTTTCACACGTATTATTTCAGAATATTATTCATGTTTTATTTAAAAAGTAAACCTTTTAGAACACCTTTTTTTTGAATGTAAAATATAATGTGTAAAGCATAATTTGAATAATTGTTAAGTCAAGTCCCTGTTCACTGCGTTTAATTTTAAAACAGAAAGTTATAAATAATTGGAAAGAAGTTGTTTAAAATTAACAGATTGTTTTTTTGCATTTGGTAACTAAGCTATCTGAAATAAAACGAAAATTTTTTGAATCGCTGCAAATAATTACAGGCTTGCTCAAACTTTATGAACACTTCTAATTTTGAAACATGGCCTGCGACCGAAGCCCCTTGTCAATTAAGAACTTTTAAAAACAGCAACTCATAATAGACAGCTCGGCCGAAAGATGAATGATGTTATATTTTCCTACCATTTTCCTTCTCAAGTTGGAATAGTCCTCAAAAATACCTAGTCATACCTATAAATCCACAAACTTTTTAAATTCACATATTCTTACTTCATATTAAACAATCGATGAAAAGTGATCAAGTTATACTTATGATGATTGTTTTATAGAAATAAAAACACAATAAGTTTTGAGATTTTTGTTTCAATATTGCACTCTTTATTCTCAAATGTATAATTTGTTTAGAGAAATCATAGGCAGTATAAGTTTATTTTACAAATTATTATTATTTAATACTTCTGAAGATAAAAAAATGCATGTCAAATTTTTATGTAAAGCTCATTTTTTTTATTTTAATTAACTACTTCAATTGCTGATACTCCATCGTTTATCTGCATATAAATCGAATATCGATATTCACGTTACTATCTCAATCAAAAACCTAAAATTTCGACAAGTCCTGAAAATCAATGCAGACCTTATCTATGAAAACTTGCAATAAAGGGTTAATAAGATATACCGCTCGTTTATAGTAGTATTATATTAAGTAAATTTGAAACCGCACGAAACTTTCATACGGCCGCAACTAGGTTAAGTTTTCGGACAAAAGTTGCCGTATTGGTAAAGGGTGAAGGATTTGGTATCCGGAAACAGGAAGTACGTTAAAAATGCGGGAATAATTTATCGTATGTAAGCCATTATGTGCAGCGTGTTACGGCGTAAATAGTTAATAGTGAAAAATGGACCGTGAGAGTAAGGTTTACGCGCTCCATGCGAGCAAAATTCTGTGTGAAAATGAAGAGGTTGTAGTGCGTGCTCTGACGCCGGCTGCTGGTAACGACGGGCACAAATGACCCGCATCATAAACATGCTCACTCCAGTTTTGTAATACAACATCGCAGCACCAACAAATAACCACCATAAAGTTATTTAAAACAGAAACACTCCATTCGGAGCAAACCTAATTTGTTTTTTGCGAATTCTGATTGGAATCCAATAATAACTTCGAATACTTCTAAAATTTCTTTACAGCTATTATTCAACGAGAGCGAATTGAAAGCTCTTTAATTATACAAAAAGTGTGATCCGCTCCGAAGTTCGTAATACGACTCAATATAGGAGTTTCTAAGAATTTCAATAATTATTCATTTGTGCGGGACAAGTGCGCGATATTGCTAAGTTGTACGAGACCTTATCCATTGTCGATATCTGAAGAAACTTTTTTAAGCGGCTCGCTATTGAGTGCATGTAACTTTGCTTTTAGAGGCCGCCACTAGCTAGGAGGAACGCAAAGTTAGTGTGTTTTAGTCCGCCCTTTGCTACGGAAAAAAGAGGCAAAGGAAAACTTTCGAACTCTGCTTTAAATTAGCATTGTTTCGTATAATGTTGCGCGAATTAGTAGTGTTCTCTTGGAGACATAGCTTTCAGATACTCTCAACTTTGAATTTTAGATCGAAATGCTTGTATTTTATAAGAGAAGTTTGTAAAGAACGCGATGGCTTCGTTTTATTAACTTTGGATTTATCACATCATACTTTTAGCGTTAAGGATGAGTCATTCCGGCATACAATGAAGTTTTATAATAATAACCTTTTGATGTTATTTTAACACTTCTAAACACTATAGAATTTATTCCAAGAGTCAAAATTACTACGAGTCCTGCAAATACTTTTAATCTGTTTGCTAGTTCGCAGTATCATGTACTAAAGTCGCGCTATTTTATTAAGACACGTGCCCCACCCTGACCCAGTTCCTTTAATTCCATCTCTTACCTATAACGTTTTATTGGCAATGGCCCATTACGACCTACATTATCAACATCATCATCCGATTTTACTATTTCCAGTCACGTAATACCTAACGTCGAATATAAACCATACTCGTAGGTATATAGAGCGCTCCTAGAATACGGACGCGATTCAATTTGTATGAATGGTCAACTCCGAGGGTAATACACTATCGCAAAACTTTTTCAATAACACTCCCGTCGTAAAATATCTTTTCGCTTTACATTCTGGCTTTTCCTCTCGAGTTCTTAATATGTAGAATCAAGTCGCAAGACAAATACGAATAGAGAAATGAATTATAAGCAAAGCCCCCCTAGTATGACGGCAGAGTGATGGCAACACTTTGCGTAGAACTCCGAATTTAACCAGTCGTTTGTGTGCGGTGCAAAACTTGCCTCAAGGACACATTAAGTGAATAGCAGGCGTCAATCAAAAACTGTCTTATGCGAGGCACCGAAATGTCATGCAAGTAAGCTGTTACGTAACATTTTTTATGGGATTTAAACATTTAAGCAGACATTAGATGGCAGTTCTAACACAATTATCTTTGAATGACGTTTCAGGGATGAAGTATTCTAAGCATTTGATTTATTAGCCCTTTTAGCAGTTAACATTTATGACACAACTAAACGTTTAACCTTAATTTAGTTTTTCTAATATCTGTTGTTGACGTTGACTTATCTTTATTTTGTTTCAAGCTCCAGCTAGTTTGGGTTGAAATAACAAAGCATGCCATTTTCCGGACGGTTGGCTATCTCCAGGCCATCGGCGATCGGTGCCTCTCGAAACTCTCTGCTGATAAATTGCAAGTCTTAAAACCAGTGGCAGGTAATTCGACTCAAATTCCTGGTCCCCCGTCTCACCCTTCTGCTACGAGAAAGTTTCAGCGATTACTTTTACTTCTAATTTATGTCTCCGGGTACCGATAAAATGGTGCCACGGGAATGAGGCTCAGGTGAGACGTGAGGGCGACATTTACCAATTCTGGTTCTAATAAATTGTCTATTATGAATTTTGCCCTGAAACAGAACGGTAATTATTTGTTGTTACATAATCAGCTAGATCATACGTGACCTAGCGGCTAAACGTTCATAGGAAAGATACGGAGGTGTCGGGTTTTATTGCCGGGTTGTTAAACCACAAATTTGAACCAATAATTTAAAAACAAGAATAAAATAAATATATTCTCATTAAATTTTGAAACACAAAATTATTTCTTTTTAAGTGGTTGCTTAAAAAAATGCCTTAATCTCAAGATTTGTACCGTTATATTTTTTTAATAAATATTTGGCAATTTAAATCTGTGAGAATAAATATACAGGCTTTTATATTAACTTTATTCAATTAATCAATCCGTCGAACTGATGGTTGTATTTGGAAGAAAGGGAAAAAGCTGGCTTACAAAACCAGCTGATATATGTTGTCAATCCATCATCGAAAGCCGCACGACATCGATAACGTTAGGGAGAAAGTAAACAAACTCGTTAGAAGAAACCGAATCATTCTTAAACATACATAGTAATATTAGCACAATCACTCATCGATGTAAGCAGCATCTCGTGAAAGTTTATGACCAATAACAGCAGAGCAAAGTTAATGAAAACCTCGACACCAACAGATTTATGGCCACTGTAATAAGCCATCTGATTTCCGCGCAAGAGCCTAAAAACGTTGATAACGCAACAGGGGCTGTGAACAGCGTAATCCATTTATTGCGAATGAAATAAAGATGGTGAGATTGGCTGGATCACAACGCACTTACACAAATTCCATTCTCGTGTCTTCGGCAATGAATAATAGATGTCCCCCGCAACTCGAGCCCGACCTCTAGGTATGTATGCACACACACGCACACACACGTGTCCTCATGTATACATATATCAACGTTTACTAATACATTGAGCTCTATTTACGACTTTGGTGTTAGTGCCAGAACAGTTTTTACATTTCACTTTTTGTAATTATTTAAAGTGTTACTTACAGAGGCCGTTTAACATTTCTTATTCATAGATTTGAGTAAGAACATTTAGTATTTCTTAATTGGCCATTTTAATTTTCTCGATTCGTACATTCATACATATTCTCACAGCTATAAATCCTACGAAAGGTAAGCCAAATATTTGGAATAGCAGGCTATTTAGTAGATTCAAAATTTATTGCCTACGTATAAACCATGATTGTGTGATTATGGAAATGAAATTTGAAAGCACTGTATTTTTGGTCATTAGTCACTAATTTCAATCAAATTGTGATTTTTTGGTGGTTGGTAATTGAGATGTCAAATATACCAATTAAAGGTATTCTACAAAGGTATTTTACTCCAAAAGACAAAGACAAAAAGTGTTCAAATAGTTCCTGCATATAAAAGTACTCGCCATAAATACTAACGTATAATGATCTCAATAAAATAGGAACGAATATATGCTATAAAATTGAATTAGGAGGCAAAAGGTAACAGGATTTCTGTTCCATAAAGGATTTTCACCCGTACTGCTATAAGATTACAATCTATTTTTGTGTGGCATGATGCTTTCAGAATTGCAGATGAGACCATGAAGTCGATTAGATTTAGTTTTGCTTGTTAGCTTTCGAGAATCAGAGAAATCCAAAGAATTGTTAGCGCAGGGGATGAAATCTGATTAAAACATACATTTATGTAATCAAACTGATTATTTTCCTTTTATATCATCAATCAAGTTTTTATTCTATATATATTTGGCAGAATGAGAAAATGTAATTGAATATTTTTGTATGGAATGAGGAGTGTATAAGGTACGAAGACGCTGCTTAATGGCGCGAACGAGTAAAAATGTTGAAAGCAAGGCAACACTGAATAACCAAGTCACACGTGCGCGGCGATTATTCGGCAGTCGCTAGTCGATTACCTCTTCTACCCGGACGTTTTCCCTCCGAAGCGGTATGGCAACGCTTTTAACGCATTACCATGAATAATATATGCTCAAATTGAAATGTCGCTTTCGCATACTCCTCTAGTCTGTACGCGAACAGCTCGTAAATGCACTGGGTATTTTCTCCCACATATAAATAAAAGAGCCACAATCCTTATAGCGTTAAACAACACAATTTTACAGGGTATGAGTAAAAAGGATTCAATAGCATTTGTTATATTACTTTTAATTTCCTTTTGTGCTTGTTTATCTTTCTCAGCCTGTTTTCACAGATGTGGCTCATTCGGCTGTTTACTGATTTAGGATTTATGAAGTCAGCCACGTGTTTCTTTGTTACGAGTATTATTGTGTCATTTTATGCATATATAATATTCTAAACATAATGATATTGTTTTTATAAGATTGCTTACTGATATAGAAAAATCACCGTCTTAATCATCATTTTGTGACACGTTAATGCCCAGTCTAACAACACTAGCCATGAACAAACTAAGAGCAATCACAAAAGATTGAAAAACCATTTCATCAGCGACTTGAAATCCATACCGAAATTACTTATTTAAATAAAGCGGAGATAATTGTAATGACATCTAAAAGCGAAGTAACAATATAATTTAGCAAATTACTTTTACTAAGCGGCCCCCTCATCGGTCTTCTTTGTATCGCGCAGTCAGCAAACACCACAAATTGCTACGTTTAATATTTAATTAGTTGAGGAAAATTCTAAGACAGTAATTGTTGAGTATCAACATAATACCGAGTGGTAATTATTTCTTTTGATTGCAGCAAACCATTCGCTACAAGCTCTCGATAATCGGACATTGTTAACTAAAGTGCAATCATACCAATTTTATTGGTCGAATTGGTTGTGCTTGACTAATAGTTCAACAATTGGTTTTTGTATAGGTTACCGATTCAATTATTTATGTAACTAAGTAGCACTTGAATATAAATCATTGTTCAATTAAACGATGAAGTATTGGGAATCCAAATAATGTTACACATTAAATTTCATATTGTATTTGAATTATCCTAAAATTTATTTCTTACTGAAGAAAATTAATAGTGATAGTTTACGTACTTATATAGATGTATAAACATGGTTATTTTTAACGCTTTATTTCATCAATGAGTGGCCATTACTCATTATTGTGAACCCCCATATCCGTACTTTTTGCCTCACAATGTATCTAGAAGAAGATAGAAGGCCAGCCGTTAGGCACTTTGAACAAACCTACTATAACATAAATAAGTAAAACTGCTTTTGATTATGTTTTACTACAGCGTAAACCTTGGTAATATAATAATATACACATATGGTTTTAAATAAGACACTGAGACCCAGACCCTATTCAGGAACCGAACTCATGATACTAAACATATGAGGCGGTGCTCTTCTCAAAGGGCTACTATTAAGAAGTGGTAACGCAATAAGAAAAAAATGAATCGTTTTTAGGTCCGTTTGGAAAAGCAGCGTAATGTTTGGTGACCAAAGTTTTAACGAGATAGAAGAAAAAGTTTTCTTTTTTGAAACTCAATAAACACAGGCAAAAAAGTCTTATATTATTATGCACCATAATTTATGCTGCAGAATCATTTTTTGTTTCTGCTTCTTATATTTTCAGTATTATTTCTGTACAAATACAAGGAAACAAGGAGAGACGTTTTTTCTCACCTATATGGGTGTAGGCCGATAATCACTCTACTGTGAGTGCACTATTAATTCAAAATGTGGGTACTATGCTCACAAAATGTCGCATCAGGTAAGTTAGAGGGGCGTACTAATAACTTTATAATAATAAGTATTTTCAATTACATTTAAGAACGGCATGATAAAATATTCGCTGCAGGTCTAGTAGTCTTAAAACCAAACATATTCTCCAAACAATAACTCATTGTCCACGCACATCTCTGGTGGAATTTCACCATAAGTATCCCTTAAATTAACCATTCAAAAAGATTGGGAAATGATATTCCGTGCTGCACTAAACCAAATGATTGAATTAATGTTTGATACGTAGCATGATAAGAGTCACAGACCAATGCACAGAGTCTAGTGCTAGCTATCTCGGCCGGTGTGCTGTCAATCATAAAAAAGCGGTTGAATTTCATAGCGCTCTGTGGTGCACTCTCGGATCATTGAACTTCAAACAAAATGCCCGGTAGTGCTAATTCTATAAATAGAACATTTATTTTTGTATTTCAATTTTAAACCAGTCGCGGATGTTTTGAAAGTTTAGAAAACATGTTTGGCAACTTTACTGAGACGAATGTTATCATAACGTCTTGTTGTGTTATGATCGTCTAATTTTGATTGGCATTTTTAATGTATCAAAGTTTCCGAACGCGATCATGCTGCAAAGATGTATGCATTTGATATCAGGTTTAGGTTCATGATATGTTACATCATCAATCTTAATCTTAATAAAATTTATTTGTTTATATTGTTTGAAAATAACGAAGTAAAACTAAACCGAAATCAGATAAAAAACCTCGTATGTGTTTTCCATAACATATTGCTAAATTAAAAAACTCAAAAGTTCAGCGAGCAAATAAAACTGCAAATGTAGTTCAATTTTTGACAAACACAAAACATAAAGGCATTTGTACACACGTATCGGTTTCCACCGCATTGAAATATGCCTGTTCAAACGCACGGGCTGCCGACTCAGCCGCCCGTATGTTCCGGTCTGACCCGATAATGTGGTTGTGCATGCCTGCCCGCGCGCCGGCCGCTCCGTTCCTTTGTTATTCCTTTTTGTTCCCTTAAAAGGTAGTATTGTTTACTTAGTTCTATAGAGCCAATTGCTCCTAGAGTACAGATTATCAGCAACGTGACCTGTATTAAAATCACCTTAATTTAATTCCGATACGGTTTTTCCTTTATTATTTGCGACCCGCTCCTGTACAATTGAGTTTAGTACAATATAGACGTATGTTGCCGCAAATTATGCAAACCTTCAATTGGATTACACGGTCTCTCACCGCTAGCAGTCTACTATCTAACTCTAGGTTATGTCCGACATATCCTTGCGAACAGCTCTAAATTATAATATGCAGCTGAGACTTGATTGTGAGTATTGAAACGCTATCTAAGCCAATAATTATACTACAACATTTAGATGTCGTCCAAAACAACATAACATAATCTTCCATCATAATTTCACTTACATAATTTTTAAGTTGTACGTAAGATATTTTAAGCTAAATTATTTTCTCTATGATAACCAAGCGCTGAAAACAATTGTAAAAATTAATGGCGTGATTATGTGTTGCTGGGTATATATAGAAGTTTACTCAGAAGAATTTCCTACCCATTTTTCAAGATTCTAATCTTATGTTTCGGCCTTTGGAATTAAATTCCTTTTTGCATCCTCGAGGAAAAAACACAAAAGACTCGGACGTAATGGTTCATTTCATGTGTGTCCCTGCCGCGTGCCTTGCGCCATTATTGTCCTGCAAAATGGACAGTACAGTGCGAGGCCCCTTGAGGGTTTAAAGGGTTCGGTTTTCGTAGGCACTCAATAATTGAAGTCGTTGAAATTCTGAGCGGATTGTTGTAACCGCACCTGGACGAAAGAGGGGTAGGTTAGGCCTGCGGGGAAGTTTAACTGGAAACAATAACGTTAATGTTTATTATAATGTCCGATTTATAGGTAATTCTCATTTACTGTTGGTCCCAGTTAAATTCGGAGGCTTATTAACGGCTCGCATGGCCGCGTGTTGTCCATTTTACGGCGCGTTCCAGCTTAATGTTGGCTCTGTAGCTTAATTAAAACTAAAACGAGTCGGCAGTGCACTGATCATTCTAAATAAACTGAATACTGTTTCATTAATCCGTATTATATTTAAAGGGATACGTTGATTATATTGATTTGTTCTATTAAAGAGATTCGATAAAACTTTATTTTGTTACAATCGGTAACGGACAGTTCAATATTTTAAAAGTTATCATTAAAGAAATACGGATAGGAGTGTTTTCGGTTACATTATTAATGAATTTGGACATTTTCGTTAGTGATTCACTTATAACAATACAAACTATTCACGTAAGCAAATAGTAAAGAACATGTAATTTACAAGTTTCACGCAGCCGTCGTACTTTTATGGACACGAAATTATTTATGTTTTGAGTAAATTATGATTTACATCGAAAAAGCCTTTTTATCCAGCAAGCAGTATCGTGACCTTTTGTGACAAGCAACAAATATAATTTGAACTGGGTTCATGGCTGTGGTTACTTTTTGATTGTTATTACTAAACACGACATGGCGATGTTGAGTTTTATTTAATCATACACAAAAATATTCACACCTTTATGTTCTTATTCGGTAAGCAGGAAACAACTTTAGTCATTTTATATGATGCTTGAACTTTGATCAGATGATAAAAAGTTTTAATCTTCCTATAATGTCTGATAAATAATTCAATACTCCCTATAATTTCTAATTTTAAGCTCTGGCTACCCCTTACAGGAATTTAAAGCCGTGAGTTTATGTATGAATATTGCTGTGTTTAATTTAAAACGTTTCATAGTATTTGATGAACAAAGGCATCTTAAATAATAATGTATTCATTATTCATGATTAAAATAATTGTTACTTAGAAAAACCCAATCGACGCTAAACAATGTAAAACTAACTACACTTTAAAAACGTTTGCTGATGAGCAGATATTTCGAATATTTTGCACAAGGTATTTCCAAATGTGTTAGGAAAATTGGGAGCAAAATTTGAATATCTAATATGCTAATAATACCTAATACATTATTCAGTTTACAAATTATACAGTTAGCACTAAATCGATATTTGCATTCTATGAGCTAAATCCGATATCAAATTCAATTTATCCTGTTTTCTTAAAACTGTTGTATAAACTACCGTGCGTGAATTCGCATATATTTACTATAGCCGAATATTCTTTAAGATTAATTAAAATATCGTATTAATTTAATCTTTCCTTTCGGTGCACAGTTTATCACATGACATTTTTTGAAGTCCTAAAGAGTGTTTATACCATTTTCCGATACTGCAAATCTTTATACTAACAGTATAATGATAACTTTGATATATTTGTTGGTGGTTCGGTTGTTTGAAGTATGTAAAAAAAAACTCAAAAAGAGTGTACACCGATTTAAAGACATTTTAATTTTTTACATATATAGATAACTTATATCTATATATATAACTATATATATATATATATATATAACTTATATAGATATCTTAATACATTAGAAACCAAAAAACGCAATTATCTAAACAAAATCTCCTCTATCCCACACTTACAATAATTAACAAGGCCAAACCGCACCATATTGAGCCGGAAAACGTGGAATAGAAAAAGAGCAGAGGCAGTCCCGTTGATTAGTTTGGTGCAAACAAAAACTATACTCAGAACATCACAACAACTCATGCGGAAAAAGTCGATATGAGGAGAACGCTCGAGGACGATTCGATTGTAAACCATAAGCGGCAATCACCGAGATGCGTTTCAGAATGGATGCGCAGCGTTTTTAAATGATTACAACTCGAACCACTGGGTGCCACAGCTGATGGCAGTATTTTCATTTAAAAAATGATGCACAGTGGTCTAAAAGTAATGTTTATCTAGGTATACATACATACATACATATACTCACGCCTATATTTGCCTAGAAGTGGGAAAACAGAGCTAAGGAATAATAAATTCCTTAGCCACTTTTGGAAGTTGAGTGGGGAAAAGATTGTAAAAATAAAGGTTTTTGGTGATGGGTCTCCAACCGCATCGCCCAAAAATCCAATAAAAAGCCCCAATACCCTTAGTCGCCTCTTACGACACCCGTGGGTAGAAAGGGGTAGCGACATTCTAAGCCGGCACTACACGGCAAAATCTATCTATCTAGGTATGATATACAATATTAAAGTAGTTTAGTTATGAATAATGTTTCTGTAAAATATATGATTTGATTGTAGCTGTCACCTACAAACCGATAAGTATAATCTTTCCATTCATGGGTTGTCTGGAAGATAGTGATAAGACCGCCAGTTGTACTTTGGCTTTTGTACTGATATTTTTATTGTAATTGTTGTTTTTTTGTGATGTGCAATAAAGAGTTATTTATTTATTTATTTATAATCAAAAATCACTCAATACTTTCTTTAGTTTAAAACTTTGCTGTGGAAAAGATTTGATTTTGGAATGATGTATATCGAATCGTCATTTATGGATGGTGTTGAGTGTAGTTCAGAATATTAGATAAAAAAGAAATGTTTCGACCACCAGTTTAAATTTGTTATTATTACAGTAGCAAAACCTTTGTTGTTATTAAATAATTTTGTTCAAAAGAAGATTCTTAACCATAAACATATTTTGAGACTGTTATTCGGAATCTTAAATTATATTCTCAGTACCGGTTTAGTGAATTGAAGAAACGGAATAGAAAATGTTTCGTTAAATAAGATAAAGTACGTCGAAGTTCCTTTGGTTGCTTCCCGCTTATCCAAATTAATTAAATAAATGCCTGTCGTGTCCGTCGACACCAACCAAACAATTTCAAACTTGTTGAAGTGATAGACGCTTGAAACTGTTAATTTGTAATTCTCCTTAAGGTGTTACAGTTTTTGGAAATTTTGTATATTAAATACAATCAAATTAAATTTCGGATTATTATTTTCCAATTACATGTTTATAACATAAATGTAAATAAGAATTACATAATAAATAATTAAAGTAATTTCCTATTTTGACTTGTACTTTTCAAATACCATTATTTGTAGTGCATAACTAAATATTTACAGCAACTGAATAGTCACATGAAAAGACAATTGTCAACGCTTACGTATAGAGACTGACAATAAAGCACACCATATCGAAACATCAATAACCACCTTCAATAAAATAAAACGAAAATCATACACGAGCGCCGAGACCTACGTCAAACTCACCCGATACATAAATATCAGTTGCATTCCATCGCTCCGAAAACGAATCAACACCTCCTCCTATGAATAGTTAACTAGAATACACATCCCACCCCAACGCGGGACTATCCCAAATATTTATTAATTCTCCATCTAAAATGTATCCATTAGCACGGAATTTATATTCGAAACATTGTTGTATGAGAACCGTTTACGAATGTCCTGAAGTATTGCAAGTAAGTATAAATCAACATTTTTCGCAGCTGTACTGTTAAAAATCAAATTTATATCATGCAAATACGTGAAGTGCATACCGTCATAAATATCCGAGAACGCAAGTCGAATACGGAAGAGACGCAACACTCTAAAACGGCAAATCTATTCTAAACAGAACTCGTAACAGTATCAAGATACAAATCGCACTGAAAATCTAGACGTTTGGCCAAGATCCAATCTAGTAGTGATCATATCTGTCAATATTCTTTGTACGCGCGATGTGTTTAGGTGCATCGTGAAGTGTAAAACAGAACATCTCACAAGATTATTTTCAGAGAGAATCCAATGTTTCGGAAGTACTGAACCGTACGCAATAAACTAAAAGCTTGACTACGCCCTTATCTTTTTGCTGTCCGGGGCAGCTTCTAATGTAATTATGACAATCCTCAAGTCTGCCTGGCTCTCAGAATCTCTCACTAGCTTTACAAACTTTGATTTATAAAGGCAAACATTTTGATATTTCCTTTTTATTACGTTGACGTTGGTGTTTTTTTAAATGTGTTTATAACTAATTAAATTTATCTTGTAGGAAATAATTTAATAAATGTATTTATATGTATGTATGTTAGGAAATAAATAAATATCGTTAGAACAAAGAAATACCTTATTTGTAATATATGAAATATGAAAAAAGGGAAAATAGAAAAAGTGCCAATTTATAAGTAACATAAATATATCCATGTCAATAATAACTGACGAATTATTGTAGTTCAGCGACTCTATCCAAGCAATTATACTATTATACTAATTGTAAAGTACAATTTTAAACACACAGTCATTAAGACAGTTTGAAACTTAAATAAAGTGCTCGCACAACAGGACTTACTTAGTATTCTTAAAGTAAATATGAATAGCGCTTGAGTTAGCGCTTATGGTATTTGCTTTTCTTCAAAAGTGCATTTAATATGAAAACAACAGTTATAACAAAGGATCAGACAAAACGTGAAATTTTAGGTAAAAGCGCTGCAGTCTTGGATAATTATACATTAATGTGCATTGAGCTTGAAATAAACTTAATAGTATGTAATTCAGTTAAGACTATGTATGGAGATTTCAGGTTAACGCTAAAATGTACTGGAAGAGCAATGGTGTGTATGTATACCACGGTTGAATACGTTACAAGGATATTTGAAGAAAAGGATCACTAATAGAGAAGGAAAACGAAATATTTGCACATTTTCAAAATGAAGAATGGAAAAAAATGGTGACTGGACAGCAGCAATAAGTATAAAACTATGAGAGGAGATTTTTTTATGACATTCTTCTTTCAAATCATAATATATAGCGCGCATATATCCGTGAATTTTGAAATGAAAACTTGTTTATCTGTTAATGTTATGCAAGTAGGAATTTATAAAATGAAATTTATATACAATGTCACAATATTACAAAAACTACGAAGTTTACGGAACACTTGTAAATATTTTCGCTTGCATGTTTGGTGTAGTCAGTACTACTATATTTACGGCATGGCGAAATTGTCAAGCACGGTATTCGGTCGACATTTACATACAATTTCATATTCATATCAGAATTAGGTATGGCCTGATGCCTCAGCCACGCAAACCTCGGATATTTCGTGATACGAACTATGTCACTAAAATGCAAAGATTTATTTGCACAAGTATAAAATATGTATTCGAATTTGTTCTGTATCGTTGTTTTTATTTTCTTTTTCTTTTAGGTTAATGCTTAGTAGAGGAAAGGTTTAACTATTTATCTGTTCAAGTTATCAATCAATCAATTAAATCAAAACAAGTTTTTTACAAAATGGAGGATATAAAATAAAATAATATAATAAAACCTTTTAAAATTAAGTAAAAGTAAATAAAAGAGTTTTCAAACTCGCCCTACTCACATATTGGTTTTTGAATTTGATATACAAATTAACTTTTACAGTCGGGAATCTTGTATTATAAACCTATTTACGTAAAGAATAAAATTCAATCAACTTAAGTATCTACAAGTAAATAAGAAAAACAAACAAACGGAAGATAAAACAAGGCAAGTTTTATTGAATAAAAACTTTATTGTTGCATACTAATGTCAAAACTTGTACCAGCCCGAGTTGGCTTGACTTTTCATTTAAGCTTTCATCTCCGAGAGAAATGCTAATCAAAATAATTATTTTGTGATTAAATTGCAGAAACAATTTTGCTATTTTTGTACTTCTTTTACTATTCAGTTTATAATTTTAATAATAAACATACATGTGCATAAGGCTGCTACGCAGAAAGTGATACTAAAAATCGCAGTATAGTGCTACGGCGTAGCCATGTCGTAGCACAATTAATAACTTTTCAAGAAGCATGCAGCAAGACGAAAACTTTGTCTTAATGGACTGTTTTCGAGACAACGGCATTTTAAATAAAGTGTTCACAATAGACGGACTGATGTCGCAACGAATGCGTCGCAGCAACATCTTAGAAAAGTGCACTTTACAAAAAGGTATCCATGAATACAGGTTGGAAGAATGTCTTACTCGTCGTGCATTAGGCGAATTAAAAACGTGTCGTCTCCTCTCCTCATTTATTCTTAAGCAATCGTATTTCCAAGCACCATGTTTGTGTTTCACAGGTAACTCACGACTTCAAAGGGCGTGAAATGAATTCATTTACACTGGATTAAACTCTAATATAGTTAGAAGTTTTCGTCTTTTGAACAGATGTAGGTATGAGTTTGAAATGTTACTTTATGTCTAATTAACGTATCAGGTATTTTGTATTTCATCATAATATTTTACACAAATATACCTAAATTTTTGTCAGAGTGATTGTAATAAAATAAAAATTTCACTCATTGATTTGATTTACTATGTCCATTACATGTTACCATTGAAAAAACATGTTTTATTGCATCTAAGACTTGTTATATAATGCTGGATAACTAGAATATTTTTTCTCTTAAATTTATAAAATTCCTATGAACTCTCAATACTAAACAAGTAATTATTACCTAACTGTTCAACTATTTTCGAACTAATAAACTTTGAGTTTCGTAAATAAAACCGCAATAGGCAAACAAAGTCATGCCTCTAAAACCGAAACAACCTATACGCATTAGGCCTGAAAACCTCTGGTAAGAATTACTGAGGTCAAACGTAATAAATTTAGTTTTAGGCCGCAAACTACGCAACCGCATGAGCTTTTGGACTGCGGACCCTTTGTTTTGTCGATTTCTACTTTATTTCGTGTGTAATCCATTAAAAAGGATGATGGACGACTGTCAGGGTCCAGGATTTCATTGACAGCACTTTTACCGAACACTCGTCGATGCAAAGATCCCTAATGTGTTTACGCAGCCATTTTACGACCCGAGTCGTTCCAATGTGGCCTACTAAAATACTATCTGTTATGATTTCAAACAAAGTCCTGTCAGAGAAAATGGTTTTGGTGTTTTACTTTCCAAATCGGATCGTTAAGGAAGAACACGCAAACTTAAAATGAGATTATCTTTGTATTTGTGTAAGTCTTTTTTGTTACACCTAGTTAAAACAACTCGGTTGAGGTAATTTTGAAGATGTATTTAAAGGGATGGTTTTTGAAACACTTATATTGGAATACTATAAAAAAATAATGTCAATCTAACAGAAAAATGTAGACATTCTTATCATTGAATTTATCAAACAATAGCTTTGAGTTTTTTTTTTGTATATCTGATTATTGAGTTGTACTTCAGCTACAGTCTCGATTCAATCATAAGCAATGAAACAAATGCTATAAATCTTCATACCAAATGTTAAGTGAGCGTGACATCAAAGCAGAAACACTATAGTAACTCGTTGAGATATTTGTGCGTATTCGTACGAGTATATTAAATGTCGATGTTGAACACGTTCCGACACAGCCTCCCGCGGTGAAATAAATAAAATGCTTGTGAAATTACGTTACGACATTCGGACGATTTGTGACGGTGACACCGAACCTATTCTGATGTATAACATCAATTCGGCCAATCAAATATTTTTGTAGAGGGTGTAAGGTTTTTTATGTCGTAAGTGATTTCTGAGATGTTTTCCGTATAGGCGTGTTTTTAGCGTAAAAAGAATTTACAAAGTTAATATCAATAAACTCAACTTCCAAGTTTGATTGCGTCATAAATAATAAAATACTTTACAAAATGTTTCCGTCGGCCCAATTCTTTTTATCATTGATCGTCTAAGTTTCAAAGATGTCAAAGTCGAACAATAAATCAAAAATATCTTTACACAATATCTTTGTTTTAAGTTAAACATAGAAGTATCTTCTAATACAAATAAATCATTCTGACAAAACTTTTTTGTTGGGAAAAGAAACAGAGAAGTAATAACTTCCCAACCAATTACAACACTCTAGTTACATTAATCCAGTGAAACCAACGAATTTCTTTCGAGAGAAAGTTCAAAAACAACTTGCCCCTTAGAAAACAAGAGAAATGTCGAAAAAAGCATAAATATCAACGGTGAAGAGGGCTGAAGCGGTTTAAGCTTAAGTGAGAGGACAGAAAAGGACAAATAACCATGATTTTCCTTAGTAAGAAAGAAAAGCAGTGCGATGAAATTCGAATGTATGGTGTACAGATTACCCTCTCTATGTATTACGGGTTTCTCTGTTGTTTTCTTTCACCCGAAAATAGAGGTCATTATGTTTGCTTCCGAACACGCTATTATGTGCTTCAAATTAAAAGACTAATTTACTACCTCTGTTACTATATTTGTATTTATTAGAATACAAATAAAAAAACAATTAAAATTTCAAATTTAATGATATTTCAAATTTAAGAATATAATGGTTGTTCTCTTTACAATTAGGTATAAAATAGTTGATTTAAATAATTATTTTTATAAACAAGCCCGTATATATATATAGAAGTGTCTATTTTGGTTTTATATGTGGTACTCATAACTCACCTAACTAATAAATGTATGACGGTGCCGTTTTTAAGTAGTCATTATCAGAGCACTTTTACGCAGCAATCAAAGTGGCTGTTCATTTTTGTGGTTATAATGAAATTAATATTTTTACTAAGCACATTCATAATTCTGTACTGTTATATTCAATTCTTACTTTAATATTCAGTTATAGACATACATACGACTACCAACCAAATTTGGTCGCAGCGGGGTAGACAGAGATTATACAGCTTGTATATTATGTCAAGTAATAACTTATAGAATTAAAGAAATATATAACATTTAAAAAAGTATCGCAACATTGTATTTTTAAATGAAATGTATTTTAAAACTTTTACAGTTTATAGCACATATATGCAATAAATTGTGTAAAACAAGACTTAATTAAAAACAAAGGACATTAAAATCACTTAAATCAAATAATAATTCAACAATATACGTAGAAACAATTGAACAATAACACTAATTATTCAAAATGTCTAATTCAATGCTATAAAACCACAAAATTTATTCATATGAAAATACAATCACCTAAATGAAGCTTTCACTTTGATATGACAATGTATAAGCGTTATAAACGCGGTACAGAAATTAAATTACCAGATTATTTGTGAACGCAAATGTTAAACAAAATGATTTAACGTTCCAACACACGCTTGTTCCCAAAAGACTAATACGTTGTGCGGTATAATTACTTGAGTTAAACCGAGGCAACAGTTTAGGGCAAGATGAAGAAGAATCGCAGGTGTAAATGGCCACCTATAGCACCTTATGCTACGGTAACAGCGCTGAAAGCGCGTTTTTGCTTCCTGGCTAAATGTATCTTATTACAATGGAAAAATGAGTCATTTTGGGTAAACGTTTGACGCGTTTGTTAACTATTTTTGCTAGACAGCAAGGCGTTTAGCGCCTATTCCCGACTGGCTTGTTGTATGAACAATTAAATGCGCCCATGTGGGAACTAATGTAATGAATGCTTTACTTTTGCTAAGGAGAATGACTTTTTTGTTAAGTATGATTGAATTGTTACATCTGTAAACTAGAATTGCGAAGATCTATTGGCTTTAGTTTATTAGTGTTCATCTTTTAACCGAGAAAGTTTTCAAACAAATAATCAAATAATTCTTACTTTACTGTCAAATTAATTTTACCTTTAATCTCGTCCCAAAATGATTGAAAATCTAATAACTAAACTCCGATACTAATAAATTCAAGTCTCAAAATAATGGAAGCTGATGTTTTGCTAACCAGACATACTTGCAATAATAGTAATGTAAATATACTTGCAACCTCAGAAACAAATGAACAGCAACTTACCTGAAATAAGAAGAAGAATAAATTTAAAAATAATGTTATGTTCAATAGAGTGTGACAGCGTGTTTAAGAACAAAAGCGTTTCAGTAATGAGCGTTGCCTTGTGCCACACATGTAAGCAAACAATTACCAAACGCCTGAATAAATATGCTAAGGAAATATTGCTCGTAAGTGAGGCTTAGCGACGAAGCGGGCGCAGCATCGGCTCTTTAGCCAGACTTTCCTTGTTTGTAATAATGGAACGCAAATACGTTTTGACAGTCCTTCAGTAATACTCAAAACGTTCTGATCTCAGCAAATATTCTGAATGCTAGTAACTTGCGAGGTTTTACATACTTGAATGTTTACCTGTGTACCTACAGTTTATACTGAGGATAAGTACATGCCTTAACTTAATTTTATTTAAGTATTTATAGTTTAAATAATTGTATTATGTAAGAAAAACCTGGGAGTTAAATAGGCATGTTACAGTTTTTAAAGGAAATTTAATGATGCTTGCTTTGAAGAGGAACTGATGTTAAATCAAAACTTCAAGCCCTGTTTTCTTAATTCAAAATATTTAACGTGGTTTATTTAATAATTGTTTTTTTTTACATTACATGATTAAAAAAAATGACATTTCTTCCCAGCTTACATACATACATGTACATATACTTTCGCCATTAGTTCCCAATGGGTAGGCTGGGTAGGTTCCCAGCTTATATTGTTTTAAATATAAATTAATGTCAATATTGGTATTCATATGTAAAAAAGTTATGTTATTAAACATTTATTTTGTAGTTCAACTTTCGATAGAATTTTAATGCTCATCCCATTGCGTGATGTAACGAATAATTTTGTCGGGAACAAAGGACGCATTCAGCGTGCATTGTTTCATTAATATTATCCCCGTATTTCTATTTAATTTACTGAATACACACTAAAGTAAATGTAACAATGACTAAAAGCAGAGTAGGATACAAATAATTAATTTGAATTAACTAAGCGAACAACGCCTTAGAAATGAAACCAAAATGTATCTGAAACACACTTTGAAATTTTGCTCAACTACTGTTTTGTCTAGACAATTTGAACATACCGACAATGTGTGTTTTAATTTTAATTACAACGTAATGGAAAGACAACTGGGATAGTAAATTAATAAGATTTAATCACTGATTTACATTCCAAACTACACGAAATTTAATATGTGAAAAGTGCTGAAGCGTGTAGACGCTACGAGAACTTTAGAGTTACAGTGGGCTACATTAAGCAACAATAAGTAAAGTGCAGGACGTAGCATATATTAACGTCTCGTCCTTCGGCGAGATATCTCGACAAGTTTGCCTGCAGCCCGCGACGATTTACATTACTTCCGAAATACTAAGGCGAACTCGCCAAAGCGTGGAAACAATTCTTACCTAAGACCGTGCGAGTGGAGACATACGACCGCTCCCAGCGAATACACGACGAAACTTCCTCGAGGAATGTTTCAAAAAGAAACGCAACAAACAAAAACTGTTTTAGATAAAACACTCGACAGGCCGCGGATCAAACAGTCGTATTAGAGGATGGAAACAAAAGCTAACAACAAAGCCGTACTCATTTACGCTAACGAGCTTGAAGCACTATCTAATCACAGTTCAGTTGCCAAATTACGCGGTTCGCTGTATAAATGTGGGATTTACTTTAATCTCGCGCGATGTACTCAGCCCCAAGCCGGGTTGGGCTGCCACTTCACTATCAATACACTTTGGAAACAATAAACTATATCGCAGAATCCTTTCATTTATTGAGCGCTATCATTTTACAGCTACACAATTATAATTTACCGGTATTGTGGAAATCTAAGAACCAATGAACTTGAGTTTGAAGTTATATACTTGATAGGATTTTTCAATATTTAAAACAGCAGGGGATATTTTAATAGAAATGTTTGTCTAAAACACTGTGTATAAAACATACTATCATAAATATGTTGATAATACAAGTTGATAAATAGATGACTTAAAAAGAAATGAAATCTCATTTTTTTCTAAAATCTAACCTCTTTGCTTAATAATTCCCAACAGTATGTACTAATAAACACTTAAACCGTTATATTCACTAGAATATATGTCATGAAAATATTTTAATACTCATAGAAATATAGTTTGTACTTATACCCGTTTATTAGATTCTTTGTTAGTATGTATTAAATGCTATTATTTGTTGCAAAAACCAATTTAGTTGAGCAGCAGTTATAAACTTTAATCGAGTTACTCAAAATTATAATTTAAAGTTGAGGATTATAAAATAACACTCGTGGGTGTCTAAATGTTCAAAGTTAAATAACAAATACTCAAACAGAAGTGAAAGTTAGTTTTCGGTTGGAAATCTGATTATGTCTAACTAAAACATGTTATCCGCAATCTGAAAAGCGGCCGCGTCTTGAAAACTTTGTTCAGACTAATTCTACTTCTTATATACCAGCACTGATCTATTTCAAAGCTAAATAAGTAAGTTTAGTTACAAACGGTGACAAACTTATCAATTACCCAGTAACAAATTAATCCGTGGAGGTTCACGTCTTAATACTGCGACCCATCGCGATAACTCAAGGGTGCCACTCGCCCTTGTTTCGATATAGCAGTAATTTATTCCGCAAGGGGCCAAATTAAATATAAAATGTCGTTGTGGTGTATCACTGTTAGTGACTGTGATAAATGAAGCCATTAGTAACGGGAGCTAAGCTTTTTTCTTGGGCGATCTGTTGGCGTCGCTTCATAAGAAAATTGCCTCTTTAGTAATATGTAACAGCATTGATGAAAACTGTTTTAAAGGATAAAACTTATTACAGTCTGAATAAAATATATCCAATTTTTTTCCAAAGAAACTATAATTTTCGAGCGACATAAACTTGAGCTAACACAACAAGTTGAGCTAAAAACTGTAAAGACACTAGTAAAAATGACAATAAAAGAATAAGTAACATTTTTCGTTAGAGCAACACCCCATAAATCATCCGACTAACATGTTTGAGGTATTGAAAAAGGCCAGTTTTTAACAATTCAGGCCCAAAAGTTGAACTCCAATTTAGTTTGAATTCCCTAGATAAACAGAGAAAGATCCCTCAAAACGAAAATTGCTTTAAACATACATTTATAAGGTTTTAATTTAGAAGTTAAATTGTTAGAAACATTAAAGGATTACAGTGTAATTGTTTTAATAATGTTCATAACTACTCGAGTTAATGAATAGCTCGTATTTTTTATTAAACACGTTTACTTAATAGAAGAATAGAGATTATGTTTTACATTTATGAGTTCATACTTAAAAATATATTAAACAGAGCGTAACTGTTAAATATACATACATACATATACTCACGGCTGTAAATCCCTAGAAGGGGTAGCCAGAGCTAAGGAATTAGAAATTCCTCAGCCACTTTTGGAAAGTTGAGTGAGGAGAAGATTGTAAAATAAAGGTTGTTGGTGATGGGTCTCCAACCGCATCACCCAAAAATCCCTTAAAAGCCCCAATACCGTTAGTCGCCTTTTACGTACACCCATCGGTAGAAATGGGGTAGTGCTATTCTAAGCCGACACTACACACGGCAAATAGACATTCTGTTTTACATTTATGAGTTCATACTTAAAAATATATTAAACAGAGCGTTAATGTTAAATATGTAGGAGTATATTACACATTAACATTATTAAAGGGTAATGCGGTAAATGGAGCACTGGATAGTCTTATGTCTAGTCAGTCGGTGTCTGAAAAGGCCCGAATGGCTGTGCATGATGCTGTCCTCGTTCCTACGCTTATGTATGGCAGTGAATGTTGGGTGTGGCAGAAGAAGCATGAAAGTAGAGTGAATGCAGTAGAAATGAGATCCCTCAGAAAAGTGTGTAACGTAAGGTTATGTGATCGTGTAAGGAATGATGCGATTCGTGAAAGGTGTGGTGTAAAAGATGATATTGTAAGAAAGATAGAAAAAGGAATGCTGAGATGGTTTGGGCACGTAGAGAGGATGGATGACAGTAAATTGGTGAAAGAGATATATAGAGCCAATGTGGAAGGTAATGTTAGTAGAGGACGACCTCGGAGGACACATTTGGATCAAATAGAAAATGTGCTCAAAAAGGCAGGTGTCCGCAGTATGAAGAATAAAAGAGCATGTATGAAAAGATTGATGGATGTAAACGAAGCCAGAGAGGTTTGCCAGGATCGTACAAAGTGGCGATCGATAGTCTCTGCCTACCCCAATGGGAACTAACGGCGTGAGAATATGTATGTATGTATGTATGTATATTACACGTGTGGTTGTTAAAATATATTCAAACTAAGCATGTCAGGTTAAATTTAAACACATTAATGATTTAACAATCTTTGTAGGTTACAGAAAATATGTTCTTACTTCATATTATTATTTTAATTTAAGTTTGTTCCCTTATTCAAGATATTTTATTAATAACCAATACTTCTGAACTCACATGCCAAGCGCCATCTAGTGTCTAGAGAAGGTACCCACATTTTGCTTAGACAGTTTACTCACGTGATAGGGGGCAGGCCTATCGCCGTTTTGTACGAATACACTGTCACATGACTAGGTACAACTCAGCCATGTGGGTTTCCTCACGATGTTTTCCCTCACCTTTAACAACCATGATACGAGTAAATTAACCACACATATGACTTTAGAAAAGACAAATTGGTGTAGGCCCGACCCAGGATTGGAACTCACGCCTTTCTGTTTTTGGGCGGGTGTTCTACCCACTGGACTATCATGTCGCATATTTTATTAAACCAAAAATATTTTAAAGTTTATATGAATAAAAAAATAGATCACACAATACAGCAAATTAAAAAAATATCTCATACAGTAACAAGCAAACAGTAACTATATGAAACCATATTGTTTTCATTTAGTTAATGAAAATGGTTTTTGTTCCTGGCTTTCCTTTGTTTAATAAAAAACGTGACTTGGTTGAAATTACAACATAATATTTATTTTAAGACACTACCGCAGTTTGGGAAATGCCAGTTTACTGTAAAGTTTCACATCCTGAATTTATTTGTATTTATATTATTGTGCTTATTTCTATACAGTTTTCATTTGTATTTTGGAAACCATATCTTAATTTTCGTAGCTCCGTATGTCGTTGTCATATTTTTATGTACCAAAAATATTAACATACGATTTGATGTCTAGAAAAAATATTGAAAATCGCCTTATGGTTTCGATTCCTTCAATGTTTGTCATGGAAAATTTATGAAACCAAAGACTGAGATTCTCTAGAAATAATGGTTTTACTGGTATGCCTAACATCAATTCTTAGAGCCTTCCAGCATTGCAATGACGAAAAGTTGAGCTCCAACTATGCACAGTTAATTTCAGTTACATTTTGAAAAAGCTTTTTTCGTTATATACACTTTACTGATTTCTAAATTATGAATGACGCTAAAACCGTGTCGTTAAATGTTAATAATGAGTAATATACTTTGTTTCACCGATGCCTTAGATTTTTTGTATGATTAAGCAAATGTATTCTTTCATAAGACGGGTCTCCAACCGCAGTGCCCAAAAAACACTTCAAAAGCCCCATACATTTCGTCACCTCTTACGACACCCATGGGTAGAAAGGGGTAGTGACATTCTAAGCCGGCACTACACGAACAATTATACATACATATACTCACGGCTGTAAATCCCTAGAAGAGGTAGCCAGAGCTAAGGAATTAGAAATTCCTCAGCCTTTTTTGGAAATGATAGTGGGGAAAAGATGGTAAAAATAAAGGTGGTTGGTGATGGGTCTCTAGCCGCATCGCCCAAAAATCCCTTAAAAGCCCCAATACCGTTAGCCGCCTCTTACGTACACCCAACGGAAGAAATGGGGTAGTGCTATTCTAAGCCGACACTACACAGCGATGTTATATTATTATGTTAATTATGTTATATTGAAAATATTTTAAGCTTTAATGCAACAGTTTTTTTTAATAATTCATATAAAACCAAAAGTAAAACGCGTGGAATCATAAAATACCAGAATCCCGATAAAACAGGAAGAAATCACAACATTCAGCAACAAAGTAGATTCCGGATATTTAAATAACATAAGGAGTTGTAAGATTTTCGTTTCATAAGAATGAAATGGCGTTTTCGGTCGCATTCCACCAGCTTCGAAGACACACAGCGTCATAAAGCCATATCTCCGAGTTTTCAATTTAATGCCGGTATTACGTTGCTATGAAACATCCAGATCATCACATGTTGGACGAGAATCAGTCTCGTCTTGATACTAGTAACTGGAATTTAATAAAGGACTATTTCACCATATGTTTGCTAGCTTTGATTGCCGATATCAGTGTATTTAAATTTGATGGAATTCAATGTATGGTCATTTAATCAATAACAATGATTATAAAACATTCCAATGTTATTTCAAACATAGTTCGGAAAACTAATAAACTATAAATTTCACCATTAACAACACGCTTGATACATTAGTTGAAAATATTTCGGCAACCATATTTCCCAAGTTTTTCAATTAATAATCATTCAGTGAAACACATCCTTTAACCCAACAACAAACTAAACTAAATTAATCGAACAAAAAGTTGTAGACCGTAAACTTTCTCCAGAACACATTGTTTTCAACGGCAACTAGCCGCCCGTATCTTATCCAGAATCTATCCATAAAGTAAAGGAAGGCGTGGAGCAAAATTCTGTGGAACATTTTCTAGCGAGACACCATTGAGGTGGAGATTTCGAGAGAAATATGAGGACGTGGGATACGGACAATTGACTTCTTTACATATTACTAAATTCATGAAAAAACGTGGTGAAAAGATTTATACTATCGTAGTTTGATGCAGAAAAAAGTGGCTTTAGATAATACTCATATTCATAGTTTGAATCAAATGACTATTACCATAGTAAAATTAAAGCAATCGAAACTTTGTCACTTGCTATAAATTTCACTTTAAATCATAGTATCCGCTGTGAAGATGGTTATTGAAAGGTTACTTTGCTTTTATAATATATGATCACTGTCCTTCTCGCAATAAAAAACATATTAACTGAAACTTTCATGCTCAAATATTTAATTGCGTTCATGCAATGCAATAATTGCATTCTATGAGCATTAATAGCTAGAGAATATACAAGTATATGTACTCAGAGCTTCAGTACAAGAAAAGTATAACTGTATGATACATTATTACAATATTTTTACTCCAATAATATAATTACCCTTCCATCTAGGAATTCATTTAAGTGTCTGGATTTATTGCACACATAGCCATACAATGCGATCTGGACTTTATTACGTAATGTAATTTGACTTTTTAAATACCACAGAAAATATGACTCGGAAATTACTTACCACACGAGTTTGTAAACTACGTACATAATAAAATAATTTCCACTGTACAAAGCAGAAAGAATAAAGTTTTCAACGGAGTTAATTACGAAGCGAAACGTAGCTCAACAATTAAAAAACCCTTTACCCAGATTAAAAATTTAAACCGAAAATTATTTCGAATTAACACAGCTTCAAAAGTATTAGCGCTAATGTAATTTGTTGACTTTTCTGAATTTCGTTGCTGAGAACATTATTTGACAATTCTCATGTAGAAATATAAACGTAACTACAATTATGATACAAAGCTGCCTGGCTTTAAAATAAACTTTGGTTTCAATTTTACTCTTAATTTTGTAAAAACATACATTCATACCTATACTCAGGACTATAAATCATTAGAAGGGGTAGCCAGAGCTTTTATTAAGCTGTTTATTTAAATTGCCGTGTAGTGTCGGCTTAGAATAGCACTACTCCGTTTCTACCGATGGGTGTACGTAAGAGGCGACTAACGGTATTGGGGCTTTTAAGGGATTTTTGGGCGATGCGGTTGGAGACCCATCACCAACAACCTTTACTTTACCATCCTTTCCCCACTCAATTTTCTAAATGTGGCTGAGGAATTTCTAATTCCTTAGCTCTGGCTCCTTCTAGGGATTTATAGCCGTGAGTATATGTATGTATGTATGTTATTTAAATAAATGCATCTGATTACAAATTCTATGAAAAGTTATAATTAATACCCTTTTTGTCTTTAATCAAATTTAAAAGACAAATTTTAATTGGTTTAATTAAAAATATCAATGAAGACAAAAAAAAAGTTTTCAGCTACAACATAGTAACCTTTATAGATGTTATTGAGGATTGAATAGAAAAATAAATGGAGGAACGAAATAAATGTTTTGTGTCTTATAAATAATTGCCACTTAAATCGAGTCGAACCTTACTTTTGTAACGACTATAATAGAAGACCTCTGCATAGTCATGGCCTCGTCATTTATACCCGAATAATCCACCGAGGGCCATTCCGGCCTCTCAATTGTTGAAAAGCCAAATCGCGACGCATTATTCTAATTCGCTTTCACGATAGCTTTCGAAGAAGCTATTTATTTTCGGTCTACTCCTGCTAAGCCTTGACAACGTTGTTGTACTGCTTAAAGGCGGAGTTCAAATTGAGTTCCTAAAAGTACTACTCGAATAATGTGGACGGTTCTATGAATAAGAGCCTACACAACTATCCACATTTTTGTCTGTATTTTCTAGTTCAAATAATGCATGTTACAAATGCCAGTTATACAATCGTGGCTTCTTATTTTAATACAGAATTTGGAAGATTTTACGCTATTGCGTTTTTCTATTTGCTCATTTGGTTTTGCTTCATCATATTAAACGAAAATGACATATTTTTATTATTAAGATTTTAAATTTGTTTGAAAATGATCATATTTATTATTATTTTTTTCTAGTGCATGTGTAAGAGTAAACGGGGAAAACACTGACTGGTTTGGAATCTCTAGGGGTGTCCGACAGGGATGTGTAGCTTCTCCGTGGCTCTTCAATTTGTTCATGGATGACTGTTTGACAGAGTTGCGTGAAAGTGATTATGGACTAAGAATGGGTGGATTCATCATTAAATGCCTCTTGTATGCTGACGATCAAGTGCTACTTGCATCATCGGCAGAAGAGTTGCAAGAGATGATGAATATTGCATGTGAGTCTTTTGTAAGAAAGGGAATGAGGGTGAATGTGGATAAGACCAAAACGATGGTTTTTGAGAGACAGGAAGATGTGACAGAATGCGTGATTGCGATTGATGGTAAGGATGTGGAACAGGTGAAGGAGTTTGTATATCTGGGAAGTGTGTTAATGTGATGAAGACATTGAAAGAAAAGTGAAAAAGGGTAATGCGGTAAATGGAGCAATGAATAGCCTAATGATCAGTCAATCGGTGTCTGAAAAGGCCCGAATGGCTGTGCATGATGCTGTTCTTGTTCCTACGATTATGTATGGAAGCGAATGTTGGGTGTGGCAGAAGAAGCATGAGAGCAGAGTGAATGCAGTAGAGATGAGGTCCCTCAGAAAAATTTGTAATGTTAGATTGTGTGACCGAGTGAGAAATAGTGTTATTCGTGAAAAGTGTGGTGTGAAAGATGATATTGTAAGAAAGATAGAAAAAGGAATGTTGAGATGGTTTGGGCACATAGAGAGGATGGATGATAGAAAATTGGTAAAAGGGATCTATAGAGCTAGTGTGGATGGTAATGTTAGTAGAGGACGACCACGGAGAACACACTTGGACCAAATTGAGAGTGTGCTCAAAAAGGCTGGCGTCCGAAGTATGAAGAATAAAAGAGCATGTATGAAAAGATTGATGGATGTAAACGAAGCTAGAGAGGTTTGTCAGGATCGTACGAAGTGGCGATCGATAGTCTCTGCCTACCCCAATGGGAATTAATGGCGTGAGTATATGTATGTATGTATGTTATTATTTAGAAACAAAAAAATCAAAAGAGAAAAAGACATAAGAAAACAAAATTGACAAATATATGGTTGTTATATATCTTTGATTCCTTCTAAAAGTTCTTTGAATTATGGACCGAAGTATATTAGATAAAAAATAATATTCTTATGTATTTTCAATCTCTAGTTAGCATTCCAAGACACGTCTTTATAGTCCCCTAAGGTACCAAAGATTCAAGTGTAACAATACTCAAGATAAATTATTGATATCAAAGAAATAAGTTTTCTCATATTTCATGATATAATGTTGGAGCATATGTGTTTGAACCTTTATTTCACACGGGCCACAGAAGTGAAAGATATTTTAGATATAAAAACACGTGCCCAATGCTAATAAAGTTCGGAAATATCGGGAAGGTATTTTGTATGAACGGTTTCCCAGTGAAGCCAGAAAAAGGGACATAAAACTGGAAGGAATAATAGGGGCAACGAAAGTGGAAATATGACCGAGTCATATTTTATTTACTGCATACAATTGAACCTTTATCTTGGTTGTATCGAGTAAAAGTGTCGGTTATTTACAAAGGTTTCTTGCATAAACATTTTGCGGAAACGTGAACAAACGATTTGCACCTTTATAGAGCCTTTTTAGTGTACATAATATAGGACAGCTAGACTGAATTGAAAACGTTTGACTATTAATCAATTTATATTTAAATTCTTGAAACTTTCATATCGATATTAGATTTAGTTTTGACATGAACTACTTTGTCTAAAGGGGCGTAAAACTATTATTCAAAAATATTGAGACATACGAAAGACCCATAATTACTTTATACTCGTATACTGCTATGTCTTTCTAACTAGCCATGAAGGTAGTTAAAATTTCTATGATACCCATATTCAAACAAAATAACACGTAAAACAAATTTCATAACCAAGCAATATTGAGACAGACTTGCAAAGAAAATACAAATTGCCATCTTAAAATTCTACTACACGTGTTTCAGTAAAAGTTAGTAACTTTCATCGCAGTTTAATACCTTTGTGACTTTACACTTTGAGGGTATAATAGTGTTCTACAATACCTGACTTGAGTTTGAGAATGCGTATATCGAACTTGTGAACATAAATTTGAACCAAAATGCTTAGACTAAGTAGAAAATTTTTACTTCTTTGTGGTGTAATCTTTTGTAGGAACAAGAGTTTAATATACTATAGTTTACTTCATTTTATAAGCTTTAAGGCGTGGCAGGCGCTAACTCATCGGAATAACGCGTACCAATCTTTTAAATAGTAATATTATCACTTTGAAAACTCTAAATCTTCAATCGCCTCTTACTATACCCACGGCTAGGAATGAGTTCATGCTAATCAAAGTCCGCTTTAAGATTAATGAATTTTAATAGTACTTTAGGATAAAAAAAACCCTGTATATTGGAAAGTTGAGGCATAAAAAGGAAATTAAATTCGACGACTCAATAAAAGAAACGATGTTTCTCCTCCAAGTCAAATGTGTTGCCTGCACCCCATTACTTTGCTTTACAAAAATCTCCGAAAATGATATTACAGAATACTCGTACAAGCATTGGTGTAGTTCCAAACAGAACAATTTAGATAGACTCAGCTGAACGAAATTGCATGTCTTAGAAAAGGGAAAGAGGAAATGAAATAAAAATGCAAACACTGAAAACATGAGGATTGAAAATATTACTCTATCAAGCGTTCCGGCTGTTTTCCTCGGAGACATAATTTAGCCAGTCCCTCTGCGAAGTCTTTTTCATATTTGGAACACAATGACTCGTAAACAAAAGTTGAATACATAAAATCTACTCGTACCCAACTCGGGTAGTTTTTTGACGTCACTTTGTAACAGAATATACTTAGTGCGTGATTCAGATACGTGTAAGAAACTTGTATTACAATTTACTTTTGAGATACAGTAATGTAAAATTACAAATGTACTGGTTTCTATTTGTATTGTTCATATTATTAGATATCCCTTAGTAGAAGGTATAACTAACATCACTAATACAATCTTCGGCAATTGTAATGTGGATATATCGATAAAAACTAGTTCCGATAAAGGACCACGCGAGCACTCTTTATATTATAAGATTCGATAATTGGATTTGGGAGAAATAATTTTAGGGAAAAATGTTCGGCAATTTATCAGGGCCGGAGTCTCGACATGATCGTGCTTCATCATCGTTTTTATGTCAAAGTATGTCCCTTGAACCCCGCTTCCTCTTCCCCCGCCCTTATATTCTAACTTAGCTCTGTTTTCCAAAGGTCGTTTCAATTGGAAATACTTCTTACAAGCTGTGGGTACACCTCCTGTCCAGCCACCCCGCCTTTTTGAGGTAAACGTTCCTTTTAAAAGAGATTACCTTCATTGCCAATGACCCAGCGGTACAGGTATTTAGAGTTGATTTTTCCCGCTTTTGTTTGTTCGTTTGAAGAAAAGATTTTGTCATTTCACGTTTGAATTTTGCTTGAAAGCGTGACCGATTCATTTGTGTATAAGTCAACATCATCTACAAGGATATTACAGATATCATACTTGTAGTTTGTTATTGGCATCTTAGTATCGGAAATTGTACAAAACTTTTCTGTACAGGGTTTTCAACTTAAACTAATGTTAATTTTACTTTTTATTTAAAAACATCAATTTATTTTTAAATAGATTAAATAATTTGCCCAAACTGTATTTTAAAAAGAAATCCAGAATATATGTCTGGTTGAATCCAATATCAATAAAAAAACTGTGGCATTCAGACGTTAGTCAAACACCCAGATGTTGATTTCCGAGTAAAATATTACCTTTCACGTGCAATTTCCTCGTAGAAGTGTCGGCGCGTCATGTCCAATCAACACAGCCGTTCTCAAGACGCTAATTATGTTTACTGTGTCCCCTATACAAACTACCGTATACATTCATTGCTTTTCTTGGCCCGTATTTAGCTTGCAAAGGCCGATGATCCTACAATTTTCCTTAAGGTTTTATCGCGTATTTATTTTGTTAGATGTCGGTATTAGTGTACGGCTAAGAGTGGAGCAAAACCCGCAGCTCCTAAGAGAGGCCACGCACAATCCATTAATTACAGCCACAGAGAGCCGCGTGAGACTTCGCTCGCACCTTCTCAGGAGAAAAGTGAGGCGAACCTCCTCATGGACGATGCCTCCCCAAAATCCCAACGTCGATCTTTTATCTACGAACACAGGCCATCATAAAATAAGCTGAGTGTCTTTTCAAACGAGAATAAAAATGAAGATCATCTTCCTAATCCGGTTGGACTCAGTGAAGGCAATCAGAATTAGGCATAAATTAACGGATAAAGTTATATGGAAAGCTGATTTACGGGATTTAATTTAAGCAGTCAAAAAGTATAACTTATATTTTGGGTAAATTATTTTACTTGGAGGTGTTATAACAATAATTATTTTAAGTTAAACAATTATGGTCTCTTATGCACTCTGCAACTGTTTAAAATTATATTTAGTAATTCAAGATCTATAGATATTCAATGTAAAATACAGCGAATGGAATATCTATTTAAGTTTCTTCTAGATACGATATTGTCATTTTTTTTTTCTAAAATTGTTCCTTCATTAATTTGTAATGTAAAATATTTTTTAACTCATATTTGCAATTTTATTTAGATAAAAATAAAATACTTTCGTAAAATAATTGGGCACAGTTTAAAGGAAATAACGTTAAACTTACATCAAAGATATTCGCGTTATAGCGCTATTTACCTTACAATATGAAGCACTAACATGTAAATTTTATTACTATCTTTGAAACAATATTTGCTTACATTATTTAGAATTTTTCATAGAAACTACTTCATCATGAAACGTTGGCGCTTTTGCATAATCATCTTTGTCAGTTAGTCCATAAAATTCAGATTGCAAATTAAACGAACCGAGCCTTGTTTTAATTTGTTTTCGCTGTATTCTCAAATGATCGGCTTATAACGCTCTATCGACCTCCGTATTGTGATAGGCTGAATTGCGAAAGCTTTACGTGTGAGCATCAATATGAATTTCAGTGCCGTTGATTGAAACACTTAATCTGTCAGAATATGTCGATTTTGCGAAAATAGTTAGTTTATATGGGTCAACTTTTGACAATAGGGTATGATTCTTAACACAAAACTTAGAAATCATACGAATATTTTATTATAGTTTGCGTTTCTTCCGCTAAATTTTATAGAATATTTGTATAGGCAACTCAATGATTCCAAAATTAAACCGCACACTTTCTTTAATTATTTGTAGTCATACTATATGCAAACATCAAATTAATGCAGTCCCCACAAGAAAATGGAATAAAACTGTACGCACTACGTTAATTAATTTTTAAATTAAATTTACCCGGAAACCAATAAGAGGAATGTAGCAATCGACTGGCACCGTCGATACATTTCTTTTCTATTTACAAGAGAGCCACGTTTGCCGCCGGCTACGACAATTACAAGTCTCGATGGATAACATAAAATAGTTGCCCGAGGTAACGTTTATCATGGCAATCGACTTACTCTCATTTCCTTTCAATGTCTGAATTATAAGACTTATTTTTTTCCGTATAACAAAGTGGTTTTGTTGTGTGCTATAAGACTATAACACATATTTGGTGCTTTGTTTCAAATATGGTTATTTTGATTTTCGTTTCCAAAAGTACTTCTTTAGCTGTAATTTTGGAATTAGCTTTGGTTTATATTCTCAAGATGTGAAAAAAAAAACTTGAACTTTCTACTTGAAGTATTTTATAATACCTTTGATTTACCCTTTAAATATAACATAAAAAACAAAAAATAAAATGAAAGAAAAAGATATTGCATACATACTATCGTAAGAAGGACACGGGAAAAGATATTGATGAAATTGCTCAAAGTGTGAAAACAGACATAAATACTCTGCATATATAACAAAATATTCCAACTCCACAAAAAAGAGGCTAACGAATATGAATTTATATAAATAATCATTTCAAATACGAGTAGGTAAAGGCAGATTCTTAAACCTCGGATAATAAGTAAGCAGAGCTACGTAAAGATAACATTCAAAGCGTAATGACAATCCGACTGGAAATTTCCTTTTTGACGGAGCTTTATGTATGAAAAAATATATTTGTTATTCAATAAAAGAGCTACCTACGCATAATCCTTTCGTTATTTCAATAATATCTTTGTGTATCCGACATGTCTATGAAGTGGCGTTCCAAAACCTTTGACAAGGTCTGTCAGATCTCGTAAAATATACTCGAACCTTTGCGGGGTCGTATTCACAAAACACGAGGGTGAAATGATCGATGAGAAGTCAGCCATAAAAAGTTAATTTTTTCAAGATTCGATAAGAGAATATATATACCACAATAAACAAAGTGTATAGTATTATAGGAGGAGAATTTCTTCAGAGAGAGATTTCAGGAGAATGTCTTCAGCATTAAGATCAATAGAAACATATGTTCTGTGATCAAAATCATAATTTACTACTACAATGTTAAAGAACAAACGATTTCCCTTTGCAACACAAGCTGATTACATTTCTTTTAATTTAAAACAAAGTTAAGAAAACACAGCGCAACTTCTAATGTTTTCATTTCCCGATTTGGATTGTGCTGGGTTCCTTGAGGAGTCGTTAGTTGGCGCTCTTCAACAGTTGGATTCTCTAATTAGTTAGCCATTAGTCTAATGTATTGGAACTTTCATTAGCCATTCCTGCTTTACTACTATTATAAACCAACTTTTTATAAGCCACAACTCTTTCGTGCTCATTAATTTGTTGTTCACCTAGCGCTACTGTAATTTTCTTTAATCCGCCAAAGAGTCTAGTAAATGGACACGGGGTTTTAACTTTATTATGTATGTTTGCAAAATTTATTAATAAAATGAAGCAGTAATTTTCTAATTTGACTTAAGACAACTTAAGCAGTAATAACGCTCGCATATTTACTAAACTTTTATTTACAAAATGCTAATGACGGTTCCTTTTACAGGAACCAAAATGTCACTGTTTATAATTAATGATATAATTTACTAAATATTTAGTCAAATTGTTGAATTGTTGTTGTGTGAAAGAAACATAAATGAGATCCCTGTCTTTCTCTACCTGTGATAAAACAATTAGTATTCAATATAAAACTCGCTTTTTCTAGCATACTTGTAATAACAAAGTATTACTTTGCTTGCTTAGGTGAAAAATTTATAGTGAAGTCGTTAAATTATTGCTGTGTAGACTTAGTACCTATAAAACGTCAATTAAAGGGCCATTAAGTTAATATATTGACCATCTTTGGGCTCTATATAAACTTGGTAAAGTAACGATCTTAAGTACAAGTTATGTAATTTCCGTTATTTATTACAGCGAAAAATCAATGATACGGAAGGGGAACCCTCGGTTATTGCTCTCGAGCCCATTACAATGATAACTGGAATTTCATACAATCACAATACTATTTGCGTTCTACCAACAATAGATTGGGGAATAAATGTCGAGTGGAAATTGGGAGAGCAATAGAGATTACAGGCCGCAGCCAAAATGTCGCAGCCAGTAGCTTCTGCAGCCTTCGATCACCCGTCAGCGCATAACCGAATTAGAGCAATTTTAGTCGGGAAATTGGTAGCGCGGTAGCATTGGTAGGTATTGGTAGGACGGGCACCGGTAGCTTCGCTCGGCACGCTACCGCCCGGTGGCATTTCAGCTATCCATCGATTCGGACCTCGCTTATGTTTGAACAATGCGAATCTGGACGGCACCGACTGCCAAACTTATACACGTACAGTACACTCAAGGAATTGTGTAATCCCTGATTGATATTACATGTATCTGGAATGGCGGGGTGAAACGTGGCATTCTAATTGGAAATAAGTGAATGTAAATTGGAATAGATTAAACAGTTTAACCTGGTAAGTTTGATATGTTAATGCTTGTAGCGAAGGGAAGCCATCACAACGAAAGGTGAGAAATATTAAATCATTAGATTAATTTCAAAAGCTATAAAGATAATTATACATACTTGAAAGCCATTATTACAACTATTGTATTCATCATATAATTAAAACTGTGTACCATATTCCTGAGTACTACAGTAAAATATATATTTTGCTTTAAATCAAGTTTTTCGTTTCCATCTCTTCTTTTTAAAGAGCTTTTTCACAAGTGAATTCAATATTTCAATATTTAAGAATCTCAAGTTCCCTGCATAATAAGTTTAATAATACGACAAAAGTTAAATTCCATCGAAAGACATGAGCGCGTCAAAATAACGCTCGCATCCAATATAAGACTTTCGATTTCCCGTGTTCCTAGATAAAAGTGAGCAGCTCTCGAATTTCTATGAATGCAGTGCAATATTCAATATGATGAGGCATATCCGTCGTGCTGCTATTGCGTCTTATATTTCATATATTACATTCATACGGTGCGTGGTCGACGTTTCTGTTCAACTGTACTGTGCCGTCGGATCTCTATAACTTTGTGAATCACGAAATTGAATATTAAATCCAATATCTTTATACGAAACATGTTTTATATTTCTATTTCAAAACATATTATGATATGTGCAATGTATTCTTATTAAGCTTTGCTTTTAGATATGGAATTAAGTAGCCAGCTTAAGGCAAATTCAATATTTTTACAGATTCAGTAATGTTGAAATTGGTATTGTTTCCAAAGTATGTGTTTTAAGTTTTTAGAGATATGTTTAAACAAACATATTTAGACACACATAAACATAATGTATTTTTGCCTGCTCATTTTTCTTATCAGTTTTTATAATTTTCAATGAGATAATAAACTGGCCTTTTCTTAGGGATAATACCATACAACTATACACCTGCTCGATATTCATTACTAAATTAATGTGTAAGAATGGGCTCAGGACAAATAACAGCTGAAATTCTAGTCCCTCAGTACTAGTTACTCAGTCAATCAATGTAAGATAATTTCTTCGGAAATTGCGAAGAAGAAAGCTAGCTAGTATTACTTATCATATATCTTAGCATATTAGCTAGATATTCTTGTAAATCAATTAATATCAATCACGTAAAACTTATACCAAGTAACTTACACTAAACCACTGCTTTTGAAACTGAATACGTATTATTGCAAACAAACCATCGCTAACAAGTGCACATAACAATACATGCAAGTTAGGAAACATGTCGATAACTGATACCGAACTCAAGTGCATATGTTAAGTTAATAACAAGTGAATGTTCAAGTTGTAGAAGCCAACACATGCGCGTCTGGTTATTGGGTGAAACAGACTGTGACGGTCCAAGAAGGTTCTTCGGCTGCAACAATACGGAATCAGGCATGCAAAGTAACTTTCTCAAAGACACCCACCCGCCTCTTATGCGTGTGATGCTTAGAGTTGCTAAACTTTATATTGGTTGAGAAACTTCAACGTCAACGGCGAAGTCTTGATCAACATATTAACAAGGATCAGATTCAAATAAACTTTAATTTTCCAGTAGTTTACAAGTATGGGGTGATTCAGGGTTTTAGAGCTTTGGAAGTGATTTATATAAGGATACTTATCTTTAAAAATGTTTTGTACATTTTAAAGATATTTTGAACTTTATAATTTTACTACCACTTTGTGTTATTATTACGAACAAGTATAGATAGGTATGTATAGAAACAAAAATATGACTAGTCTTCTGTATTTGTTCTCAGTAAAATGATTACTTAAAAAACGCAATGTGGTAAGAAATACGCAGAGGAACTGTGTTAAAAGATGATTTTAGTCCCACAAAAAACCACTCTATTATGTACCGGATAGAATACATTTTTAAATAACGAAACAGTAAATTTAATCGTCATAGGCTTCTGAGATTACACCGGTCGTACGCCTAATTAATTTTTAAGTCAGCCTCTCTCAGTCGGCAGACGGCGACGGACTTCCAAATGAATTCGACTACGATTTGAATATAACAGAAACAAGGCTGTTTTTGTTTCAGCTTTGCTATAAAGGAATCCGTGGCGGTAAATTTTCAAATAAATATCTTATTTTAATCAACAAGAACAAATAGCCTTTCTTAATTCATGTAGCTAAGAAGTTATACTGCGAACAATGTACACTTTTATTTTGATAAAAAGCTAACTAATGTTTATAAGTAACGAATGTAACGAATCTGCCTCAAATGGACTAAAGCTTTATTATGTATGTAAAACCGGAGGTAAGAAATGAAACCCTGGTTTTAAACATGATTTAACCAAGGTATTTGGCACCTTTCATTCAGATACCAGTGATGTATCTGTCACAAATAAGTTAGTATATTTTTGTAAAACAACGAATATATTTAAACAAAATGTGCATATTTTATAATAACTAAGACCAACATTCAAGATTGGATAGTGGACTGATTCAAAATCAGATCAAAGAGAGAGAATGCAGTGGAGTATACTTGGCGACTGGAATTTGGGACAACTCAATATGAATCAACAAGTCGACGTCGTATGAATGTGAATGTTTGTATTAAGTTTCAAAGGCGTGCGTCAATAGATTTGCCAATCGTATTGATGAAATGACTTGTGTCTTTAGAATCATAGCTATAGTTTTTGTGCATGCTTGTTGCATGCATACTTGGAGATAAAGTCAATTATAACAATGTACTTTGTTTATGATTCCATGATTGCTTATCATTACATATATTTTGAAACCTAAGTGTTCAATAGTACTAAAAGTATTTAATGTTGTAATCAAACTCTTATTGGTGTTTACTCAAAAGCTTATACCAGAATATACAAAACTTAAAAGCGCATTCTCATATTCTTGATTAAAAATGAAGTTGGAATATAAACTGGTATTTTTCAAAGAAGCCCATATGACGGTGGCTCCTTAAGCTAACATTAAAGCGATTAAAAGCGCCAAAGTCCTGCTGGATAGCGCTCAGAAAAATTTATTACAACGCGCTACGTACTACTTAACAGGAGTTTCGTGAACAGCACATTATAGCCAACTGGATTCGGCAAATTACCCTTTCCTAAAAACCCGTTCCCGAAAATATATGCTCGGAAGTAATTTCGCGTACGTGTTTGTATTACTTTAAATGTCCGGCGCCATTAAATTATCTGCCGGCAATCCGCTTCTTTTTGCACTCGCCACAGCTGTGCAGATTAAACTACTAGGGGCACGTTATCTCTATAACTCTTTAGTTTTAACTTTCATAGTCCCACTTAAAACTTTGAAATGGAGAAAACTTCATAAAAGAATGCCCTCTAGCAAAACGTCCAACAAATACATCCTTCTGTGTTTCCCATTCGTGTTACTTAAACGATATGTCGTAGAAGTTTCGACAGTTGTATTGTAGAATTTGTCTGTGTTGAAAGCACTAAAAGGGTATATAAGAGTTGAATAAGTTCCATCAAAACATTCTCTTCTATACCTCTTCGACCCCAGTACTCGGGCTCTTTTCATTTACGACGTTGTTGCGTGCACACGTCTCTGTCGTAGCCTTTACTTCAGGTGGGTATAGTCATTGTACTTTGTATTTAAGTGGCTCATTTGATATTCTGAGACAGTTTGCATTCGGAAGCTCGCACGTGGGGAGGCCGGTTGTACTCTGGATCGGTTTATTGGAGTCACGATGTGGAACGCACACATTCATACAAAGATAAACACACTGAAACCAGTTCTCCAGGTACATGAAATGGCAATGTTCAAATCTGATCAACGTGAATCTCAAATTGAGACTCGTATCACAACACACCCCACGCACACAAAGTTGGCTCTCTCATTCCGCAATGTTTATCCACAAATACACTAATGAACGCACCTAGAAGCAACTAGATTGTTAATTAAACTTATTCAAAATGTGACACCCTTGCCGAATGATACTGAGAAGACGAGGGCACGTTGTACGGGTTGAACTTTATTGAGTTAAACTGTAATCAGAATTCACGGTAGGCGTTCTTGGATGTAATGATGGTAATAATGTCTTTAGATATACTTTGTTAAATAATCAATTTGAAACTTATCCATGTGTAAGTTTACTGATGATAATGTATTTCAAGATTACTAAAATTTATCTTATAGTTTAAGTAAACAATTACCGTAAGATAAAAATATTGTGATTCTAATATCTTTAAATTCTGGTACATTATAGGAAAGATACTAATCAAGAAGAATAATTATTCGTTTTAAGAAACTGTATAAAGTACGTTCATTAAATTTATTTTCTACATTACTTTCCTCATTCAACATCAATCAAATCCGGAAAAAGAGACTTGGATTCATTCTAAAATCTCATAATAGGTAATAAAGAACCTCATCGGAGAGCGGCTGGCGAGCGCCGATTACGTTGATCCATCTCTGAGCCCCGCAACAATGATGCCCGGCTGTTACCCTGTTGAATTCTGAAGCGCTTTAACTTCAGTGTTGGATATTGAACTAATTACGACAAAACTTTTAAAGATAGACACCTGCACTGAGAAGTCGTGGCTGTCTGACAAAGAGGAACTTATCTACAATCCACAGGCGTTCGGCCTTTCTCATGCGAAATTGATCGCTAAGTCTTGGCAAGATAGTTGAAAATGGCTTTTCAGGGCCACAGCGATATAGATTGAACAGAGCCGACAGCTTTATTCAATGTCACTGTGCGATGGTAATGAGACAAGATATTTGTTTGTTGAATGGATATGCATGTTTAAAGTATAATATTAATTGATTTATTTTTTTTATTCTATTTCATAATTCATGCATTTTATAAAAAATACATATTATGAATTAGAGTATAATCGATATAAAAGATGTACACTTAAATAAATTAAATCAAACTTTAATTTAGATACGCTTCTTACAAAATAATGCGTATAAAACATCATCTTATTAAATCTTACCAAACGAAGCAAAACCTAATAATTATATGTGTCAAATGATTGAAACCGGGTCCCAATTAGCGTCTCCTAATATCAACCGAGACATGACAGCGCGAATTCAGTACAGGTTTCCAAAAAGTTCGCTGTAAATTAAATTTTGCTGCGAAGTTGGCATCACTCGGTTTTCAGTTCCTGATGACATGTTGTATGGAGAATGTTGAGTGCTGCGCTCGTAGTAATCTTTCATTTTCTAGTACATAAGAAGCAATGTACGTTCAAGTATTTTTTTCCTAAAAGGTAACAAGTGTGCTGAGTCTTGTTTTGCCCTATAGTGCCTAAGATAATCAAAACGAATTCATTAAATTTTGTACTCAGTTTGACGAAACCTTACTCACCTTATCTCCTTAAACTTTACTCACTGCTGTAATTTCTAAAGGGGTAGCCATGCTTTGAAGGCATTGAAGTTGAGAGAATTGTAGTCGAGATATTTCGTCAAAGTTATATCATGTTATGACTTATTTGATCATCTTGAAATTGTACATCTATATGAGATCTATATATATATATATATATATATATATATATATATATATATTTATCTAAAAGCCGCTAAGAGTTCTTTAATTCTGACGCTGTCTTATATCTTACACACATACATATACTCACGCCGTTAATTCCCATTGGGGTATGCAGAGACTATCGATCACTACTTTGTACGATCCTGGCAAACCTCCTTAGCTTCGTTCACATCCAACGATCATTTCATACATGCTCTTTTATTCTACATGTATTATTTTATCTGGGATCTTCTAATATACCAAAAGTATAACTGCTTTCTCCAATCAGCGCTTTTGATGAGGTAAAATACATATATATGTAAATTTTTATTTTGTATTACTTACCGGGCCAAACTGTTCGAAATAGTTTTTAACGTCCTCCAGGGTTGTTGGCGCTGATAGCCCCCCTACAAAGATTTTCTTCGTTCTGGTCACCATCTGTAACAAACAATTAAGTTTCAATATGAGTAATATTGCTAATTATATTGAAGAATGAATGTTATTTCACAAAACATAAGTGTAAACAGACTGTACGGGTTAAAAAAGTTAATCGTTGTAAGCGGTGCGAATTGCCAATACTTAATAACTGTGTACTGTTGGCTTAGAATAGCACCCACATCTATGGGATGAAATTTCCCACAGATATTGCACGAGGTGGCTAAAGGTATAATTTTGGCTTTGGCTAGTGCTTGTCGGGTGATTTAGCTTGATAGTTATCTTAAACCATCCTTTTTCCCTATTTTACTCAACTCGAGTTACGATAAAATCATGTAGTGTTAATTTTTTTCAGTAGTATCACAAAAATATTCAAAATTCGATGTGTGAAAGGCAAAAAATAACCACAATTACACGCTACTGAGCCAATATCATTAAGTACAAAATAACCCCATATTAACACCGTATACGCCATAACAACGCAAAAAGCAAACACATAAAATATATTAAGTGTCGCTGTACTGTTCTGTAATGTACTTTTACTAAATACATTCCACTAACTAATGTGCGCAATACTTTGTAGATGAGATGGTCTTTACTCACATTGAAATTGGGACTTTTTAGTAGAAACCAATTTGCATTTGTGGCCAATTTGAAGTGATTTAAAAAAGTACTTGCGATGGTTAGATCACCACATTCAAACCGTTATCTCAACTTGTCCCTGAAGTAGATGGGTGGAGCAATAACAATTTCAACTGCAATTATCGTAAAAAAGAAAATCAAAAGCTTATTAAATACTTGGAGGAAATGTCTTGAATGATTATGCAAATCAGTTGATTTTGTTTTTGATTAAGTAAAGTTTGTGAGCGATGTTTTAAGGCGTGTGATATGCGCAGAAAGCCTGTGGCATAAACTGAATTTAAAACGAGTCACGCTCGTATTTTCTCGCGAAATATAAATTCAATTTATGTTTTGATTACATTATTTAAAATTATGTTTAAATCGTTCATTTAGAATGTGTTGATATTTAAATTTCAATCTTTTGTCTATTTTTGGTGTTTTCTAAAAAACTCTAAGCTTAGTGCAAAATAAAACAGAAGTGTATCAATAAGATGGCAGTGATCGCCGTATCCCTCTTTCTTCTCATTCAAAACTAGGAAAGAAATATTATCACGCGCCTCGGAAACGAAGCCCTATTACTATGAGTGGCGAAAGATAATAGCTCAGTGGAAATTGAATAAAACAAGATTCGGTAACGTAATGTAACTGAGTAGGGGCCGAGGCGAGTTTTGCGATGACGATCCCAAACGAAATCACACTCAAATATAAATGATGAGTAAGTGGCGGGTGGTGGTGTGCGGGGAAATACGTGTCCAAGTGCGGCTCTCTACTTCACCCCCTCCTCCCCCGGGGGGTTGCCCCGCTCCGGTAAATCTCAAGTGTCACAACATTTCCCGACACCCCCGTCATGGTGCCGTTTCGAAGCGAACTTCTTTTGCGTCCGTTTAATTTTACTGCATGTACTATTCGAACGGAAATGCCAATGTTAATTGATTAAAGTGAAATTTAGGTGATAGGCAAATTTACTACTTTTACGTTTTATGGCTATTAAATGTTAAGAAAGAAACAATTAAATAACTTCTACGTGATTCTTTCGCATTTTTTTAAATTCTTATCGCCTTATAAAAGTCGGAACATCGTAAAGTAGATTCAGTAAAAATGTGCTGTGAATGTGAGTCACATTTCCCTTTTCGGTCCTAATAGCTTGTAACATAATGCGTATAGAAAATCTATGCAACAGACATAGCCATTAAAATGTCATGGGGAAACTCCCCCAATCTTCCTATTATAGTGACGGGAATATAGGAAATTGATACAATAGAAGGGGGATATATATGCTCTGACCTTTTTCTTTATACCGGCATTTTATATCACAGAAAAAGCAAATGTCACGCATTTTAAGTACAAAAGAACGTTTATATAATCGCTGCCTGCAAAATACATTGCCCGAAACTTTTATTGTTATTATTAGTGCAGATGTAGTTGAAAAACGATAATTAACTTTACAATTTCCAATTTAAGCAATAAATGCGAAAATTACTAGTAAATAAAGTAGGTAACAGGTTGCCGATAATAAAATATGACGCGATTTCCGCACGCGAAAATTCCGCCATCGAGCGAATGCCAGCAGTTCACCTGATTGGCAATGTTGCTGATTGGATTACCGTGAGACTACATTCATATCCGTAACACACCCTGCGGCAATGCGTACTAAATACAATCATATAAAACCATATTTGTTTCCAAGCTGATTGTTAAGATATGTCTATTTACACATCGCTGCTTAGTTCTTATTGGGTTAGGCAAAGCACAAAAGCTACTATCAAAGATTTAAGTCCCTAGGATTTACGCCAAGTGAATTCATCTCATTTTATCTTATTCGCTACATACATGTCAAACCACAAATTCCACCAAAAATATATCATTACCAATAATATTGATCAAGTCACGTGATACATCGGTCAACAATAAATATTAAGAGGCATTTGTTGGTAACTGTAAAGGGTAGAGCTTTGGGTTTTGCGACGGTGTCAGTTTTAACGACGATCCACCGGCCACGTCAGCCAAAACTGCTCGCAATTACGTTAAATGTGGACAACGTTGGCGCCTCCGCGGGGAAAATTAATATTCACCGCATATCCAATTTTTGGCCGGCTCTAAATTGGAACACGCTACCTGTGATTGCTTTAATTAATTGCTAGCATAACCGTGACGCAAGATTACTACTACGCCAATAAAACACTTGGAATCAACATCAAAAATGTTTACGTCGACAACATGTTTGTCTTTCATTTAATTTATAAAACATGCATGACGTTCTACTTCAGACAGTTTTGCCTATATTGTTTTCTAGCTAAAAATCAAACGTTAGCAACTCACGGAGAGAGCACCCGCTTTGGTAAACGAAATTACCCGCCCCCTCGTTAACGAGACTTGTTCGCGGAGGTCATTTTGGTGTAAAAAATTGGTACAACAATTTAATTTCGTCTAACTTGACCACGAGTGTCGGTGGACACCGAACAGCCGCGGCACGACAAAAAGCTACACACATCAATTACGCCAGAGCAGCGACGCGACAGGGAACTGTGTCCCTTTACGTCCACATGAGAGCTGCTACACTTTAACTCAATTCATAGTGTCCGCTAAAACTTTTATATTCACCTGCATGCCTCTCCCACTTTACAACAACGACCAAACATCATAAACACTAACTCAACGCACGAACTAAATGAACACACATTTTTGTTTCTCAAAATGCTCTTTTTACTGCCTTTAATAAGAAAGAATTCTCGCTTTTGGATCTCTAAGTTACGTTCGTAAGTTAAGATTTAGAGCTTAAGTTTTTCTCTTAGAGAATCTAAGACTGCGCTTTGTAAGAATTTTATCCTCTTATCTTTCGTTAAAAATCTTAAAGTAAGGTTGCAGAAACATAGGTTTTCTGTTTTAGTTCTCAAATTTATGGACTAACTGGTATGCATTCCTTAATCTATACTTATAATAAATCTGTAGAGAGGTCAATTCTGTACATGAAATATATTTTCAAAATAACTATCAGGTGGTGATTAGGGATCGATACTGATGCCAAAAATGCAATCAGTAAAATTTTTGTCTGTCTGTCTGTCTGTCTGTCTGTCTGTCTGTCTGTCTGTCGGTTTGTATGTTCCTTATGGAAACAAAAACTACTCGACGGATTTTAACGAAACTTGGTACAATTATTCTCCATACTCCTGGGCAGGTTTTTGTATACTTTCCAGCAGAGTAGTAAAGGGGAATTTTGGGAAATTTTGGGAAAACGGGAGAAGTTACTCCATTTTTTAAGCTTCCGTCGCGTGTGCAGCCTTAATGGTTAAACTTACATAGAAATCATGTATCACGGAAATATTCTTCATAAAATTATCTAGAAAAAATCCTCAACAGTTTATGTCTATCTTTTACGGTTGACTCACAATAACACGTGTAATTCCTGATAGCTTAGCAGTTCGGAACATTCTGATTGTATTTGTTTACTCTTACGTTTGTAAACCTCTCACTCATCCCTAATTTAAATAAGGTAACATTATTACCTATTCAATAAAAAAAGAATCATAGAAATCGGTAGAGAAACACCGAAATTATATATAAAATAAGCCATCGCGCCCGTTACTAAAACCAAATCGTTACTAATTTACTTATAAAATACTAGATGGCGCCAGTAGTTGCATCCTACAACACGTAATGATTTATTTTTTAGATTGTTATAAATACTTCATAGCGTTTTATTCCAAAATTAGCTATTAAACGGAAAAGCTGAACCGTTCATTAAAGCGCATTCAAAATCACCAAACTACACTGTTTAGGGAGTGCTATAAATTTAATAAATTGAAAACATTGCGCTGAATTTTACAATGCTTGAGCAGTGACTGAAGAAAGTAACCTCACATATTTAAAAAAACAACGCTACCCGTGCGAAGCTGGGACGATCCACTATGTAAAATAAATATTAGGTAAGAAAATCTATAACAAACATACAGTTTACCGGAAACAGCATGCATTCATCTATAAAAACGTCTTTTCGACGAAATCTTTAAAAACATACATTCCTCTATATAGGTTCAAAGCTTTTCTTTTTTGTTTTTACTTTAGCCCTGGGCCATACACGCAGTACTAGTACGCCCTTTGTCTTTCAGATGAACTCAGACTTTAAAGCTTGAATTTTTATTCACAATGGCTATAGACGCAGACATTTACTGCTATCAATACGCTTTTCTGTTATAAAGGAAGTAGTGTGAACAATACAAGCTACATTGATTGGAAAACGAAACCAACGTACCATTAATACTGAAGAGACAAATTCTATAGAAAGATAAAGCGTCAGAGTACAAGGGTTGGTGCAACGTTCGAAATAGGCACATGGCACAATGCAGATAGGAGTTGATCTCGTCCCGGTACAATGTTGTACAGTTTATCTAGTTCACAGATCATTAGGCAGTGCGCGAGGCGTCTTGGCAGCGACCTGCACCGTTTGTGACAATACAAAGACCGTTTTGTCGGATGGCAAATGATTCCTGGGCTCAGGGTGCTACTGTCTTGTTAGAGAAATAAGAGCGGTTTGCGGCGAGACAACACGAGGCAGACATCGCATACGTTCTAAATGCTAGACATTAACGGAACAATATTGCCCTCTACTTCAGTAGCACTTGCTTCGATATTAATCTCAAGCTTCATGAAGCCCACATGCTATTTGTAGAATAGGCGGTGACAGTCGTACTTTGGTAAACGATTTCAGTAGTAACTTTAGCGAATAGTGAGTTAAACACCTGTCTTACTGTATGAGAAAACATATACTGTTCACCGTACTTTATATATGAAAGACAAAATGGACAAATCACGTACAAATACTTACATACATATACTCACGGCTGTAAATCTCTAGAAGGGGTAGCCAGAGCTAAGGAATTAGAAATTCCTCAGCCACTCTTGGAAATGTTACTTACTTACTTATACTTACTTATACTCACGCCCATTGTTCCCATTGGGGTAGGCAGAGACTATCGATCGCCACTTTGTACGATCCTGACAAACCTCTCTAGCTTCGTTTACATCCATCAATCTTTTCATACATGCTCTTTTATTCTTCATACTTCGGACGCCAGCCTTTTTGAGCACACTCTCAATTTGGTCCAAGTTGATGTCCATTGGAAATGTTAGTAGGAAAAAAAGTAAAAATAAAGGTTTTTGGTGATGGGTCTCCAACCGCATCGCCCAAAAATCCCTTAAAAGCCCCAATACCGTTAGTCGCCTCTTACGTACAACCAACGCAAGAAATGGGGTAGTGCTATTCCAAGCCGACACTACACAGCACGTACACATTCAATATATATTCAATAAAGAAGGTACAAAATGTAAATAGAAAGAAAAAAGTAAGGCAAATGCATGCAAATGAGCAAACTTTTCTGAATTAGGCCATGAGTTGAATAAGTAAACGTTGATCGATGTGTTGATAAGATATTGCAAAAGCTTGAATTCACGATACATTTGCGAGGATATCTTAGAACACGGCCTAACATACATAAATTATAAGGATTGATTCCTGCAGGAACAAAAAGTTCCTCGTGAACCGTGTAAGTGATGTCTGGAAAAAATATTTTACAGCTCACTCAAAAATCCTTACACTCTCAGAACAAAGGCCGTAAAAATGCACCGACTCCACATTCCTCTCATCGAAAACCATTCGAAACCGGGAAAATGTGGCTTCGGCCAAAAAGGGGTTCTTTGATAGTTGTGTATTTACATACTTTCTTTTATGCACTCGCGCCTAGTGAGTGGATGAGAGCTAGACGAAGCTACGCCACCGACGTTTCTTTCATTCCCTCCTTGCATTAAATGTGCCTTTACAAAAACCAAGGGCTATTGTTAAGATAGACATAAATCTTTTGCTTGCATGCTATGGGCTTATTTGAAAATCTACGTGATCGGAATATTTAAAACGCTATATCTGAACGTCTTCTCATAATTGCTTTGGAATAAGCATTAGTTAAATATTTTAACTAGTATTAGAATCCTAGTTTTCTAGGATATTGTGAGAAGTATCTACTAAGGAGGGCTATCCAAAAAGAGCAATAGACTTATAAAAGAACACTTCATTGAAAGATATTTTATTATTTATAGTGTCATTTTGATATCTAAGGTTGTATTTTAAGTTAATTGTTAATTCTACAATTAATAATGTTTTACTAGAAAATTTATTTCAAAATTGCTGTTCCGTGTCAGCTTCGAATAGTAGTAACCCATTTCTTCCCATAGGCCACTAAAGAGCTTATTCCATTACGCTTTGTCGTTTCTGAATTCAGACGTCCTTCGAAGTTACTGCCGCAGACGCTTGTTATTCCACTACACTAATTTGTCTACTTTTCAGAAGCCTAGCGTTCTGAACGTTATTCCACTAGTCTGAATTCAGATTCTGTGGTTATCAGACGTCTTAGTTCAGACAAATGGAATTAGCTCTTAAGGGTATCGGGGCTTTCTAAGTGATTTTAAGGCGATGCGTTAGTAGACCCATTTCCAAAAACATTGATTTAATATTATTTTACACGATATTTTCACATTTTACAGTTGACTGTGAGGTTTTTAAACCTAAATCATTTTCCATGATGATATTTCGTGTGATGATAAAATAAAATTTAAAAAGAAGTTATAAAAAAAACATTTGAGAATACGTGTATCCTACTTTTGTTTTCGTTGTTTGAACAAAATAAATATAAATTTCTTTTACTCACATCTAATCAAATAAAACTTGATTTTATGTACCAGTCAAATTATAAGGTAAGGGAGAGCGAAACAAAAAAGTGAATAATGAATGCGGAGGCCGAATCCCGAACCGCGCGACCGTGGCACTTATTCTCTTTCAAGTGCCATCAACATGGTTCGCTCTTTCAAATTTTCATACATTAAGCAAATGTCGAGAATGCGTAATAAGGACCTAAATGTAGTAAGCCGTCGTGAGGTCGCTGAGAGCATTCATTAAAGACCGAGGGACAATCTGAACACGTTTTTACTGAGCCTTCGACAGTATTCACTCTCAACGGGGTCACTTCGGCGCGCACTACATCGAACGCGTTTCACCCTCTCGTTAGCATAAAAATACGATTAACAAATCCGCTTCTACAGCTCTGAGCAAGTAAATATTATTGCTATTTTCTTTTGTAACATTTAATAACTGCTCCGACGTCTATATTTTACTTGGCGGCATTAAACATTTTACTTGCGTGAAATTGCTATTTTAAGTGTTTTTGATATCAATAAAAGCAGAGCTAATCGTGCTAAAATACCATTAACGATGGTCACAACATAACCGCGTGAAATGTAATGTTTCCTCGCAAATATAGCAATTTTTTCTACTCGCAACGACAGCTTGAGTTACTCGAGTAGAAAACTTACCCATGTGCGGTACTTACTGTCGCTACTGAGGGTAATGTATAGCCCGCAATTTGTATGAGCAAATAATACAAACTACAGTAAGAAACGTTCTAAAGACGAGAGTTGCGTACAAAATTTGCTAGCCATATGAATGACGGTCGTATCGGAATCGTATGTGTCTTGAAACCACACTTTTTGTCAATTTGAAATAGAAAAACATGACGCAGTGAGTTGATCTTAGCGGAATGTAAATAAAGTTGTGTTTTGTTAGTCACGTCAAATGTGAGTTCAACGTTTTATCTCTGCTTTACTCGATAACATTGCGTCGAAACTGTTGACGTACAAAATAAGCTCCCCCTAAGGGTGGGTGAGTGCGGTGTCAAGAGGCTATAGGATTAAACTTAAACTAGGTTTACCCGCAGTTTAATTATACTAAAGGTGAATGTTACAGTGTTCTTGGTTGGTTGCGTATAACTGTATGTTCGTGTAATATTCTCGGCGTCCAGTTTTTGGCTCATTGTTTTTTTATTGAATAATTTTAATAATAATTTTTATTTTACTCGCGATTAAAGATAATTCGAAGAAATATGAAAGGTCTTAATCTAACAGTTTTAAATTAATTACCGTATACCTACTAGAAGAAGTAATGTGCTAAGTCATTAGAACATAAAATATTATAGATTCATTTTCACTGAAATATATATTATTATCTTACTCAAAAGTTTTTTCTAGATTAGAAATAAAAACAAAATCCTACTACATCAAAAACAATCACTCATCAAAAAAAAAAAACCAACGCCACACAAAAACAAAAATATAACGCAACTACAAATAGATAATCGTATATCCATTATGTATTCTGTACAATTCGGCGTTAACAAAACTGAGATCCTCCGGCCAGCTGACACAGTAGGGCTAACTTAGACGACTTTTCCCGCCGCCTCCGCTCTCGATGAAAATATTGTCACGTCCCGACTTACTCTGTGGTTAGGATCAACGTACAAGCCGTTCTAGTGGAATTAACTCGATATTCGATAAATATAAATAAACATCGGACTTTCAACTTCAGAAAATATTGAGGAAACCATTTTACTTGAGTGTTTTTAAATATGTATTCGGACTTGGAATAACTGTAGAAAATAAACTAGCGATAATAAACTAATTATTTGTTAACGTCCGTTAAATATATAAACGTCGGTTGCACGCTCGAAAAATTGACATGTTCCGATAGCGAGAACATAGAACAAGCGATAAGATAATTGATTTACTTCAAAACAATAAAACTTCACATTTCTGTAACTCCTTAAATCTTTAATGAGATATGAAAAATCGGTTTAGTAGTTTCTTTGGTTTTTGTTCAGGATTTACATGGAGAAACATACATACATATACTCACGGTTATAAATCCCTAGATGGGGTAGCCAGAGCTAAGGAATTAGAAATTCCTCAGCCACTTTCGGAAAGTTTAGTGGGGAAAAGATGGTAAAATAAAGGTTGTTGGTGATGGGTCTCCAACCTCATCGCCCAAAAATCCCTTAAAAGCCCCAATACCGTTAGTCACCTCTTACGTACACCCACCGGGAGAAATGGGGTAGTGCTATTCTAAGCCGACACTACACAGCACTGGAGAAACTTATTTAAATTATCTTTAACGTTATCATTTTTATGACCAAATTAAAAGAAACTATTGTTTTAAAATACAGCTGACACAAAGAAACCGATACTAAATATCAAAGTATTTTAAAACGATATTATCTCTACTCAGGTAGCACAAAAGAGACAAAAAACATTTTTTACGTGAAGAAACGAGACAGAGTCATTGCGCTTGCGCACAGAATTGGATACTTGAACACGCGCGTCTACTTGAAACCTCAAGTGGTGCGACTGTGTTTCCTTCCCCCGACCCTCGACCCTCCGAGTCCAATTTGAAAGATAGTACGTAAGTGAGTAGCAGTGAGTACCCGACACTGCTGTGTTGAATTTTCGTCTGCATATCAAAACTGTAAAATGCAAATCTATGCAGCGAGGTGGTTTGATATCAGGGTTGCTTTATACATAACAACATAGTTTCATACTGTATTTTAACGTTGTTATGACTTGTTTCTTTATTATAATGTATTTGGAATGGAAGTTTGTGTAAAATTTTAAGTAATGTGAGCATGGTTAAAGTTTCCAATAATGCATAATGTAAAACGTATTAATTAAAGAAATATTTATTTAACAAGATTTAGTCTATACTTCTAATACAAACTATAATTGAGATTATACTAATTAAACATGCTCTAATCTACTAGTTTATATCATGCAATGTAACATATTACACTCAAACAAATGAAATGCATGTTAACGAATCAAACAACCAACAATAATTCAGAAAAGCTAGGTATCAAAACTTAGTACAAGTTGATTAAAACATTCGAGTTACGGACAACAACCCTCACACACAACTTGGGCAGCATTTCATCAAATGCAATCTGGCTGGAATTATCATACCCATAGTTCGTTAGTCCCGAGTCACACTGCGGAATTATTTTGTGAAGATAAAACCCGGGTTGGTGCGAACTGAATGTCACGTGCCCCGGGCTTTCTCAGACCACGCTGCAGATTTAATATTACGCTCAAAATTCAGAAATTAATTTTGCTAAAACGAAACCTTTTAACTAGCTACCGTTGAATTTTCGATTAAAACAGGCCTTGAAACACTTAATGGTTTCTGCTTACAAATCAGATTGTCTTGAAAAATATTGGTGAAAATATTTTGTACGTTTATTGCTTCTTAATTATCTTAACCAAATACGATTTCATTTCATTAAACATTTCGGAATGCGAAATAAAATAATAACGCTAATATGATCATTTCGCACTGCAGCTGAGAATATACTTCAATGTATCGCTTCAATTTATAATTCGGACAAGCCACACTGAAATGGATTTACAGCTGCAATCCTACTTGTCTTTGATGAGGGTCTATTTTAAGCGATGGCCGAACGTAGGAGTACATTCCGATATTCAAACCGATATATTATTATTACGTTTAAATCGATACCAATACGAAGCTGAGTTATAAATTTTATTACGTACTCGACTGATCCGTGTTTTCTTTCCGTACGCGGTTGTGCAACGCGCGTTGGACGTCGAAAATGTTTGATGTTCCGTTAAAAATGTGCTCTCAAATTGACAAACATAAATCCTCTACTAATTTGTCGAGTGACAAGTTTGAGAGGCGATCTCGAAATAATTCCGGTGACACTCAACGTCGTCGTGTAAATTATGATCAAAATTTTAATGAGATTAACCAGTGACTAGGCGTTGAAGATTAGTTTTCGAGTAACCGAAATTCAACATAGCAATTTTTTTCAGCGAGCTTGTTATCAGGTTGTTTATTTCGGCTACTTAGTAGTTTGGGACATTCAAGTAGCATGTTTAGTTTTCGTGTAATCCGTTCTATGTGAATTAAAGTCCGCAGTGTCTTTTAGGCACGCCTACTAAGTATGCAAGCGTTTTCCTGCATATCCGCCGTACGTATGCGACCGCCACAGGACTTCCGAACACAAAATACGTTGTTGAAACAGGTACATTCCAGTTCTTTTAGTGACATTCCAAGAAACCAGAGTTAAATGGATATAACTAAAAGGAGCATTTATTTTACATAGATTGGAAACATAACTAGAGCAATTAATAGGACATTACAGTCAAGTGCGTTGGAAACATGTTCAAATAAATTATATAGTATTAGAGTGACAGTGTTCTTGTTGTAATCCGTCCGAAAGCAATTGTTTGCGAAAGAGTCTAAATAGTGCGGTTCCAAATGTTCTGCACTAATCTCCATTTTAAGAACGGTCCCGATCCTGGGATTACGAGCTTGCGTGAGACTAATTAAGTCAGCATTAAGGTCGAGCCGGTATCACAAACCGCGGCGAGAGATATAAATGAAAGGGTGTTATGCCTATTCCTGTAATACAATCAATAGATTACAAAAGCTCTGCTCTCTGTGATAAGGATCTGATTCTGAGGTAATTATTGCTAGTTTAAAGTCTTTAAATTAAACCAGATTTGTATATACCACACTAAAGGCTTTTAACCAATTATCGTATCAAACAATTTCAAATTTTAGACAGATAGAAAGCTAAGTTGACAATTTAATACCCTTTGGTAATCCTTTATTGAAAGCAGAAAGGAACCAGAAGGAAATTTTACTTTGTAGAAGTTTCTATAAGTCGGCGACTGTCGATTTTGAGATACTTTATTATTAGAGTTCTGTAAATATACTTTACTGGTGGAGCATAAAAAGTAATGAAATTATTTTTATATACTTCCTAATTTATACTTACACCCTTAAATGCCATTCGGCTATAGGAAAACTACTTTATAAGACCATTAATTTTTTTGTTGTTTCCTTCATATTTATACTTTTTATTTTTTATATGATTAATTATTTAAAAACTATATGAACAAACAAAACAACTTTGTAATCAAATAATATTCATGAAGTTGAGTTAAAACAATTAAACGATGTATGAAATTGCAAGTCCGTTTTAGCAGATATATTGTAGAGACTAACATCAAAGTTCCCGATGTAAGCCGGGCCGTACACCTAATCCTACACCCGCCTAACGTTCCGGTTAGGCCAACTACGCAAATTTGTGTTATTTCAAATCTAGGCCAAGTGCCAAGGGAAGGGACCAATTCTGAGAGGAATAATGATTAATGCTATCGACCAAATAAGTCTTCGAGTCTATCTTAAGGAATCTGTAATCGATAATACGTAGTAAGTAAATTGCAGGTTATCTTTATATTTACACGCTGTTCCGGTTGATCGATAGAACAAAGCGAGAAACGGACGGTAAAGTTTATGCTGTGCAATTTTTTGCCGGTGAAATATTCCGTGAAAATAAAATCGGTTGTTGCTGCACCGAGAAATACAGATCGTTTCATTATTATGTTCGGTGGACATAAAAAAATAATTGGCCTTCGGTTCGTGACTGAAATCACCCGATTTGGTTTGTAAAAACCTTTTGATTCTTCGCTATTATTGAATTGATTGACGTTAAACCCTTTGATCTTAAGGAAACGACTAAATAAAATTATTTTTTGGTTTAATTCAGTTTTAGGAGACAGTATAGTGATATTGCTTTCAAGTGCATGTGTCTCCAGCAACAGCGGTGGTTTAAATTTATAAAAGTGAATTGATAAATCCACACGGAATAAAATTTCAATATTAGTTTAGGTTTTTGTAGATTTGTAACAATATTTCTTTGTTCTTTCCATTCCGTCATTAAATACTTTTCTTCTAACAGTAAGACAGTGCTTTTAGCTATTTTGCAAGCTCCCTTCAACTGCATGGTAAAATGGTTATGAAATGCTTTTCCTATATTTTAACAGGTCAAATCCGAATTTTGCATGATATAGCGCACGTATAAAAACCCACAGCGATATCGTATTTATTAGGAGCCCAAAATGTTAAACCAGTCAAACACGCAACTCCACACTCAAAGGAAAAGTATATTATACATTGCTTTATTCGATATTCTGCCAATATCAGCTAAGAATAGGTATATTAAACATGAGACAATCTTTTGATGTAAACTAATAGATTGGCGGATGTCACGCACAAAAATTCACGAGTAGGAAAACCTTAACATATTTCGTGGTACCATTTTCATGAATTTATTGTTAAAGAAAACCTAATTTCTATAAACTTTTAGATGTTTTTAGTTTTATTTATTATTTTATATAGCTCTATAAGAACTGCATTTGATGAATTTGTCGTTATAAAATTCTTGAGATAAGTGACTGCAAAACTCGTACAATATTTTAATTCTCTTACACTTGATGGGTTAGATTGCTACGCCAATTTCGATGCCGTATTAAATCATTTTCAGGTATATTAACTTAATGTACATTTTGATCACAGTAACATCATTAGATGGCATTAGAATATACCTTTATCTAGCGCTTATGTATACGACACTTGAAAAAACTAATAATAAAAATATTTTTTATATTTTTTACGAAATCTCTTTTATTAACGTTTAAAAAAATAACAATAACAATTTTTAAACACTCAGCAGTGACAAAATATTGAAAAATAAAAATTTTAAGACTTGTTGTAACTATTAGTAATATTACAAACTCTATCGCGGTTTGAAGAAATACTATAGATTTCGACGATTGCCGTTCTGTGTACAGATTGGGAAATTCTATTTGCTTAAAGACGAGAATAGAGGCAATATCGTGAGGTCGTCGCATGGCTGCGGGCGGGAGATGCAATAAGCAGACTGGCCAGCGTCGAGACCGTCGCCAATTTAAAGAAAGCCCACTGAACCGAAAGGCAAGCGCATTGGCGGCTCAGACTACATCCACTGCTCCACCATCACCCTTTATATTGAATTCACGTCATATAATATTCAATTCAACGAGCTTAATAATCGATTGCACTTTATACATGCTAAGAATAGTCAAACAGTTGACAATGGTACTGAAAAGGACTGAAATATATTAGTAGCGTATTTTTAATTTTCCAATTTCAATCCCCGTTACAGCTAAAATGGATAGAAGATATTCATATAATTTAAAAGCCTATTACTTACTCTTCCTAATCATTATATTCAGATAAATAACTTGTAACATTTGAAAACAGTATTCAAAAGCTAAATAGATGGAGCTGCCAAGATTTCTAAGAACGTGTATCGTCCTAACCTTTCTCATACATTACTGACAGTTTCTGGACGTATTTAATAAATTAAACCGCAACATTCACGTTTTACGAGCGATAGTTCTATTGACGCAATGTCTTGGGTCGGCCGCGTTCCATTCGTGAAATACATTACGCTTTCATACATCAACCGACATCTGTGACAGTGCTTGCCTACGTAAGCTTATCTTACTGATACCTCTTTAATGAAAGGGTTGATCGTAAATCTACACAGCTAAACTTAATAGACTGTCCTATTGGATTTTAGTTCACAGCGACAGTTAGTAATTAATGTCGTACTATCATACGGAAAGTTTTGAAACTCTGAGTGTTAGACCGATGTAAGTTTAGATCTTGATATGTGAGGTGTTTGCATTCCAATCTAATTTCAACTTGAAGTATGTTAATATGCAAACTTATTCTTCAAGTACGTTTCATCTATTAAACAACATATAGTTATCGGGTTACTCCCGGATTACAAAGTTCGTGTCCTTTATTGAGAACCAATAGTTTAAATTCAAAATTATGTAGGGAACGACGTGGCGAGTACTTGTCGAGTCTTAAGCTCTCTAAACAAGGTTACTTTGGAGTAAACAACTGAGTTGTCAGCACTCTGTTCCCTAGGGCACCACTGCCCGCGATATTATAATAAGCTTACAAACAAACTAGAAGTAATTAGAACAAGAACTTGAAATAAGTTGGCGGCTTTATGAAAACAACAGGTTAAGTAGTTTTGAACAGTGTTATGTCTTGACTCTTGCAATCGTTTTATGAACAATTAAAGTGTTAACTGACGATGTAGTTTCTGCGCAACTTTTCTGTGAGTGTTTTTTAGATTTAAGATATGAAAATTGTATTTTTTTGCCGTTTATTTTAGAAAAAATATTGTGAAAGATATTTATGTAGCGGTTAGCATCTTATTTTGTCTACTTTCCTTTTTTTTTTTTTGCTACCTGTCTAACTAAATTAACTCAGTAATAACCAAAATATACTTCAATATAACCAAAAATACTTAAAAGCAAACATAGTTCCCACATTATTTTTTTTTATAATTCATAAAATGTATATCGAACTCATAGCAACGCAAATATTATCTTTCCTATGTTCGGTATAAATCATACTATTAAAGTGTTGATAGCAATACAGTAAAAGAGAAAATGTTGGAAAATGCGTACCGGACAGTTTTCATCTATCATAATTTATAGGTGTTCGATCATATTGGTTTGTCACTTATCTGTTGCGACAGAAACATCGTATTGCTGTTAACGAACACGTGTGCGTATGTGTGTGTGAGTTAATATCCGCAAGGGGATAACTTAAGATTTATATGCTTCATTTTAGACAATGGGAATCTGAATTATCTTCGCTAAAGGGAATTTGTAATTAGATTTTGCTGTCTGTTACGATATTGGTGATATATATTATAAATTTTTGCAATTTTGCTTTCGTATTTGTTCGTTTATTATATGTACGCAAGTTTTTAAAAAAGGAGTAACTTGCTTTAATACTGATTTAATCATTATATTTTCTTCATATTTAGCATATTAATATGCATTATTATTTGTTTTTTCTAATGAGAAGTATTTTTAAATATTTTCATAATACTTTTCCATTTTTTACAACTTTAGAACCAAAAAATGGAATTAGATTTTTTTTACCTTTTAATTATGTTTAAGTAGTTTTATTATTTAAAATTTAATATAAAATTAATTTGTAAAAAATTTAGAGACATAAAAGTCAACACATAATCATTAATTAAAATCACCACCTAAGAAAAGTCTATAAAAATATTTGTTCTACTTAAATTGCACCTTATTGCTATGAATAAAAGCAATCACAATATTTTTTTAATAGCAATAATAGTCAGTCACTCTCACTTCAAACAATGATACATTTTAATAAATAGGAAAACGGGAAAAGTATATTTCAGCAGCTTTTTTAAAAAATGCAAGCATGGGATAAAATAATGAAATTAAATATTTCTGTTTTATGTACAAAACAACTACAAAAACAAAAATATTTAAAGAACGTGGCACAAAATCTTCTTTATAACCCAGTGGCTCAATTACAATAAACTAAATTGGATTCACGGAAACCAATCGTTAATACACTGACCTCAAACGCTAAAAAATTTACTGTAGCTTTTACGGTCACGTGCTTCAGTAAAAATGTTTGCTTGAAACAAACTGAAAAAATTCTTAGAGCTATCTTTTCTCTCTTTAACTTTGAACTTTATACGAAACAATTTCTCAGTTTGCACGGAAAAATAAGCTTTAGTGACTGGTTATAAAATATAAAATGCAAGCAGTCAATGCACAAACTCAAAAAATACACATGCTTGCAAGTAATTAAAGTTTGTAAAAAGTAAAGATATTTAAATTAAAATATGTATGTTCGTGTATAAAAAAAGATCCTAAAATAATCACAATAACTTTTTTAACAAGGTCAAATATGCGTACTTGATTTTTCTTAATCATCCAAAATATATTTACATCTAATTGTGTAGTAAGCGGTTAAACTTGAAATTACTTTTAATGTCGTCATCGCATGCGATTCGGCAATTTCATTTCAGCTATTAGTGTTTTACTCACTTCATTATCGCATTATTTAGACGCAGAAACAAAATACTGTTATTCAAAACTGATTCACGTGACTCGAACAAAAGTCAAGATAATGTGTAAATGTTTGATTGATTTGTTTGTTGGTTGTGACAGGAAGCTGAGCGACAGAGCGGCGCCGAGATTCAAAAACACAGAAGGCATTGCATCAAACGCGAGACCCGATAGAGTCTGGAAGTGGATTCACTGACCGAGACGGACTCACATGCAAATAGAAATAC
>OY755173.1:5812048-5889216 GCA_963576735.1 Bedellia somnulentella | reverse complement strand
AAAAATGCCACTCGCTAATGGAATTTTCTCGCATAAACGTCAATAAAGATGAAAATGTGAAAGTGTTGCAGTAACGGCGTACGAATCGAGACATAACAATCGATATCCGTTTTAATCATTGTTGAGTAAGACTAGGAAAAAATGTTTTATATCCCATTGAAAAGAAGTGTGAATGTTTCACACAGGAGAACTTCTTTAGCCGTTACAAATCTGTACCTGTTATTATGGGAACCTATTAGCATTCAATTGGTAGTTACAATTTACACGTTGCGGAAATAGAAAGAAAACATGTATCGATCTAGAAAATTACGTGTGAAACATTGATGTAATACATTGAAATGTAACTGTTCGTATTCAATCATTTTTCTTATATGACATCGGTCGATTGTTAAGAGTCGGGATGTTTTGTTGCTATTATAAACACTGCAATTATAAGGTATTATGATGACGGCATACCTCACTTCATTCATTTAGGCGTAACAAATTGTCAAGTGTATTTATAAGTTAAACTTTATCAGTTTCCTGAAATAATTAATTAACAATTATAATTTTTTTTACGTAATTGTATTCGATCATGATATTTAATCAGATTAAGGTAAAGGATAACACTAGTTTTTCATCATCTCACTGCGTTTTCACAAGTTAGTAAAGTAGAATCGTAAGCATAGTCTCATTAATCATATTTTTAAGGGCAATACATACATTGTAGGTATAAGCGATCTGTATTTTACAATATATGGAACTGATTATAATAAGTAATGTTCTATAGAGCAACATTTTTTTTTTTCATTTTATTAGTTATTGAAATTAGTTATTCGACTAACGTGCATTATTTTGTTATCAGACCTAAATTTTGCGTACTTACTGACTTAGTTTTAACTAGTACAAGACCATCTTCATTTTATCAAGTGCAGCTTTAGATAAGACTGTTCTGATAGTGTAATTATCTTATAATTTTAATTTCTCAATTAAAACCCTCGATGATTCAGTTACAAATACAATGATTCTTCTTACTTACAGCTTTAAAATCTTTATATAATTTATTAAAGAAAATAACTGCTATAACAAAAGTGTTAAGTCATGCTTAGTTTCTGTAGAACCTAACTGGAATACATCGTTCCCGTTTTTGTCCCGAGTTCAACGCACGTTCACATCGCAAGTGCACGCATTCCAATAGGTCTCACACAATAGCCATCATATCACTGTAATCTCCACAATGAACCGGTAATATCTTATAGATAGGCAAATAATTGCCCCGATTGGCATATCTTATCGTAGGCTCAATGGGAGCGCACCGCCACTTGGCCTTTCATTCGGTCACAGCACAGAAAACTATCTGTACATAGTTGGTTGAAACTTTATCAATGATTTGTTTACTAAATTAAAAAAAAAAAATGTACTACGCGGTGACCTTTACGCTTTATCATCCTTCACAGCGCTTGCCATGACAAATTGGCCATATTTCTTTAAACAGTTTTACTCTGTATAGTTTTGACGTTCAAAGTGAACACTTCTGCGATTGAGGAAAATAAATGTGAATTTCTTTTCCAGTCCTATGCAGCAACAGGGTGAGCCAAATGACAAAGACCTATAATGACATCGAAGCGGTAACTCGGCTTTTAGAAGAGGTAAGTTCTGCATTATTAAAATACGCCATTGTTTCAGTTCACGGCTTTGTGCTGGATATTTATAGCCATAATAAATTTATTCAGGCCATTAAATCACTGTTTCCTTCTTCTGACCAAGTGTAAACATTGATATTTTATTAGAATCATACCTGAGTTTGGTTTGAATAAACAAAAGAAATCGCAGCTATAAGTCATAGTTATAATTTTATTACCAAAACGTTTGCGGTTTCGATTTTGCTTAGTGTCGTGATTTGTAGATTATGAATGATTTCGTAGAATTGAAGCTTGAATATGTAAGTAATTTAGGTGGTTATTCATCAAAAACGGGAGGTTGAATTATAACAGCCAATATCTGACCCCAGAATCCCAGCATGCTCATTGTAAAAATCACAATTTATTAGTTATGCTTCGTATATTCAACTTTAGGGTTTACTCAGTATTGGCAAGTAAATTCTCGTAATTAGTCAGTAAATTACTTCACACTATTGTGATAATCGACGCGTTAACATCCTGCTAATGTTAGAATACACCTCAATCGTTTCTGCACAGTCCGTACATAGACCAGCGCAAAAAACACACGCAAAAAGTATGCGCCTTAATATTTATACCGTCTTTATCTATAATATAATCAATATCAATATTATACAAACCAATGTGTCTTTACTTACTGTGGTGTCATATAGGCCCTCCTTGTAAACAAGATTTTGTGCAAACAAAACTGAGCAAGTAGCGTGTAGTGGCGGCTTAAAATTGCACCGTTATAATTCTTCCCTTGAGTATCGTATAAGTCGACTCAGGGTTATATGACTGAACACCCGCCACCAACAACAATTTTTCCTCACTACATCTCCCGAAACTGTTGAAAAAAGAGCTACGGGACTTTTTTTTCACGATCTTCAACATAATGATTGTCATAAATCTTCGGAAGTCTAGTCTCTAATTTACTTTGTAGGCCACTCTTGAAACCCAAATACTATGTTCCGTTCCTTAGAAAGAGAAAGACTTGGAGCTAACGGCGCGCATCGGCAAAGAGCTGCTGGCGGCCAACGGGCGTTTGGAGTCGCGCGTCTCGGCGCTCGAGGGAGAGCTCAAGAGCGCGCGCGACCACATCACGCAGCTGCGACACGATTTGCACGCCAAGACTGAATTGCTACAGGTATGAATATTATCTTCTTTCAACAGATAACTGAACAGGACTTAAGAAGACGAAGGGCAATTAATAAATAATTAAAGGTTGTTCGGAATCGCGTGTCTCGAGGAAAAGCTCAATGTGTTTTCTAAAGTCGTATGTGTGACATGACATGACTAAGTTTTACTTTAACCAAAAATCAAACTTTTATTGCTTTTTCATTCAACCCACGGCTTCGATACGCAGCAGCAACCAGTAAATCTTTGAAATAATTTAAACTAGGATAATACAAGATTGTTGAAAAACGAAAGGCGAAACGCAAAACAGTCTAGCGTCTTAATGCACAGCAGTGGTAACACGCTTTGCGTCCTTTGATCTGCAAATCTCGGCAATCTCTTTCACTCTGCCTCTTCTCTATCTCACTCTAACCTCCTCCATCCGCAGGTGCTGACCAATGACACCGAAGAAGAGCTCGACAGTCGCGCCGAGGCGGCGGTGGAGGCGTCGCTCCGTCGCCGCGCAGGCGCACTGGAACGCGAGAACCGCGCGTTGCGCGACGAGGCGGAGCGACTCGCAGCCGGCGCGGACTCTGCCGAGCAGGCCGAGCGACAACTGCTCGCGGATATCGCGCACCAGCTGTGTAAGTGTCTAGTGTCTATATAACATGTTGGTACAGACATGAGAACCGGGCTAGTTTAAGACTTCCTTGATAAATCTAATAAAATATACTTACAATGTTGTACGTTGTACCAATACCAGGTGGCGCTCAAAACATTGTTTGTTTTTTTGATCATTTATACTTTGGGAAATTTCCAACCTTATTTTTATGATGATAAACCGCACCACATATACAAATCATTACGACAAATTATTTATCAAATGTGTATAAAGATTGATAAAGTCTGAACTATAGAAGAACTTGGTAAGTCTGCGCGATGCAACCCCTAACACGGTTTATGGATATGTGAAACTTCCTGCCAAAAGAAGTAAGCAAGAAGAACAAAGAAGATAAGGCAACGGTTTGGTGGCACAAGGTGGCCTAGCAGCGTGTTTTCTCTTAAACGTGCACCCTGTCAGACCATGCTTGTTCCAACCAACCTAGTATCGACGAAACGAAGAACCACTCAACATGGAAAGGAAAATCGACGATTTATCTTATCTGTGACAATCTGTACTTGTGTTTTATCTTACTTCGTTTGTGATGCATGTTTTATCAGTAAAGAAAGTTATGTAGATTATATATTTTTATTGAATCAATAGTGACTGGGAGTTGAGGCGAATATGTATGTATTTTTTAAAAGTGACAATAGTTTGTGTTCTTGAATGTACTATGATAAAAAGTGGTCATTGTGAAATGTCAAAATGGGCGAATTATACAAAGAATATGTTACTTGTATGTAAGTTCGATGAAAATATATAATAGATTTTTTATAATGTAATGTTTTGTGATTTAGTGATAATTATTGTGAGCTAGTTTAAAATATATGTTAAAGGGTATGTTTGAACCGATGATAATGATTGTAAGTGAAAATATATGATACGGAATACGGAACACAACTCTTATTTATGCTGATACTTTGTGTACTATATATAATAATATGTATAAAATGTGTTACACAGGATGCAAATCCACGACTCCAACGATAATTTTGAACCCCAACTGAATGCGCCGTGCCCATTGAAGCCTCAGTTTGCATCTCATTAGGCTATTTCTGTTACATAGGTTCTACGGATGTCTTCGTCCCAATAGAATCACAAAATGGAGTTCTAACATAGCCTTATCTTTTTAGTGACCGTATCTATCCATCTATCATCTTTTTGAATAAAATATCTACCCCAATGTCTAAATAAAACTATTTCAACAGCGAGTGCAAACTCCGAAGCGAGTATACTGGCAACAGAACTGGCATGCGAGCGCGAACGCTCAGCTGATCTACAGAACCAACTTGATACGAGTAACGCGAGACTCGTCAATGCTGAGAAGGCTTTGCAGCAGGTAATATATTTGTTAATCTTGCATATTTTCATGCTGTATTTGCGCTGATTTGTTTTCTTTGAAGTCTTCTGTTTTACCATTTTTCATCCACTTAACACCCAAAAGAGGCTGAGGTCACTTAATTTATGTTAAATAATTTAGGAGCGTTCTTATGTTAAATAATTCAAAGGTATGCTACTTGAAGTTAGTAGTACGAATCTCAGATATTAGAGGCAGAGAGCTTTGAAAGTTTATTCAGATGTAATACATCTTTAAATATTTAATGGGCGATGACTTTCAGATTAAACTCTAACAGAATAGAAAACTCATTGTGTTATTATTAAAATAAATATAATTAATGGTGACAAACTAAAGTCTATAATCCAGCCGCTCCATTCTGTAAATTTACCCTACAACAAATTTATAAAACACAGAGTTAAGACATTCGGAATAAAAATAAATATTAGTGTACAAAACCGAGTCTATATCGAGGTAAAGGTAGCTTCTCTGAATACTAGACGATAGGAAGTATTAAGACAAAAAAATCATCATTAATTTTTCTATCATACATGTACTTATCGCTTTTTTTCTGTTGCAGATAACATTAGAACATGGGCACACTTTGCAAATCTTAGAAATAACCAAAGACAACCAGAATGCACTTGCAGCTGAATTGGCTGATGCCAAGGTGTGTATTTCAAGATTCAATATCATAAATTATATAAATTTGTAACACTGGTTTACTAAAGGCATTATTTATATAAAAAAATGTTTCATCGCTTGCATCTCACACGCTTTCTATGCTTGAACCCTTATTCCGAATGGAGTATTTTTTTTAAGTTTTTTTTCTTCCGATTTATTCACGAGTTTTAGTATTAACATCTTATTTTATTTCCACACAGGAGCGCTACGCAGAAGTGGCCGCCCTTCTTGCCGAGTTACAAGAACAACTTCGCGCCCAAAAGAAGCGTGAAGGTGTAGGCAGTATGACATCCAGCCGCGGCCTCATGCCTAGTGTGGCGGCCGCCGCGGGACTCCTACCGTCCTTGCATAGAGAGATGCACTCCTCTGTGTTCTCTGAGATGAGTTTGGACTCTGGTATAGGGGATTCACATCAACAGTTAGTATTAAACTGAATTAAAATAAATGTTACATAATACCCTTACGAGAAGCGTGAAAGTGTAGGCGTCTTTACATAGAGTGTATGTGTTCTCTTAGCTTAGATTTTTTGACACTGGTATCGGATATATGCATCAACAGTTAGTATTAGTATCCCTTAATGTTATAAAACACGTATAAACTTAATATAATACGCCCACAAAAAGGGTGAAGGTGTAGGCAGCATGACGTCCAGCCGCGGCCTCATGCCTAGTGTGTCGGCCGCCGCGAGACTACTACCGTCCTTGCATAGAGAGATGCACTCCTCTGTGTTCTCTGAGATGAGTCTGGACTCTGGTATAGGGTATTCGCATCAACAGTTAGTATTAAACTGAATTAATATAAAAAAATAAATGTTACATAATACGTTTACGAGAAGCGTGAAACCGTAGGCGTACTCGTATTTACATAGAGAGATACAAAGACGCCTACCCTTGAGTATACCTCTGTGTTTTTTGAGCTTAGACCCTTTTTGGTATCGGATATATGCATTAACAGTTAGTTAGTAGTTGTGTAGTGTCGGCTTAGAATAGCACTACCCCATTTCTTCCGGTGGGTGTACGTATGCACTCCTCTGTGTTCTCTGAGATGAGTCTGGACTCTGGTATAGGGGATTCACATCAACAGTTAGTATTACAGCGGTTATATGTTAAAAAACTAACATAATACGCCTAAAAGAAGCGCATGGATCAAAGAGTGATTGATTAATCCGAGAATTGATGAATGATAACGCTTCCATATTGCACTGAAAAATACTTTTCTCTTCTGAAAATAAGACTGAATTATTAACGGTACAGCTCAATTTGAAATCATAAAAGTTTATAAAATAATTTACAAGAATTCTACTTTCAATTTCTTAATAATAATTTTGATGGTTCTACATACATACATACATATATACACTCACGGCTATAAATCCCTTGAAGGGGTAGCCAGAGCTAGGGAATTAGAAATTTCCTCAGCCACTTTTGGAAGTTGCATGGGGAAAAGATGGTGAAATAAAGGTTGTTGGTGATGGGTCTCCAACCGCATCGCCCAAAAATCCCTTAAAAGCCCCAATACCGTTAGTCGCCTCTTATGTACACCCACCGGAAGAAATGGGGTAGTGCTATTCTAAGCCGACACTACACAGCAGATGGTTCTCTGGGGACATAGGCTATTAAAATAATAAATCAATAACTAATTCCACAATCTATTGTTCCAGAACAAGCATGCACAAAGTATTCGAGACAGTGCAATGCGCGTCTCGGTTCACGGGCACGTCTATATCAGGCTCAGACGCGCCCGACTCGTTCTTGACTCGGCCGCACAAACCACTATCTGATGACTCGCTGCTCGAGATACCCAGTGATACTGAGTCGGAGGATTATCCGTAAGTTCAATAAATAAATAAATATACGGACATATGGATATAGATTGACGGATGTAAACGAAGCCAGAGAGGTTTGCCAGGATCGTACAAAGTGGCGATCGATAGTCTCTGCCTACCCCAATGGGAACTAACGGCGTGAGAATACGTATGTATGTATGTATGTATGTACGGACATATGATACACGGATCAAGTTAGCCCCAAACTAAGTACAACTTAATACCTTGTATTAAGGGATTCTGACTAAACGATATATTTAATATTATATAATACACATCTAATAATAATATCTTTTTAAGTGATTTTTGGGCGATGTGGTTGGAGACCCGTTACCAAAAACGTTTATTATTATCATCTTTTCCCCAATCAACTTCCAAAAGTGGCTGAGGAATTTCTAATTCCAAAGCTCAGGCTACCCGTTAAGGGATTTATAGCCGTGAGTTTATGTATGTATGTGTATATTCAAAAAGTACGATGAACGTAACAAACACACTGTGGTTCATTAAACTTTCCCCTTTCTATCTTTTTAACTATATTATCTTTCAAATCACATCATTCTTAAACTTCACTACTTTTCACTCGCATCACAAAAATCTTTTCATATTTATCCAACGAACCTCTATTTAACTGCATTACATTTACAAATTCCACATTCCAGTCCAAACCAAACCTTACTAAAAGTAAAATCCTCAACAGAGGCGGCTGGGGCGGCACAGGCGTTCCCGGGGCTCCGGGTGCAAGCGAGCTGGCTGCGGCGCTTCGTAAACTAACACCACAGGAGATCAGCTCTCGAAGAGCATTACTCACTGCCTCGCATGCGTATCGGAGAAGGGACTCGGGTTTGTATGCTTTTTATACAACATACATATATTCACGGCTATAATTCCCTAGATGGGGTAGCCAGAACCAAGGAAAGGAAGGAAAAGGTGGTAAAATAGAGGTTTTTGGTGATGGGTGTCCAACAGCATCGCCCAAAAATCCAATAAAAAGCCCCAATACCCTTAGTCGCCTCTTACGACACCCGTGGGTAGAAAAGGTAGCGACATTCTAAGCCGGCACTACGCGGCACTTTTTATACAAATAGTAGGAGAAAAAAAAACAATAGAAGAACATGGATTTAGGTTGCCTCACATACGCACTCCATTAGTTCCCATCGGGGTAGACAGCGACTATCAATTGCCACTTTGTACGATTCTGGCAAACCTCTCTAGCTTCTTATACATCCATCAATCTTTTTGAAAACTATATATTCTTATGAATTTACATGCCCGAAATCAGAATTGAAAATAACTCAAGTGGTTCTGAAAGCAAAGCAAAGTAAAGTTGTAGCGAAAAGATGATTCATAATATAAGTCTCAAGTCTTACCTTAAAACTTAAGTAACTTCTTGCGACACCCAAAGCAAGAAATGATGTAGTGCTTATTTAATGACATAATGCAGAAGAAGTTTAATGTTATTTTTTATTCTGATGCATACTTACTTTCATATTTAATATTTAAATATCTTTCTTTCTATTCAGAACGCGACATAAGCGAAATGAGCGGCGACAGCGCAGTATGGGGGGCGGGCGCTGGGGCGGTGCGGTGGCGAACTCCTACCAAATTGCAGATCGTCAAACCTATGGAGGGGTCGCTCACTCTTCATACTTGGGCGCAGTTGGCTAAGCCTACTATGTCCGGTAAGATATAATTTATATACTTAATAAAATATATGTTTATGAAAAATCTTAACCATTACTGGGATTTAAGGAGTAATCTGTAAGAAGTTTGAACGAAGGTGGTGAATTCCTATTTTTGACATGATTCAATTATGAACGTTGAATGCATGTTGGAAAACGTGTCATGTTCCATGAGTATGAGCGTCGAGCAAGCGAAATAGGCAACATCCGTCTAGCAAGCAACAAGATTGCTTGTGATATTGCTGATTCCCAATCGTTCTTGACTGCAGTTGATAAATATCTTCGAGGAGAGTGCAGAACCAGCCTTTGTGTCGATATTTGGGAAAGGCAAGTCTAGCAATTGGTGTCACCTAGTTGATGAAAACGAGCTTTACAGACAACCAATTTACTCTGAATTCCACTAACAATAATATCTTTACAGGCTTACTAGAAGATCAAGAAGGCGTTGGGGTGAGAGGAGCACGGTCGGCGACGGCTCTAGGACTGCGAATGTACCGTCTGTCGGATTTAGAAGAAGACGACGACATGCCACGACTTCCGTACTCAGGGCACGTTTATACACTTACTAACAGGTATATATTAGATTGAGGGAAAAATACAGTATAAAAAGTCAACAGAATTGTTATTCATTTCATTCATTTTAGTATTCCAAAAATAATTTTAACTTAATACATGGTATACACATAGTTTATCTAAACAAACTTAAATAGAGAAACACCAATGTTATATAAATGTCTTAGCAAAAAGTAACAATGTAATATTGCTTCTTGTATGCCTATGTTCTCAAAATATTCATTGTTCACTTCCATTGTTCCAGCACGGTGCTCCATCCTGGCGGTAGTACAGCAAACAGTCGTTGCGGTAGCGTGTGTAGCAGTGCGCTCAGCAGTCTATCTAGCTCCGTACTGGGCAGTGCTTGGAGTTCCCGTTTAACATCACGAAGATCTTCAGCCGCAGTCTCACCCGTATTATCAAGACGAGACTCGTTCGTGGCCCCTCCCACGCGATTCTCACCAACAGCCACCCCTGCCAACAGCCCTCTACTAGGCTCACCGGATGCCTCACCCCCCTCCACTCCTGGTGGACCGCTCAGTAAGCTCCCTTCGCTGCATTCACTAGTCGCTAGCGGTCGGAAGTATTTATCGAATATGGATTCATCACCCATGGGATTACAAACTCCCGGGTCATTATACACTGGTCTAGTGCATAGGAGTCCGATGGAGCAGCTGACGTGTTTGAAGCGGAATTTACGTTCTCCGGCCGCGGCGCCTACCGAGCGGAGAATAGATACGATAGCGGAAGTTCCTGCTATGGGAGTTCCTGCTACTCCTGGTTCGGGTGCGTTAGATGCAGCGATGACGGGGTCATTGCCCCGGCGACGCGGCCCCCGCGCCCGCGCCCCCCGCCCCCGCGCAGACCTGGGCACGGTGGCCGCCCCTCCCCCCGCCACCGCGGCCCCCGCCCCGCTCTCGTCCCCGCTAGGAACGCTCTCCTCCCTTCTCTTCGGCAGGAAGGGAGGACTCATGTAAGAGCAACACGATACGAAACGATTCAAGGTCATCGGCGAAACCGATTACGCTTGGCATTTAGCCTAACATTAATTTCCTTATTTGTGATTTAGACGTAGACGCCTTTAGATTGATTTTTTTATTTACTTTAGAGCACGGGGACTTGAAACTCTGTTTTATAAGATTTTTAAATCGGTCCTCGTTAATGATAGTATTATTTTTATTTATTGACGAATCGTTTACAATTTTCGACTGCATGTGTAGAAGTGCATTTACGTCACTCACACGGGTCACGCGTGATTTTGAGTTTTGCAGCTTTATCCATTGCCGTTCGATTACCAGTGAAAATGTATTTGATACAAGGTATATTAGGGTACATCAAGGTTTATGATAGAACGGCCCAATTGTCTCTCTCGAACATTCCTTTCAGCTCATCGACCCTAACTCTAGATGAAGCGAATGTTTATTACAATCTGAAATTGGCAAGCTCTCGTTAATAAATATCTAATGAAGGGTGACTTAATTAATTTACGAGTGAAAATCTGCAATAAAATGTATGATATTGTAACTTCCATGCCTTTAATATCCATTAAGTTAGTATATTAATTGTGTGAATAGTATCCCTATGGGAGGCTCGTTGTTCATTATAGGTGCTGTACATAATGTTATTTAGTTGTTAGTAGAATGTTGCAATGTAACATAATGTTTGTCAGTATGTTATGTTGCTACATTCTGTGCATAGTGAGACATTTCATCATCAAATCATCATAGTCGCTTGGGTTAAGGTAGCGACGGAGAAATCTTACTAAGATATTTATTGTTGCTACCGACAATTTTATATCATTATTCAATATAAAAGTCGAGTACAAATAATCTTGCTAACACTTTATAAAATTTTTATTACGAACACTTATGTAATTTTTTTGTTTTTTTTTTGTAATGGTAATTAAAAGTCAAAGCGTAATTGCTTACTTTTGATATAATTAAAGGTAAAAGAAATCAGATGATTATTAGTAAGTGTCTTTACAAAGCAAAGCCTAGAGCATTTTTTAATTATTTTATGAAAGTGATGATTAATTCAATGTAAATAAACTGTTAATATCTTCTTTGTTTACTTAAATGATTGCTTTAAACGTTCGTGAGTTAAGTTTGAAATGAGTCTTAAATCAAAGTATATAATTGTATTGGTGCAAACCATAGGTATAAGTAGTATTTTTGAATTGAATTTATTAAAGAGTGAGACAAATATAATATCGATATATATTCATCAATTTGTTTAATGAGGGAATGTGGATCTCACTTTTGTTACGTTTTTTCTGAATCGGTGCTAGATTGTGTTTAGTTTAGATTGTGATTGTCTTTCATTGTTCTAAAATTACCATTTTGTTTGAATCCACATCACTATGGAAGTAAAATCAATCAATGTACTGTGTCTAGGGCACAAATTATTAGATTAAGAATAACTACGTTGAGATTTGACATTGGCAACAATAAATATAATTGTAATATGTATATCAGAAATATAATTTATTCAATTACAAAATTTGGTTTTACTTTCTCCGTCATACATGTATTATGTTTATACATACATATACTCACGGCTTTAAATCCCTAGAAGGGGTAGCCACAGCTAAGAAATCAGAAATTCCTCAGCCACTTTTGGAAAGTTAAGTGGGAAAAAGATGGTAAAATAAAGGTTGTTGGTGATGAGTCTCCAACCACATCGCCCAAAAATCCCTTAAAAGCCCCAATACCGTTAGTCGCCTCTGACGTACATGGGGTAGTGCTATTCTAAGCCGACACTACACAGCAAATTATTATCTTTATATATACAAAATATGAAATACTTAGCGTTATAAATATAATTTGGGGGTGTTATTTAGGGTAGTAATAAGTGGCAAGGGTTAACATTGCACGCTGAACTGACTGTAGTTGGTGATGTAAGGTTCTGGAGTGGCGGCCACATAATAGGCCGGATAGGCTTTCCACAAGATGGGCTGACGACCTGGTGAAGCAACCTTTTAGAAATACCCTTTGTTCCTTCTGACACTTTAATGACCAATATGATATCAGTGAATTCTAAAATCAGCATACCAACTGGTATATTGATTTTACGAGGAGAACCAGAAGAAGTAATTACATACATAAATACGACTACTTGTATTAAAGTAATGCCGTATTAGTTCCTGTTGGGGTAGGCAGGGGCTATCGATCACCAATTTACACGATCCCGGTTAAGCTTTCGAGGTGTTATGATTATTGAGGATTACTGTATTAATGCCCAATACATCTGTAAAATGTATTTAATCATGACATCTCCTCACAGTGCATATATGTCCCCACCAAGGGGCTCGAGCCTATCATAACCTCGTAACGCCCGTATAGAAATTGTTATGACTTGTAAATTCTATCCAATGTATCTCTAATGGAACAAAAAAATATATGTGCTGACTGCCCATTATTAAAATTAATGATATCTTTAACAAGAACTATTCCTATGGCTTTATTTTTTTTAATAGTTACTATTAATCATAGGAGTTTTGTTTCTCTAGTGATACAACGGGCGTTACGAGGCTATATAGGAAGATTTGGCCATAGTCCTCCACGCTGGCCAATTGCGGGTTGGCAGACTAACGACTACTGCCGTAATAATAGCCAGGACCGACGGCTTAAGGTGCCCTGATTCAAGCCTTCAATATCCTGCCAAACTGCTTTAAATCTTACAAATAAAATTTGTAAGGTTACCACCCCCGGGGCTCGAACCCGAGACCTCCGTACTTGGAACCAAGCGCTTAACCGCGAGACCAGGGAGGCAAGGCAGTCATGATATCTATAATAAATTAATTAAGTAATGTTTGATAATATATAGACGACATATAGTCCAATGGGTAGAATATCCGCCCGTAAACAGACGGGCGTGAGTTCAAATCCCGGGTCAGGCCTACACCAATTTGTCTTTTCTTAAGTCATATGTGTGGTTAATTTATCATGGTGGTTAAGGGTGAGGGAAAAAATCGTGAGGAAACCCACATGGCTGAGTTGTACTTAGCCATGTAACAATGTATTCGTACAAAACTGCGATAGGCCTGCTCCCTATCACGTGAGTACACTGTCTAAGCAAAATCTGGGTACCTACTTTGGACACTAGGTGGCGCTGTCGCGTGATGTTCAGAAGTATTGGTACCTCTGCCAACCCCTTCGTGGATAAACGAAGTGAACGTTTATGTATGTTATGTTCATGAAAATATATCACTGCGCTGTTAGTTCTCATTGGGGTAGGCAAACAACTCGATAAGTTATTTATATTTCGATAAGTTATTAACATCAAAATCTTACTCATGCCCAAACATTCAATCATCAAATATACATCATCTAACTGTTCCTACTTACTGATCTGGTCTGTTTTATGTCGTAGGCATAAATAAGGCATAAATGCATGATTTCGTTGTGGTATGACATGAATGAGGCATATAGACGCAGTTTAGGGCCCATCCGGCCCATCCATAGTGTAGAGTATCCTTGCCTTGTATAGACGTAAAATGAGGCAATAGAAAAATGGCAGTGTTGCCTTGACAACCGCTTTATGTCAACAATTCTGATGTGGTTATCCTTTACTGATAGATAAAGCAAAGTCGAATTAAATTGTTCTTTTTCTGATAATAGTGTATATAGACACATAATAGGAATTAGCTACTAAGTCAAAAACTGTGAAGTTTACTACCAGAAACCGGTAACTAGAGCAGGCATAATGACTGACCAAATAAAATTTATAGTGAAGGAGGTAAATAGCGTACTAGGAAGGAATTATGATCTGATAAAGTTCGATGCTCTTGATGAGAAGCAGTTGCTCCAATTACTTGCTGATTTGCTGGTGATCTTCAATGCTGGAGAGAAGGTATTATAAAACATATTTATTATCTAAGGAAACATTTGTAGTTAAGTGGATAGCAACACTTTCTCTGGGGCAGGAAAACGTAGGTTCTACCCCTGTTTTGCTTGTATTTATTTATCAAGTTTGTCCATAACTAAAATAAAGGCAAGTCATACTTGCTCATGCCACAGTATATCCTTACAAAGAGGAGATATTCTTGAGCCCTGTCACGTGAATACACTAAGTTGGTTAACATTGGTTACTCTGAATCCTGTAGCCTCGGTGATATCTTATAGATAGCTCAGTAATTCATTCATTATCAGAATATCGACTGCGATTTTATAACATAATTGGATAAATATAATTTTTGACAGTGAAAGAAATAAGATTGGTGATATCATTGGAACTAGGTTCCTAATACTACCACCCGCCGCCGTTTATGTAATTAGCCAGCGACCCGGTGACTTATTTGCCGTTTATGAAACTTAATAAACGAGGTGGGATTGTGCTTTTAAAAAAAATACGCTAAGCGACGCTGGTAAATCATTGGGAAAAATATTCTTCCGTACATCCTTAATTTCATCCCACCTGAATTATCATACAGTTCAAGACTTAAAAGAGGAAGAGATAGTGAAATAATGGTGATGAAACAGATAGTGATGGGTTTTTACCCAAATTGCCTACCTATCACTTAAGTCCTAGATCCCTTGGTCTTTTCATACGCCAACCACGGGAAAAGATGGGGAAGAGAAACTCTAAGCCAATAATCTACACGATGAAGAAAATTGAATGACAACGTCTCAAAGTAAGCAAGCCCTTCTGCCTTTATAAAAAGGTGCATACTTTATGTTTGTTATCACTCGATATAACATGTTCGGGAGGTCTACTCTTTACACCGATAATAGCATACGTATCTCTTCTAAGTTCTAACCCTCCGTTCTGTCCTGATCTGGCTCCATGTGACTTTTCCCCTTATATAAAAAAATCCACTCAAAGGGATACAGTTTTCTTCGCCTGAAGATGCGCTATCGGCGCAGGATTATAATATTTAGTAAATTCGTTTATACGTCTTTGTTGTTTGTCGTCTTGGTTTGTTCGCCTATCTAGAAAAATGAGAAGAATGATGTTTTCCAACCTAATTAATTTGGTTGATGAAATGCCACTAAATCATTTTTATTTTTTATTATTTTAACGTAATTTAAAAATATTTATTGCATTTCATAACTTAAATGATAAATAATCACACTCTAAATAAATAACGCAAAGTACCTCGTCCGTTCTTAAAATAACGCAAAATAGTTCATCTACCACTTGGTGGCATCACCTTTGCTGTCATTTACAGCCTTTATGCGTCGGAGCAGGGTTGCCAGCAACTCTGCATATTCCTCATGTGTGATGACTCCCAGACAGCCGTCAATTTAGCCTGCGAATTGTTTTCAGACCTGGAAAGGTAGTTTTTTCTTCATCTTCACCATAAGGTTCAGTTTCAAGTTCATAAGTAGGAAACAGATCCGGGCTGTTTGATGGCCATTTCATTGTCGGAATAATTTATGAAAGCAGCCATCTCGATGTAGCTCCAGCAGTATGACTTGAGGCTCAATCTTTTTGGAATATGATACTATCTTGATGTTTCAATGTCAGAATAGAAGGCAGCAAGCTCTCTTATAAGATGTTTTGGTATTTCACTGAGTTGACGGTGCCTTTCACGAACAGCATTCTACCAACACCTTGAGCTGACATGCAGACCCATATCATAAAAGTAGTGGAAAACTTCACTTTCCGTTTAAGACAGTCAGTTTGAAATGCTTCACTTTCCTTCCGCACCACTTTTTTCTTTCATCGCCGACCTTTACTTCAAAAATTTACTTACCGCTCCATATGCACAATATGTAATTGAGTAGGTAACGGCTTTTCCTTAGCGGTGTAAATAGTATATTTCATTACAATTGCGGAATGGCTGTCATTGCAAAGAGTTTCGACAAATGTCAACCCGGGCCGAAGGCGAGGGTTTACAGTCGGAACGAGTTGCAATGACGGTTCCGCCCATGTACTGAACGACTATTTTTAATATAGTTGCGAAAAAATGAAGCAATTTAATAAAATAATTAAAACACAACAAACAACTAAAATAATAAAATCCTTAATATATTCGTTCTCTAAAAATAGATCCGCGATCAAGCCTAAAGCTTTTGAAATCAAAGTAAAAAGAAAACCCGATTGCTTGAATGGTTTAAGTTTTAATAAAAAGTTCGGTAAGCTTGGTCCGTTGCCCATTAGAGCTTTGAAAACTCTCAATCTTTCAATCGGAACTAATTTCTTTTCAACATTAGGGTTTTATAAGAACGAAATGCATTAACTTAATTACCTACTTTTTTAACCGATAGATTATTGAAAACATGCCTTTAATGTTTACGGAGAATGATATATCTTGTCTATTGTTAGAAAAAATATGAACTTAGTAGTATATGATAGTATTATTTGAGTATAATAGTGAGTGTATTAATATTTTAAGACCCTTTTGGTACCTAATGAAAAAGAAAAGATGATCAATACAGAATTTTTGGTAAGCCGTGATAAGTTGGTAACAGCATCGTACAACATGTAATTTATAAAGTTGGTTGTATCGTTATTTAACTTTTATGTAAGAAAATAAAGTACTGGTATTGTGTATATTGAGTACTAGTAAACCTCCATGATAGCTAAGTGGGAGACACCATCATTTTTATCCGAAAATCTTTTCTAGTCATATTTGTGGTTTATTTATCATGATTGTTAACGGATATGATAGTCCAGTGGGTAGAACACCCGCCCCAAAACATGAGGGCGTGAGTTCCAATCCTGGGACGGGCCTACACTAATTTGTCTTTTCTAAAGTCATATGTGTGGTTAATTTATCATGGTTGCTAACGGTGAGGGAAAACATCGTGAGGAAACCCACATGGCTGAGTTGTACTTAGTCATGTGACAGTGTATTCGTACAAAACGGCGATAGGCCTGCCCCCTATCACGTGAGTACACTGTCTAAGCAAAACGTGGGTACCTTCTCTGGAAACTAGATGGCGCTTGCCATGTGAGTTCAGGAATATTGGTACCTCTGCCAACCCCTTTGGGGATAAACGGCGTGAACGTTTATGTTTATGTTATATGTTATTGTTAACGGAGAGGGAAAAATCATAAGGAAACCCAGGCTAAGTTGTTCCTAGTAATGTGACAGTTTATTCGTACAATACGGTTATAGACCTGCCTAGATTGGCTAGAGAGTGCCATGTCCAATCAAAACGTGGCACTGGAAAACGGTAGAACAAGAGCATATCGAAAATACTTTTTACGAATATCATAATTTGTCTAATATGGTTATTTTATTTGGTTCTCTAATAATTGTAATATAATATTCATTACGTTTTTTCACAAAATTGCACAAAATGACATTATTTTTGACGTGTAGAAAGTATATACAACATAGGAGTACCAAACTTATATCTTTGTGTACACGTATTTCAAAACCATATTGTGAAAGAAATATTTGCTACAGATATGCAGTATCATACATTTTTGGAAAGCTTATTTTATGTTTATTAGAATACATGTCTTTGATTTCTAAAAAAGCGACAAATGTATCAGTAGGTACTTAAAAAGTAACATACCATATTTTTCACTGATTTATTTTTTTCGTCGAAGGTTTTCATTATTACCCACGTCTCCCCACGCGCTACATTTTGTGTTAATTGATAGTCTAACTATTCTATAACACAAGAAAAAAAAAATCAGCTGCGGATGTTTGCGGTTTTGGAAAATATCAGCAAGAATGTTATAAAGGACGGAACAGAAAATCGGTATCTTTTGCGGTTTACCACCGTTCAAAATTAATTAATATTCCTTGATAACGAGGGTATATTATCAAGTTTGCACTTATTTTGCGTAAGAATAAAAAAAAACAAAAAAAAATAAATATTTTTTTTTTTTTTAAATTTGTAATTATACATTATTTGAATATCCACACCTTACTGCATATATGTACCAAATTTCATCACTTTAGGACAAAAACTCATAAAGTTATATAGTTTCGATCCGATACCGACCTGTCTTGCCCACAGTGCGTGGGTACTCTGGGTGACATTAATACCCGTTTAAAAGTATTAGTACCTCTTCGACCCCTTTGTGGATATATGGCGCGATAGTTTGAGTTTGAGTATATAGTTGGTTCCACCGCGGCGCTATTTTGTCCATTTTTGTACTCCTTTTTTTTTGTATTGTACTAGCGACCCGCCCCGGCTTCGCACGGGTGCAATGCAAAATATACCTACTACAGAATGTCCCTTTGGTTAGTGCTGGAGTAAAAAATATTTACTTACTATTCGTTCGACTAAAAACAAAAGATTATCAACAACAAAATATACCTATTCTATTCAGTTCTTCTATGAACTTAACTATAATTTTCAATAATTGAAAATGCTCGCCCTAATACTAAATTGTCTTAACTCTAAATTCAAATCAAAGTCTTAATGGAAGAAATACCAAGAAATATGGTTTTAAGCTAATCCTATCTAACCTAATGTACTTACAATACTACTAATATAATAATAATAATAAAAATTAAAAGACAATCAACAACAAAAGATACTTATTCTATTCAGTTTAATTAATTCTTGATATTTTCCTCGCTAGAGAGCTCCGATAAACGCGTGCGATCGCTGCAAATCATAAAGTGCTGTAAGGCGAAGCGCGGCCATCGACGCGCTATTTATAGGCACGCGCCGCCCGGCGCTAACAACTACGACCCTGCATTTTAAATTTGTAATATCTTCGGTAATATTCACTTAAATTACATGCTGTAAAAAGCATATTGATCTATAATAAATGCACAATTTATTTAAGGTACTTAATTGGATAAGGATTAATGCTGTATTGTTTAAAATCACTTCGTAAATAACCATTTTTTAGTAAAGAATAAAAATGGTTATGCTGGGTTATCCCTAAGAGATAGACATATACCATCGCGGACTTTTTTGTTGAACTTTTTAAGGTGAACAATACTGTAGTACATTATTTTGGTCTATCTCGTAGGGTTCAGCCAGCGTTTGCAATATAAGCGCAAAAAACGTGCTTATTTACGACATCACATTAGAAATCTTTAAATTTATCAGTGTTTCTCTACTATATTATGCATTTATTATACATACAAACCTTCCTTAAGAATTACTCTATCTATTAAAAAAAACCGCATCAAAATCCGTTGCGTAGTTCTAAAGATCTAAGCATACATACGGACATACAGCGAAAGCGACTTTGTTTTATACTATGTATTGATGCCGTGAAGTGCCGGCTTAGAATGTCACTACCCCTTTCTACCCATGGGTGTTGTAAGAGGCGACTAAGGGTATGGAGCTTTTCGAAGTGGTTTTTAGGTGATGCGGTTGGATATCCATCACCAACGATACTTTATTTCTACCATCTTGTCCCCTACCAACTTTCAAATGTGGCTGAGGAGTTTCTAGCTCTAAAGCTCTGGCTACCCCTTTTTGGGATCTATGGCCATGAGTATATGTATGTATGTAGATATGTATTTGTACTCATGCATTTCTGGATATATATCTAAAAAGCTTGCGAGTACTTGTTCACTGTAGTTAAGTTTTAGTTTTTCGACACGATAACGGTTAGAATGATATGGCAGTATACGATACTAAGTAAGTGCGTAAGAGATGGCTGCTTTATCCCACGCGATAACTAGTTTAAACACGGCTCTAAACTAGTAAAACTAGTTATCGCGCTGGATAAAGCAGCCATCTCTTACGCACTTACTTAGTATCGTATACTGCCATCTCATTCTAACCGTTATCGTGCCGATAAAAAAGCGCTCGTGCTTGCCCTTCTTTTATAGCCTGTTTATTGTATCCACATTGATCCTGCTATATTTTTATTAAGCCGTAGAGACTTCATCGGCATGACATTAAGAAATACATTTAGTATGAACTTGTGCGTAATTCAAAGATCTATGATTTCAAAATAGTCTTTTTAAGATTTTTATCGTAGTTGAACAAACCTAATAGCTTAGTTAGAACACCGCTTTTTTGCAGGAAATTTGAGTCTAAATCCTGAGTCGGACCTACACCATATATTAGATATCTATTTAGTATCCCTTGCCATAAGTCATTATTGTACTTCTCTGGGAGCTACCATGATATTTTTGCTTAGTGTTTATTATTAAACTATTTTAATCCACCAGTTTTTATTCATTTTACCCGTTTTAAATTGTTCATTCTGTGCCTCTCATATTTTGTAGTTGAACGTATCTGATGACGACCCTGAGACGGTCTCAGTGAGACTGTTAGAAATGCTGAGAAATGTGAAGTACCGTCCACCGTCTAACTTGGAGCCAGCCCAGTTTCGCTCGCAACTCCTGGCTGGAGACGCTCGCACCGTTCACCATGTGTTGCATTGGCTGCTCACCAATAAAGAACAAGTGAAGAATACAGCATATCTTGCTAAGTAAGCCATCTCTTGTATTGTGCGTCTTGACGTAGTTTTTCCGTATTAGATTATTTCCATAGTGATGCGGTAGTATTTTTATGCCTCAACAAAAAAGACTGGAACAAACATTATGCCTATTTTGATTAAAAAAGAACGAAGAGTTTTGCAGAAGATTTATTAAGACAAACAAAATGACTAGGATTTTTACAACCATATGACAAGGGCTCGCCACTCACTCGTTACATAATGGACATTTATGTGTATCATGAGTTGATATTATTTATCATGCTCAACAATCCATTATAATGTAAAGACTTTCCAACTCATATTGGCGGGAAATGCAGTTGTAAAACAATCATCACTGATCCTTAAATTCAATACCTATTCTCTATCTTAAGCTCTAGCCACCTTTTTGTGGAATTCAAAGTATTTCAAAGAGCGAAAGCAATGTTTTATTAACGTCAACTAAATCCTTGTTGATTCGGACCCTAACAAGGGTTTATCCCGGTTGAAGAAGGAGCTGCAAGCAATTTAATACCCTTCGCAATATATGTTCACACAAATCCGACCGGCATTCTCCGGCCACTGAGATCAGACTTCAGTACTTTCCGTGTCATGCTAGCAAGTTTACACAAAGGGGTTACTTAATATTGCGTAATTGATGAGCGACCTATGTAATATAAATCCCCGCCTCTGTTGACTATACGATGGTCTTAACAGCTTATGCTTTATTGAAATAGTTTTATATTGTCTCACTTTCTTACGTTACTGATAGAAGTTGTTTTATATTCATACTATTTTAGTCTATGCACTTGAAAATTTTTATAATTTACTAACGCCAGAAGTTTGCCAGGATTACTTAAGTTGCTAATTGATAGTCTCCGCCTATTTCAATGTTAACTAAAGGCGTAAGTATTATGTATGACAATTTTACATGATGATTGGGCGATTGGGTGTGTTATAATTGGTAACAATGTGTAGTTTTTTATTGCAAAATACAGGAAAAATGTAATTAAAAACGGGGACACGATACAAATGGTTAAAATGTTTACTTGAACCACTTGTAATATTATTGGTGAGGAAAGATAAACACTTATTTACTAGCTGGTCTTCTAGCAACATCTTTGTCTTATGTTATAAGAATTAATTTCCAATATTAATATAATTTCATTAACAACTCGAATGAGCACTATAACCTTCTTTAATCTCTATCACACACCTTAACTTCATGAATACTTGTCAAAAAAACATCTTTAAATTTTATAGGTATCTTAAACTGCCAGATATTCCCAACGATATCTCTCAAAATAATACTATTCAAGATTTATTGGACGTATATCAGAACCTCATGGATGAGTTTAAAGAGGTTCACAAAAGAACTCGACTTTTGCAGAAGGAAAATGCCACTGAAATTATAAATGACATTAAAGAAATGGCGATTGAGCGAGATATTGGTAAGTGGTATCATCAATCAAAAGAGCTAGGGATTTTTCCTCTTTGATTATGTTATTATAAAGAAACTTTTAGAACCTTCTTTGCTATGGCTAGGAAATGAAACATACTTTTATACAAAATATGATTCCATGAATAAAAGTAAATATGTTTGGTTTTGGATAAAAATCATATATGAATATGACTATATCCAGTAATTTATTTTCAAATGGCTTCACGTTTTACAACGTTGCAAAGATATTTCTAATAAATAAAAATTTGTTTATTTACTCTTTATGTTGGTTAGTTACAGTTTGGTTGACAATAAGCTTTGGTTAAAATAACACTACCCTTGCGAGGCTGGGGCGGTACACTAGTAATATATAAACATGTCCTTTTTGCTCTCGTACTTAAATTTCATTTTTAATTATTGTAAACATCACGTGAGATTTATTTCCCACAGGTCCCCATGTTTTACTTGGATAGTGTATTTACATGAACTATCAACTTTTAGCTGGATGGGAATGAATGTAGCCTTACCCTTGTTTTTTGGTCTAAATTGACCGGAATATTTTAAATTAGCTGTGTAGTGTCGGCTTAGAATAGCACTATCCCATTTCTTCCTGGGTGTAAGTAAGAGGCGACTAACGGTATTGGGGCTTTTTAAGGGATTTTTGGGCGATGCGGTTGGAGACCCATCACCAACAACCTTTATTTTACCGTCTTTTCCCCACGCAAAAAGTGGCTGAGGGATTTCTTATTCCTTAGCTCTGGCTACCCCTTCTAGGGATTAATAGCCGTGAGTATATGTATGTATGTATTTTAAATTGTTAGTTAATTAGTATAGTAGTTTAAGCACATGTTAGTTACCAATATGCATAAATAAATTAAAGTAGTCTATGGATCAGCCTAACAGGTTTTGAAAATTATTTGCATATAGACTTTTTGTTATTCCAAAGTTTTTAAAACCAAAAGCGAGGAAAAGCCTCTAAAAATTAAAATAATATAAATTGTATATTCATAAATTAATGATACTATCTAAGCAATAATATCAAATTTAACTTAACTATAGAGTTAAATTACTATTGTATACTAATAAATAAAGAATAAATAAAGGAAAGAAAAAATTCGACACAGGCGGGAATCGAACCCGCGACCTCGGGTATACGCCCCCATCGATCGCTCTGCCACTGAGCTACCGTGTCAATGGCTGCTTTCCTTTGTTTCTTTTTACATTTTTTTAAGTAGTGTTTGCGTTCCCTACCTCCGAATTATTTACAAATTCGGAAGGCCACTTGACTACCTTTTCAGATAGAATGCAAATGTTGAGAATGCCTAACTATCACATAATTTGAATGTTTTCTATCATGAAAACCTCATGTGGGTATTATTACTAATAAATAAAGAATAAATAAAGGAAAGAAAAATTTCGACACAGGCGGGAATCGAACCCGCGACCTCGGGTATACGCCCCCGTCGTCGCTCTGCCATTGAGCAACCGTGTCAATGGCTGCCAGCGCGAAAACATTTTTCTTTCCTTTATTTATTCTTTATTTATTAGTAATAATCCCAACATAAGGTTTTCATGATCAAAAACATTCAAATTACTTTTGTACTTTATTTCGATTTAAACTCGAAATACGGTGCTTTTGCTATTCATCTTAGTTCTATGAAAGCGTAAAGCTGCTTTTGTTTATTTAATTGTTTGCGAGTTTAAATAATATCAGATTTTTTCTACATTCCTATAATGAAAATGATTTCAGTAATTAAAAGATTGGAGAATGTACAAGTTAATTTGATCGACTTCAAAAACAAAGATAATTTACTGAACTACGGAAAAGCTTTACGAATGGAACAAGAAAAAGCCAAGGAGTTGTCGCATCAAGTAAGTGTGATATGTGATATGTAAATACAATGATACGAAAATAAGATAGTGTACAATTAAACCTCAAAACTAACAAAGATGAACCATTTCCTTTTATTTAAGGTGATATCAGACGGTTCACTCGAATGATTGTTCACTCGAGTGAATGCTTCATTTTTTTTTCATTCTATGTTCACACGGCTTAGACGAAATGATACAGAAATGAACATTCATTGTTCTATCTTTTAAATATGTCATCGAATGAAGTCGTACGTCTTGGAATAAGTTTCGTTTTTATTTTATGTTTAATATCTTCTTCAGTAATCTCTAAGTTTAAATCACTAATTAGAGATTTTATAGAGTTTGCCCCCATTGTTCAGTCTTTGTATTCATCAATTTTGTGGTTCCAAAGCAATGATAATTTTTAAAGTTCTCCAAAAAAAGTAATGCATTTTGATCGTTCCACTTGAACACCATTTTGCCGCATGAAAACAATATTATAACACACAGAAAAAAATATAACTTCCTCGACAACGTCCGTCGGCTACAGGACTCGAAAAAAAATGGCCGAATCCGAATGAACGTTCTCTCAGTGTTCAGACCGTTCATTTCTCGTTCATTTGGAGTGGGAATGAAAGATACCGGATGCCAATATCCAACACTGTTGGATCGGTTCACTAATGAATTCATTCGGCACTCGTTTTTCATTTTTTGTTCAGATATTTCATTTCGAGTGAAATGTACCGAATGAAGGATGAAAATGAACAAAAAATGAACCGTCTGATATCACCTTTACTGAATATTAAAATGAATATTCCGAGTATTGTCTAATTCTTTTATTGACAGTAGCTCGCCTTTTGCAATGGCTGCCGTATAAAAAAAAACCGCTAAGGGCTTTTGAAGTGATTGAACCTCATCAACGATGCCTTATGTTACAAAAGCGGTTGAGAATTAGTTTGATACGTATACCACCACTTCTTAGATTATGTTGATATTATATTTATAGCCGTAAGTAAAGGCTTACTTTAGCTGAATGCATATATTCATGACGATAAATCCCTAAAAAGGAGCAGCCAGAGTATTTTAAAATGTTATTTTAACTCAAGATTATCTCTTTCGTATATTGATAAATTATTTGTTTGAACCGATGAGTTGTTTTGTATTCTAGTATGAAACTCAGCAAAGTTTACTAAACACAGCCTCGGAGCAACTCAAACGATATTTGAACGTGATACACGGACAGAGCGCTACACCTAAAACCGTCCGAGATGTATTTAAGCATCTTCAGGAAGAAGTACAGGTTTGTTTTTTTTTTTTATGAACCTATTGTGTCCCACTGCTGGGCAAAGGTCTCTCCCTGGATTTTTCATTCATCCCTGCTTTGGGCCTGCTCTCTCCAATCTTTTCGAAATGAGTCCAGGTCATCCCGCCATCTCCTTCTTGGTCTGCCTCTGCGCCGGCGGCCGTAACTAGGAACCCATTGGGTTACATTTTTAGCCCAAGGTTTGTTATTAGTTTACGAATTTTAAATATTACTATAGAGAAGTCAATGTCTTCGTTTTTCTTCTTTAGTGTTCTTTAATTCAAACAGTTCGTTTTAAGCAAAGTTTGATGTAGTTTACCTACTGGTATAACGTCGTAAGTAAAGTAAAAAACTATAGAGTATTTTCTTTTGAATTTAATTTAGTAGGAAGGCAATACAGTAGATAAATTCGCAGATTAAAAAAAATACAGGATGTTATATGAGATGTCAATGTGCATCAAAATACCTAATATTTCAAAAAAAAATTGCGAAAAATGGATGGAACTGTTCCATTAATTATGATAACATCAGTAACGTAAAATTATTATTTGTTTCGTTTTTTCCAGCTCAATAGCTATTTGATGAAGGAGAAACTGCCCCAGGAGATAGTAACTCTGCAAAAAGAAGTGTCTATACTCGAAACAATAACAGCTGAGCAACATCCTGCGCGGTCCGATTTGGTAGCTCTGCAGGAAAAGGTAAAATATTTCAGTCTATGGAATCTATTGAGAAACTGTGCTGATTGTGAGTGTAAGCAAATGATTTGTAACGAAATTAATATAAAAAATATGATTTTGGACACTTATTCATCTAGTAGAAATTAACACTAATTTATTATTGAACCACCCACGTCGTAAGCAAAACGTGGGTACCCTGGACACTAGGTTGCGCTGTCACGTGATGTTCAGAAGCATTGGTACCTCTGCCAACCCCTTCGGGGATAAACGGCGTGAACGTATAAACGTTATACGTTCACGTACGTTAATCGTTATACGGTTACGTAAAGGTTATGTTATTTTAAGAGTTGAAACGTAATAAGTAGGAATATAAACCAGTATGACACATGCTGATTAAATATTTCTGCTAGATATTAATAATTTTAATTACAGCATAATCAATGAAGCAGACAAAAATGTTCGACACCAGCAGGACTCGAACCTACGACCTCGGGTATACGCCCCCGTCGCTCTGCCAACTGAGCTATGATATCGGGTGACCACTCGCGCGAAAATTTGTATATTTGCTTGTTTCTTTTCACCTTTTTTACTGGTCTTAGCGCCATCTACTGACTAATTGTTACAACTCTACAACCCGAGGTCGTAGGTTTGACTCCTGCTGGTGTCGAAAATTTTTGTTTGCTTAATTGATTAGTAATAATCCTCACATGAAGTTTTCATGTAAGAAACAAATTGTGCATACATAATCAATTACAGCATATTAATACTTTATTCAATAAGCTGCGATGAGTACCTACTACCATTATAACGTTTCCCAAGTTGGTTATATAGTTTTTTTATAATATTGAATATAGCGTTGAATGAACATTAATCCCCATGCCACCATTTACTTTTTGTTTTTTCTGGCTCTACTTGGACTGCTCTTAAACATACGGCCAAAAACAACTTTAAAAGCCCCACACCCTTAGTCGCCTCTGACAACACCCATGGGAAGAAAGGGGTAGAGACATTCTAAGCCGGCACTACACGGCACTGCATTTTAAACTCCACAGATATCATCAGTAAACAACGAAATAGAGCAGCTAGTCCAGCAGCGGTTGGCCACAGCTGGCCCTCAGGAAGACAAGTTAGCTCCGTTCAGACAACAGGCCACTGTCATTCGCCGCAACAAGGAGGCTAGTGCACAAAAAGTTGACGAATTGGCTGCGTCGCTGAAATCCTACGAAGGCACGCTCGCTGATCTGCAGTCACAAGTATGTTGGACATTTTTCTTGCTAATTTTACCCGACTACGGTTAAGCCAAAGGGAAGGTTATGTGTGTGTATGTACGTACGTAGGCACTTATATTATTATGTTTACCTCTTAACCTCTGAACATACCAGGCCACTCAGAAAGTATTGCGAAAAAAGGTTTTAATGTATGAAACACTGGCCGGTTGTAATGTATACTGAAAATATGAGTCTTTATAAATAATATATGTGCTTTTATAAGACTAGCTCCTCAAAACCCCCGTCTCTTGATATCTTAAAAAGAAAACCGACTTCAGTGGGAAAAACAACCGAAAATAAATAATCTAGTACTAAAAAGTACGAAATAAGATTTTTAATTGAATATGAGTACTGATACCTTTGCAATTTCTTTATTCCACACGCGTCAGTTCAACCTACCTAAATATTAAAATTCTCTTTAATTAATTTGAGAGCCGGTGCCAGCCTGCGTGATGATTGACAATAATAAGTGTGTATTTCGCACTTCATACACATGCACAGTTTAGGATACCTTAGGGTAAATTTATTTTTGTACGTATTACCATTTAAAACGTTAGGCGATCAGAGATAGATAGTAGGGTGAATTCACTTTTGTTTGACTGGCACCGACTCAAAAATTAATTTAAGAGAATTTTAATATTTAGGTAGGTTGAACTGACGCGTGTGGAATAAAGAAATTGCAAAGGTATCAGTACTCATATTCAATTAAAAATCTTATTTCGTACTTTTTAGTACTAGATTATTTATTTTCGGTTGTTTTTCCCACTGAAGTCGGTTTTCTTTTTGTTAAAAGTTATTTTATTTTACGAGTTTTAGAGATGGGTAGACCTGGCAAAGATGCCTCTCGTATGAGGCAGTGCGACGGTTACTGTATTATTTTTCGTATTTCCGGTATTTCTATTATGATACGATATTAAATAGGCTCAACCATATGTAACTTTACATTGTCCTTGAAATCCCTCGAAAGGCGATGGTCTACAATTCTACATCTCAAGAAAGACTCAAACTTTCACGCCGAATATCCCCGAAGGGGTTAGCAGAGGTTGTAATACTTCTGAATATCACGTGAAATTGGCACCTGTTGTTCAGAGTACCCACGCTTTGCTTGGACCCACGTTCTCACGTTATACAGGGCAGGCCTATCGGCGTTTTGAACAAATACACTGTCACATGATTGTGAGTTTCGACAGTCCCCTCGATTTCCTGGGATGCCATCATCAGATCCTGGTCTCATGGTACTTTCTCGGAAACAATAACATGACAAAAGAAATGTTTAGTGAACCTGTACTTCTCCTCATAAAAGCTACGAAGAGGAGCATAAATCTTTATGGAATGGTGAAAGAACTGTTCCCGAGCTCCTAGTGATTGAGGACCTACACCTTCCATCATCAGCTTAGCAGCATAAAAATATGATTTTCAGAAGCAAATACCAATACAAGTTCAGAAAATATGTAAAACGCGGTACATTTGCCTATAAAATTTCAAGGTTCCCCTCGATTTCTCCACGATCCCATCATCAGACCCTGATATCCTCACCATGGTACCAATCCGGGAGTAACTTCTTTCGAACAAAAAAATAATAATCAAAATCGGTTCACGAATGGCGAAGTAATCGGCGAACATACATAAAAAAAAAAAAAAAAAAAATATACGGTCGAATTGAGAACACTCCTTTTTTTGAAGTCGGTTAAAAATGCACAAGTGTGGTGCGATTCCTGAAGCCCCCCGATTGTGCAATTGCAATGTTATAAGAAGGTCTCCCCACGCCAAGTACCTGGGTCTGATACTCGACGAGCGACTTAGTTACGAAATGCATGTACTCAACCTGTCGAAGAGAGTACGTAGACTTATAGGGGTCATGTCACTTCTCAGAGGCGCTGCAGATTTTAAGGTCCTGTGGACAGTGTACTTCGCTTTGTGCCAATCCCTTCTCACATATTGCATTGAAATATGGGGAGGGGCAGCAAAAGCATTTATGATAGGACTAGAAAGATCCCAGCGCGCTCTACTTAAAGTCATGCTGAAAAAACCATTTAGTTACCCCACGGACCTTCTATATAAAGAGGCATCAGTCCTCAGAGTGAGGCAGTTGTATATTCAGCAGGTTTGCGTCTCAATGCATAATTCTCTTCTGTCCTCTACTGAACTGAACCTCCTTAGGTCTTCCCGGGTCTACCAGATAGTGGTTCCCGCGGTAAAGACTACTTTTGCTAGACAAAACGGCTTGTCGGCTTTTATAACAATTACAATAAAATGGCACATAAGGGTATTATTAACAAAAACGACCCCACCTACCAAGTTAAATTAAACCTGTTTAGGTGGCTGCTCGACGCAAATTACGATGACACAGAAAGTATCCTACATTCCTGCATATAATAACTTATTGGTATAACATATTCTTCTTCTTCTTATTATAATTTTTAATATATATATATATATATATTGTGGAGGAAAAGGGAAGATCTTCCGCCAGGCGGTGGTATGCCTGGGGACCGCGGTCCAACTGTATTAAGTTGGAACTTGTATATATAGTAAATGTTTTTAGAAACTTCGATTGCGCGATGTACGATTTGTATGGCGAGTCTCGATGACGAGTGTGACGTATATTGCTTCGTTACGTGTTGCTGTGGAATGTGATTCTTCTTGCACTGTCAGCGTTTCTATGTAGTGCGCGTCATTGTGTACTGTTAGCGCGTCGCTACATATATATTAATTTGTTTTCCTACATTACTAACCCGATAACCCTCCATGTAAATATTTTTCCTTTCCTTTAAATTAAATTTTCATCTATTTTGTGTAATTAAATTCAATTAACAGTGTAAATACAAACTGTCAACTGGTTTTCCAAAATACAGGCTTGCCTAGTTTGGGAACCCCTGTTCAATTCTGTACTGTACATATGCCTTATCAAATAAACATTTTTTATTATTATTATTGGGAATACTTTTAGTTCCTCGCCTCTCCCATGGCCGAAACAGAAAATTAAAATTTTTAATGGGAGAGGCGGTACTCCCCGACAAGAGCACAGTCGGTCGGGGTCAGGGAGTCAGGTTCAAGAACCGACGGACGATCCGAGCCGTATCGAGCAGCATCGCTTTCTGCATTTGTGCTGGAACCGACACGCCACAGAAATCCAACCGCCTCAAGTTGGTCGCGAGGCTGGTTGGAATTAACCCGTTCGCGGACAAAACAATTGGGATTATTTCTGTCGAAGTCACACCCCACATGTCGGTGATCTCGTGAGCCAGATCGAGATATTTCCGACGCTTCTCGGTGTCGGCTTTCACGAGACCCTCGTCATGAGGGATAGTGACATCCACTAGAAATACCCTCGACTGCGACCGATCCCATACCACGATATCAGGCTTATTCGCTAGAATAGTCCTGTCCGTGATAACGGATCGGTCCCAATAGATTTTGGCACGGTCGTTTTCTAGGATTGACTCCGGCAGATACTTGTAATACGGCAGCCTCTGTTGCAAGAGTCCGTATTTTAGAGCGAGCTCCTGATGCAGGATTTTGGCTGCTTGGTTGTGTCTGTGCAAGTACTCAGTGTTAGCAAGAGCCGAACAACCGGAAATAACATGCCTAAGTGACTCTCCGGGACGGCCACATTATTTTTATTATTATTATTTTTTAATAAAGGTACGTTCCAATTTTAAAATTTCCCTCTTTATTTTTTACGAGCTAGAAAGAAGAAAGAAGTGGTCGCACTCTAACGGCTGTAACGGATGAAAACGTGGTGGAAGTGAAAAAGTTAATTCATGACCATAGGCGAATAACGTATCTAGAGATTCAACACATTATGCAGATTGGATCGGGAAGCGTTCATGAGATTTTACACGAACATCTTCACGTGAGGAGGATAGTTTCACGCTGGGTGCCACACAACCTCACCGAGGTACAGAAACAGGCCCGGGTGGAATGGTGTCGTGATATGATTAATAAATTTGATGCTGGCTCGTCTCGGCGTGTTTACGACATCGTTACAGGTGATGAGTCCTGGATTTATCAATACGATCCAGAAACGAAGCGCCAGTCGACGGTTTGGGTATTTCAAAACGAAGCGACCCCTACCAAAGTGAAGAGATCTAGAAGCGGTGGGAAGATTTTGATCGCAAGTTTTTTCAATATGACTGCCTATTTGGTGTCAATTCCTTTACAAGATCAAAGAAGTATTAACGCAGACTGGTATACTACTAAATGCTTGCCAGTAGTTTTCTCAGTTGTGAGCAACAATCGACCAAACACAGGGCTCCGCGGGCTACTGCTTCACAACGACAACGCGCCCGCTCACACCGCGCTCAAAACGACGGACTTCCTGAACAGCACGCCGGTCAAACTCTTGGGTCACCCTCCTTACAGCCCTGACCTGGCACCGTGTGACTTCTTTTTATTCCCTAAAATAAAAAATCAACTCAAAGGGAGACAATTTTCATCGCCGGAAGATGCGCTGTCAGCGTTTCAGCGGGCTGTAAATGAGGTGTCTGCGGCGGACTGGAAAAAGTGTTTCGAAAACTGGTTTAGACGTATGAAACTTTGTATAGATGCTAGTGGAGAGTACTTTGAAAAGATTTAATAAGAACATTTTTACCCATAGTTTTTTTTTTATTTTCGCAAAATTTTCTGAGTGTCCCACGTATTTGAAAATCTGTCTGTTCTTTTCATAATATTTCAAGTTTATTTTCCAGCCCCACTTTAGCCTAGACTATTATACTGTTAGATCATTTAATCGCTATTCTAGTATTATTGTATCAACTGAGTTTAATTAATATAAACTGTTGAGGTAGTTTGGAATTAGTAATTAATATGGAAATATGAATATTCAAATGTATAAGATACCAAAGTAATTTCATTTATATTCAATGAGTCAAATTTCTCCTGTGGGTGGTTCAAGGTAAAGACGATAGTGCGTGGGCCAACCAAATAAGTCCGTAATTAAAGGATTCTGTAAGTCTATCTTAATTAATTTAGACGTAAAGTCTATTTAGAATGACCTCGTCTTAATTCTATTGTATAAAGCTCAATTTGAAACTTCCTGAGCGCCCGGTTCAAAGTTATCTAGTTAACTTGAGCTAATCCGGTAGTTTTATTGGATTCCAATTTATTTTGAAAGTCAACGCAAACTTTTGTTTTAATTTGATTTATTATTAGGTTAATAAAAGCGCTAATTAGAGTTGTAACGAAAGACAGACGAACACAAAAAGTGCTTTATGAGAATTCTAGAATCTATTTAGACTAATTCCATAATCTTTCGCCTGATTTCTGAATTGAGTATTCCAGCTGAGAACAACTTAAGTATCGTTCTGTCGCATTGAAATCTTAACAACTGAATGAGATAAACGAAACTTAAGTCGTTCTCAGCTTGAATATTCAATTCAGAAATCGGGCGTTTATCTTTGATGCCTCTATTCAGTATAAAACCGAGTCCGATTAATGAGTGCTAATCATCGATCTCTTTATTTCTTACTATTAGTATACGTCTCCATTCTGTACTGACTCATCACTAATTTGAAAAGTATGTTAATAAAACCAACTTAGTTCAGGAAATACAGAAAACATTTATTCGTTGCTGCAAACATCATAATTATATAATAATAAATCATTTATTATCAGACAACAAGGTCCATATAATATTAGTAAACTTAGTCTATGTTAGTATTTTACAATTTGGTAGGCAGAGGCTTTTTCTTTTTTAGAGAGCAGAGGTTGCGAAATGCCGAGAGGCGGACGCTTCTGCCGTTTGCGCGGCGGCGATACTTGGGCGAGCGCGACGTCAGCATTTCGCGACGATGTCACCTCGAGCTGCAACTTGGCGCTGGCACGTTCCGAAGCCACGAGTTTGGCTTTGATATCTTCAACGCTGGACTTCAACTACTGGATGTCCTTCAACAGTGATGTTACGTCCACATGGTCGAAGGTCACTGGAGGCAGCTTGTTAAGGTCCCCCTTTACGTAAGTGGGGATGTCATCCGGATCCGTCTCCTTGAAAGCTCGGAAGATATCCTGGATATTTCTTTTCCCGCTACCGTCGGCCCTCCTCGAGGCAAGGCGCACGGCGGTGACGGCGGCGGTGTCGGCGAGGAACTGTCCCGCGGCGGTTATTTCGGCGTCCGTGTAGCTGGTCGCGCAGATCTGCTCAAGGCTGAGCTCGTCCATCATGACCAGTTTATTCTGCACGAAGGCGAGCGGCTCCTGCACCAGGATGGTGTCGGAGCGCTTCACGCTGGGCAGGGGTCGCCATTGGTTAAACACACAATGACGCACATTTATTGCTGATTCGGTCGCTGCTAGGTAGCGTCCGATCGAGCCTGGAGTTTTGTCACAACTGTACGTTCAGGACATTTATTTATGGACAAATTTTTATAAATACTTTTGGCTTGAAGGCTTCGATGTCTAATGATTCAAATAAATAAATTATTAATTTCCAATATTATCGCGAAAAATATTTATTTTGCTTATTTAATATCTTCAATAATTTATGCCAAGAGAAAAGATAACGATAGTTTAGACAATAAAACTTGTTTAGTTTATATTCCTAGCATTTTGAGATAGTTTATTTCGAACGCTGTCCACGTAAAATATAGGATCATTTTAAAACCTAGAGTTTAATATATTTCCCGACGGTACTACGCACAAAGTTAATACATATTTGAGAAGGTTTCCTCCCGAGTGGGGTATTTCGAAGGTGAAAGTCTCACATCACTCTCCTAGGACGGTTCTGTCTTTTTAAAAGTTTGTAATATTATTACATTCGTGGTAACTTTCGTAATACATCTTATGAATTTTATATTAAACTTATTGATTCATTTGAATATATATCATTTACAATCGCATTGTAGGCAAGATTTCTACCTATACTCAAGAATAACGACGAAGTGTAAGGGAAAAGAGGTCTCGCAACTTGGATCAATTACTGCCATCTGGTCGGGGGTCGACCCTAATATCAGAGCTTGCCAAGGAGTGGGACTTCTTATGTCTGAAAGGATGGTTCAATGTATGTCAGAGCATGAGTGTGTGAGTCCAAGGCTCCTCTGGGTTAAGTTGAAAGTGGGTTTGATCCGGTTACGCATAATATGCGTCTATGCGCCGGATATGTCGAAAGCACTAACTCAGAGGGAAGAGTTTTGGAATTTATTAGGTGATGTAGTGAATGGGTGTGATTTGAATGAAAGGATAATTATGTTAGGGGATTTTAATGGTTGGGTTGGTGTGAAACGCAACGGATGTGAACGAGTATTAGGAAAATATGGGGATCAGAGAGTGAATGAAAATGGGGAAAAATTGATTGAAGTATGTTTGGAGAGGGATCTTTGTGTTACTAACACATTGTTTAAACACAAAGATATCCACATGTATACAAGGCAACGAGGTAGCGAGAGAAGTATGATAGATTTTGTGATTGTGGATGAAAGACTGAAATCAAAAGTGGTTGACACTAGAGTCTATAGAGGTGTCAACGTGGGAACAGACCATTTCCTCGTCGTGTCACGAGTAAGGGGTCTGTTCAAACGGTGGCGTCATAGGACTAGAGTGCCAACTACTGAACCTTCGAGAATAAGAGTAGAAAATTTAGTAGAAGATGAAAAAATAGGAGATGAATATGTTAAGAAATTGGATGAAAGACTGAGTTGCGTAGAAATGACGGATGAAATGGAAATTGAAGATGTATGGAGTGTGCTCAAATCTACGTTAGTTGAATGTGCGACGGAAGTTTGTGGAGTGAGCAAAAGGAAAATTAGACCATCAGCTAGTTGGTGGGATAAAAATGTGAAAGATGCAGTGAATGAAAAGAAGAAAGCTTGGCTCGATTTACTAGCAATCAAAGCTAGTAAACGGATGAATGTGTGTATAAATGATGATGAAGTTGAGAGATTTGAAGATGAATATAAGAGTATAAAGAGAATGGTTAAGAATAAAATAGAGCAGAAAAAGCGAGATCTGAAAGAATGGAGTGAAAAGAAACTCTCCAATAATTTCCAAAACAATCAAAAATTGTTTTGGAAATATATCAGACGTGAAAGGGGAGTTTCACAAAACACCAGTACAAATGTTATGAAGGATGAAAAAGGTGAATTAATGACTGATGGAATTAGAATAAAAAGGGTATGGAAGGATTATTTCGAGGGTCTCTTTGAAAAAGAGGATGACCCCACTACTTCAGCAATTGATATTAATATTAATTGTAACGAAGTGTTGGGTGATATGTGTGAAAGTGTGATAAGTATGGAATGATATGATAGAGTTAATATCGAAATGCTAAGGGCTGGTAAAGGGTTAGTGGCTTCTTGGCTGTTCTTCCTTTTTCGAAAGTGTTGGGCACTTGGCAAAGTACCAAATGATTGGTGCAGAGCGGTGATAGTGCCCCTATATAAAGGGAAAGGGTCACGCCAGGTAGCAAAAAACTACCGTGGTATTAGCCTACTTAGTGTTGTCGGTAAATTGTATGCTAAGGTATTGATTGAAAGAGTGATGAAAGAAACTGATGAGAAAATCTGGGATGTGCAAGCAGGGTTTAGAAAGGGAATGGGATGTATGGATCAAATCTTCTCCTTAAGGTGCATCACAGAAAAATTCTTAGCAAAGAACCAAAAAGTGTATTGCACCTTCATTGATCTGGAGAAGGCGTATGATAGGGTAGTAAGAAAGAATTTATGGGAGGTGTTGTCTAAGTTCGGTTTGGGGAGCCAACTTATACGTGCATTGGAGTCACTCTATGAGGGTTCCAGTGCATGTGTAAGAATAAACGGAGAAAACACGGACTGGTTTGAAATCTCTAGGGGTGTACGTCAGGGTTGTGTAGCTTCTCCGTGGCTTTTCAATCTGTTCATGGATGACTGTTTGAAAGAACTACGCGAAAGTGATTATGGTCTGAGAATGGAAGGATTCATCATTAAATGCCTCTTATACGCTGACGATCAAGTATTACTTGCATCAACGGTAAATGAGTTGCAAGAGATGGTGAATATTGCGTGTAAGTCTTTTGAAAGAAAGGGCATGCGAGTGAATGTGGACAAAACCAAGACAATGGTTTTCCAGAGAGAGGAAAGTATGACAGAATGTGAGATTACAATAGGTGGCAAGAAAGTGGAACAAGTGAAAGAGTTTGTATATCTGGGAAGTTTGTTTACAAGGGACGGAAAATGCGAGGAAGATATTGAAAGGAGAGTAAAAAAGGGAAATGCGGTAAATGGAGCCATAAACAGTCTAATGTCGAGCCAGTTCCTGTCTGAAAAGGCGCGAATGGCAGTTCACAATGCTGTACTGGTTCCTACGCTGATGTATGGTAGTGAATGTTGGGCATGGCAAAAGAGGCATGAAAGTAGAGTGAATGCAGTGGAAATGAGATCCCTCAGAAGTATATGTAATGTAAGGTTGTGCGACAGAGTGAGAAATAGTGTAATTCGTGAACGTTTAGGTGTGAAAGATGACGTAGTGTGCAAGATAGAGAAAGGAATGTTAAGGTGGTTTGGGCACATAGAGAGGATGAATGACAGTAAATTGGTGAAAGAGATCTATAGAGCCAACGTGGAAGGTAATGTGAGTAGAGGACGACCACGGAGAACACACTTGGACCAAATTGAGAGTGTGCTCAAAAAGGCTGGCGTCCGAAGTATGAAGAATAAAAGAGCATGTATGAAAAGATTGATGGATGTAAACGAAGCTAGAGAGGTTTGTCAGGATCGTACAAAGTGGCGATCGATAGTCTCTGCCTACCCCAATGGGAACAATGGGCGTGAGTATAAGTAAGTAAGTAAGTAAGTACTCAAGAATATCGTATCAGTTAAAAAAAAAACTGATATATACTTCAACTTGAATACGTAAAATGAGGCTTAGAAAGGATGAAACAAGAAAGCGGTTCAGGTAGAAACTCATTTAATTTCAGTACACGGTCAAAGTAGAGTCAAAAATTCTGTATCTACCTAATATAATACCATTTTAATGGCAGGAGTAGCTTTCGGCTCATACATAGCCATTGCAAGTAGATTTGACGTATATGGCACTATTTTGTGTTGCATTAGTAATTAAACGATTTTTTATACATACATACATATTCTCACGCCGTTAGTTCCCATTGGGGTGGGCAGAGACTAGCGATCGCCAATTTGTACGATCCTGGCAAACCTCTCTAGCTTCATTCAAATCCATCAATTTTTTCATACTTGCTCTTTTATTCTTCGTAATTCAGACACCAAGGCATTTGCAAAGAAAAGGCATTTTTGAGCCCTATTCTCTCCCTCAAAAACCATGGTTTTGGTTTTATCTACATTTTCTCTCATTCCTTTTCTTTCAAACGACGAACATGCAATATTCATCATCACTTGCAACTCTTCAAAAGACGATGCAAGTAACACTTGATCATCAGCATATAAGAGGCATTTGATGACGAATCCACCCATATTCTCAGTCCATAATCACTTTCACGCAACTCTATCAGTATTTTTTTACACAAAACGTACATAAAACGAAAACCACGTTTTTTTAAATATCGATGTTGTTTGACTTTTAATATGCGCTCCTATTATTTTCCAGATTGCAATTCACATTTATCCGGTTTATTTCCACCTTGAAACTTGGGTGAAATATTACAAAGAAAAATAAAGTGAAATCGGTACCGTTGATTGAAATCAATGTAAGTAAACGCTGGTTTTCAGCCAGTGCCTTACAATCTAAACAATATAAGCACTCGAATCAGAACGAAGTTTAGCTTCCGTTTTCTATTGTACTGAAAATATTCACAAGCTAGATTATGCGGCCTTTATTATAAAAGAAAAGTTAAAGTGGACATGTGTCGTAAGATGATTTGATGTTTAGGTTTTTTGCAAAAAACCTAGGGATTTTGCAAAAACACGGATAATTAGACAACGGTGATAATATTTTTATCTTAGTAGGTTTTTTGTGAAAAAACTAGTTGGTTCAGTATGATTGCGAAAAAAAATGACAGTTTTTATCAATACTGAACACAGATTGGTCGATTGCAGTGCCCCATAAACACGTCATCTGTGATTGTTTGTTAATTATGACGTACTTACTTAATTGTTCCTTCCTGCATTTAATGTTATTGTTATTTTGATTTAAGTTACAAAAAGTTCCTAAGTATGAAAATAGTATTGTCATTTCTCTTTATAACTCTAGCTATAATACCTCAAGACTTCAATTTAAGACGTACTTACTTTACTGTTCCTACCTAGATTGGCGACGTCCGTCTTCTTCTGGATTCTTCTCGGTCTGGAGGTTGCTGGTTTGATCCCCGTTGAGAGCAATATTTATATGACGAACATTCATTTAGATTGTTTCTTAGTCTTGGATGGAAGTCTTACTTATTTTGGGGCTAACTTAATCTCAATCTATATAAGCTATCTCAATACTACAATGACAATCCAATTAGAATAGGAGTAGGCGAGCAATTAGAAATCAGCCAATCAGCATGAAAGATTTACAATCTTACTAAAAACAACTAGTTTTTTCACATCAATTTTACGAGAGAAAAGATAATATACATATTTCTCACGAATTAAGTAGATTTATATTCTTTGTTCTATTAGATTAGGCACCAAAAAGTGGGATGAAAATATAGAATGCGTTCCAATTATCGTAAAATTGCTTTCTCCCTTTTCTTAAGTTATTTATTTTTACCATATATCTTTTTAAGAGACCCTGTAAATGAATAATGGTCACCTTATTATGTCTATTTTTGTTATTATTTCAAGCTGGTTTGAATAAGGAGTACGAAATTAAAATTTACAATTAAATTGACTTATTTAATCAACATACATACATACATACATATTCTCACGCCGTTAGTTCACATTGGGGTAGGCAGAGACTATCGATCGCCACTTTGTACGATCCTGGCAAACCTCTCTGGCTTCGTTTACATCCATCAATCTTTTCATACATGCTCTTTTATTCTTCATACTGCGGACACCTGCCTTTTTGAGCACATTTTCTATTTGAACCAAATGTTTCCTCCGAGGTCGTCCTCTAATCAACATACATTATATATACTCACGGCTATAAATCCGTAAAAGGGGTAGCCAGAGCTTCAAAATACGAAATTCTTCAGCCACTCTTGGAAGTTCATAGGGGGTAAGTACCGTTGGTAATGGGTCTCCAACCGCTTCGCTCAAAAACCACTAAAAAAATCCATGCCCTAGTCGCCTTTTACAACTCCCGTGGGTAAAAAGAGGTGGTGACATTCTAAGCCGGCACTACACGGCTTATTTAATCCAAAGAGGTTATATTATGTAGCCACTTTAAAGCTACTTATTTACTGTTAAATATTTTACTCAATATATTATTTCTAGGTCCGACAACTGTTGGGGGACATGGTCCTGCGAGGCGATGAACTAAAAAAGTACGTCAACTCACTGCGGGCGAAGAGCACTGTGTACAAACGACAACGCGCCAACTTATCTACTTTTAAGGTAAAAATCATGAATAGACTCAAAATAATATAATTTGTTAAAATTTTAATGTAATAATACTCTTACTTAATCGTCTTATTAAGAGCATGACAAATGGTGATGCTGGCAAACCCACGTATATAATACCATTAAAAGGTTGTCTGGAAGAGATCGCTAATAATGTAGATGTAGTTTAACTCTAACCGTATTCTTTCTGACTATTAATTTTGAAGAGTTTTCTATTCGATAATAATAAAATGCTTATAACAATATATTCATAGTCTGATTATAAAAGTATCTTATCGCAACACACACGTACCTTCCTTATTTTGCAAGTTTTTTAGCGTTCTGCTTCTTGTATAATGTATTCTTGAGAATAGCAGTAGCAATGAATTCATTGATAATATTCCTTTATTCTGCTATTACCGCACGGCACAAAAAGCATATAAAAACGAAATGTAAATCCCAAAGCAACGGTAAGATTTAAGTGATCCCTCGTCGCATTCACAGGTCTCAGATTTTAGCGTTAACTTGTGAAGGCAGTCATTGTGTCGCAGATTAACATTAATTTTTGATTCAAGAAATGGTCTAACTTTTTACTAATAAATAAAGAATAAATAAAGGAAAGAAAAATTTCGACACAGGCGGGGATCGAACCCGCGACCTCGGGTAAATCGGGAAATAAAGGATAGAGGAATTTCGCACTGGCAGCCAATTGACACGGTAGCTCAGTTGGCAGAGCGTCGGGGCGTTCACCCGAGGTCGCGGGTTCGATCCCCGCCTGTGTCGAAATTTTTCTTTCCTTTATTTATTCTTTATTTATTAGTAATAATCCCCACATGAGGTTTTCATGAACAAAAAGATTTAAATTATGGTCTAACTTTTTGTTTTCATATTTTTAGGCAGATTATAAAAGCAACCGTGATAGCTCAATGGATAGAACACCGGTTATCATGCAAACGTCTAGAGTTCCAATCCCGGGTCGGGCCTACACAAAGGATCATGGGCATTTTTGTATGGGAGCTGGGCGTTATACCAACAGTAATAAAATGCGTTGTAATTTACTTTATTGCACGTCTTGATAACCCCTACATACTTGTTATCCCCAATATGGACCGGGTATTATTGCAAAAAAAACACAAAGGTTGGTTAAATAATACTTTGCCGTCAGGCGAAAAAAAATCTTCGGTCATCGTCTTAAGGACTATATTCGTTTGATCGCAAATCTAATACTGACACCTTATTAGTTCACCTCACTTATGCATTGCTGTTCTCTTGTAGGGGAAAATAACTCTCCACACATGGTGTTAAGACCTATATTTCTTTGCTGTTAAATCACTATTCGTTTACACAATACAAAAACATAAATATGAGGTTCGAGACCCGTCAATGAGTTATTTTTAATGTTTATTTTCTAATAGTGAAAATATTAGTAATGTTTTGGTTGTCAGTCCTAAGCCTGGAAAGTATGAAAGACAATCGAGATATTTATTCTTACTGATACTTCATGATAAATAACTATATTTCTTCAAAATTAAGTACAAGTAATACAACATATGGGACTGATTCATTAAACATTATCAAAAGCATAATTTTTTTCATTCGCGAACTAGCGAATGTTATAAGAAAGATACGAGAACGCGAGAACCACAAGTTATTCATCTTTCCAACTCAATCTCTTCATTTAGTCCAATTCGTTCTGCAGTTCATTTAGTCCAACGGCTCTGAAGGAGCCTAATGAGCCGCTGAACGAAGTGGACTACTGGACTACCTACATTCGCGAAGTAGTTCTTTTAAGTGAAGGAACTAAATGAACTAAGTTCTTTTCACTGAATCGTTGTGCGCACGCGCAGTGACGCGTACGCACGCTTTCTTTGTTCGGTACCTGAGAGAGAGACGTTAGAAAGGGATGGAATGCAGTAATTCCTTAGGTTACCAACCAATAGATTGATATCTTTTGCCTAGTACTGCACGATATTGTCTGTGTTGTCTCTGCGGTGAGCGATTGTTTTTGATTCTATGCGTTTGAACATCACTGAATATCTCTGTTATCCGGTTGTTTGGGTAATAGCCGTCATAGTATAAAATTAAGTTATGATCATTAGCTTTCACATAAAATATATTTTAACGCTGTTGGTGTTACGCCCATTTTGACCATGACCCTTTGACTTTTTTAAAGACATCATATGTGCGGTTAATTTATCATGGTTGTTAACGGTGAGGGAAAATATCGTGAGGAAACCCACATGGCTGAGTAGTACTTAGCCATGTGACAGTGTATTCGTACACGTACAAAACGGCGATAGGCCTGCCCCCTATCACGTGAGTACACTGTCCGTGCAAAACGTGGGTACTATGAACACCAGGTGACAAAGTCACGTGATGTTCAGAAGTATTAGTACCTCTACCAAACCCCTTCGGGGATATTCGGCGTGACCTTTATGTTATGTTATGTTTATGTTATTATAAAAATCAGAATCTTATTTTAGTAATAATATAATGAAACCTTATGTTATAACCAGAAAATGTTCTTGGGATGGTTTTATCCAATAATTTCATGTGTTCAGATAGCAAGTTTTTCACACAGTCAAAACATCCGCATTAATTTCTGCTTGAAGGGATAATCTGATTATCCGAGAGCAAGAGTTATCTGGTTTTTTCCCAAAATAACATACTTTCAATAGTCATTTCGAAAACTATACAAGTTTCAGCAAATTCGATTATCTTTAATTTTACTCAAGTTTTCTGTCATTCGAACGCATGTTTTCCAAGCGAGATATAGAAGAATACCGGGACCCTTGATACGATTACCTCCTAACTAGTCCAAACAAAGTTACAAAATCAATAAAAGTGACCCCAGCATTTATTCCTGCAACTACTTTGGCTGCAAATCATTAAAATTAATGATAAATAAATCAAACCATCATCGTTCTAAAAACCCAACCCAAGAGTGGCATATGTTATGTTTATCACGTAAGTCTTAAAAAAGACAATTTTACGTTAGCATAAAGTATTCTGGCCACGTTCTGTAATAACTTTTAAGAATCATAACTTATGTTTCAGAACGTGCACTGTAGCTGTGAGCTGTGAGTTTTTGTAACCTTGATATAAATTCAGCAAAACATTAAATGCTGTAGAGTTCAAAATACAACAAAACTGGATTTCTATAATATGGTAGAACAACCAAAAAATGCGTTATTTATTTTGGAACTTACTACCACTTCAACTTACAAGTTTTATCATTTGTGATTCCTGAGAGATATCTTATAAAATTATTCTTAATGATATAAAGATGATGATTATTAACATTAATTAATAAATACAAACGTAGTAACGGACATATTTCTCACCAATTCATTTATCATTCTTTTTCATTCAAGTACTCTGTTTAAAAATGCCAAGAAGTGATTTTTTTTAAATTAATTTTCACCTGTTCAGAATAGAGCGCTTATAAATGAAAACTACCTAATTTTAAAGCTCTAGACTTGCATTCACGTCTTATCGCTTTTTTTTAAGGATATAATGTATACTATATTCATTTATAACTATAATTTACTTTGAAGGGATACATTTAATCATACATACATACATATACTCACGGCTATAAATCCTTTAACGGGGTAGCCAGAGCTTAGGAATGAGAAATTCCTCAGCCACTTTTGGAAGTTGATTGTGGAAAAGATGGTAATAATTAATGTTTTTGGTGACGGGTCTCCAACCACATCTCCCAAAATTCACTTAAAAAGCCCCTATACCCTTAGTCGCCTCTTACGATCACCCACGGGTAGAAATGGGGTAGTGTTATTCTAAGCCGACACTACACGGCACTTTAGTCACTCAAGTTATAAAACAATTTATTATTACAAAACTGTTGCATCTTTTGGTACACTATTTTTAAGCATGTTTTATCATTAGCCAACGACACATATAATAATCAAGAGGCATCATGTAATTTTGTAAATTGTGTAATTAAATGTAAAGTTTCCTTTAAATAGGTTTTGTATTGGGATGGGGACGGTCTTTAGGCCATCCACTTTTAATATTTACTTAAAATTTCATGCCTTACAAGATACATTATACGACTAAGATATGTTTATTACGTGTGGATTTTCAAGTAAAAACTATGCAAAACCAGGTTATTGTTTAGTTTTTGTAGTTTAATATCATTCTTTTTTACATCTTATTTGTATATTAAATTATAAGACACGTTGTAAGACTATTAAATATAATCAACTATTAAAAAACTGTTCTTTGACTAGAAATTTATTACTTTGTTGTAGGTGGAAGCGGGTATATTGGCTAGAACTTTGCACATCCTAAGTTCAGCGGACCCCACTGTTGAAATTGCTTTAGTGAATCACAAGAAAATGAAAATTGACGAAGACGAAACCGACAATGAAAAGCAAAATAGTGCATCGGACTTGGCCAAGAAATCTTTGTACGACTTATCGCAAGTAAGATGATTTGTTTATGTTCTAATGAAAGGTAATGATAGCTTTTACATCAATAGTGCGATACAGGAAAAATAGAAACAAAATTACTCGACAGCATTTCCCATCCTTTAGCCCGATAATATTATTAGTTAAGTTTTTATAGTTGTGTTATTTGAATAATAAACAAAAACACTAATACAATATTAATAAAATATTAAGCGAGGTAACTTATTAATATTGTATTGCTAAGGATTTAAGAAAAGTAACGCCTGATTCAATCCAATATCTTAAAAGGCACTAATCATCTTTTCTTTTCCCCACTCAATTTTTCAAAAGTGGCTGAGGAACTTCTAGTTCCTTAGCTCTGGCTACCCCTTTATAGGGATTTATAGCCGTGAGTATATATATGTATGTATGCACTAATCAACATATTTTTTTAAACAACTCTCATAAGTGTACTTGTTATAAATATTGAAATATTAATATATTTTATCTATACTTATAATAAAGCTGTAGAGAGGTCAATTCTGTACATGAAATATATTTTCAAAATAACTATCAGGTGGTGATTAGGGATCGATACTGATGCCAAAAATGCAATCAGTAAAATTTTTGTCTGTCTGTCTGTCTGTCTGTCTGTCTGTCTGTCTGTCTGTCTGTCTGTCTGTCGGTTTGTATGTTCCTTATGGAAACAAAAACTACTCGACGGATTTTAACGAAACTTGGTACAATTATTCTCCATACTCCTGGGCAAGTTTTTGTATACTTTCCAGCAGAGTAGTAAAGGGGAATTTTGGGAAATTTTGGGAAAACGGGAGAAGTTACTACATTTTTTAAGCTTCCGTCGCGTGTGTAGCCTTAATGGTTAAACTTACATAAAAATCATGTATGACGGAAATATTCTTCATAAAATTATCTAAAAAAAAATCCTTAACAGTTTATGTCTATCTTTTACGGTTGACTCACAATAACACGTGTGATTTCTGATAGCTTAGCAGTTCGGAACATTCTGATTGTATTTGTTTACTCTTACGTTTGTAAACCTCTCACTCATCCCTAATTTAAATAAGGTAACATTATTACCTATTCAATAAAAAAAGAATCATAGAAATCGGTAGAGGAACACCGAAATTATACATAAAATAAGCCATCGCGCCCGTGACCAAAACCGAATCGTTACTAATTTACTTATAAAATACTAGATGGCGCCAGTAGTTGCATCCTACAACACGTAATGATTTATTTTTTAGATTGTTATAAATACTTCATAGCGTTTTATTCCAAAATTTGCTATTAAACGGAAAAACTGAACCGTTCATTAAAGTGCATTCAAAATTACCAAACTACACTGTTTAGGGAGTGCTATAAATTTAATATATTGAAAACATTGCGCTGAATTTCACAATGCTTGAGCAGTGACTGAAGAAAGAAACCTCAGATATTTAAAAAACAACGCTACCCGTGCGAAGCTGGGACGATCCACTAGTACAAAATAAATGAAAAAGAAAGTAAAAAGTCATTATGTCAAAAAAGAACTTAGGCAGTTCACACACCAAACCACAATCCGTCACGGAACGCAGAGGAGCGGATTTCAATATTGTATGCAAGTACATCGATTAGTATAGAAAAAACGCCCAGTATAACGCACCAAAACCGCGTCACCGCGCGAAGGCGCGTTCCGCTAGCAGATTACGCCGAACCGCGCGGAGGTTGATTCACTAGCGAAAATTCAGGTTCAGTCAAAAATTTGTGTCTATTCCAGCATTAATCCGCCAAATTTTATTCCATACATACTCTAAAGATGCAGTTGACATTCGTGTAAAGTTATAAAACTTCTCTTCATGTTTTTTTATCTCTATGTTATTCATTACAAATGAACAATTCCTAAATATTTTTTGTAAAAAAGGATGTATCCAATTACAGCGTCTTTAATGAGTTCAGTATTGTTCATTGTAACGTGCTAACACCACGACGGCAAAATGGAGAAGACCCTTAAGCTTGGTGCAGGCCGCACGAAACGCGGTTAAATCCGCTTGCAGAAGCGGATCTGCTTCTCCGTCGCCACGCGCGGAATCCGCTCGTCGGCGCCTCCGCACGGTGGTGGCGCGTTTCCAGTGGGATAACCGCCATATGGTGGTCTTTACACAGTTTTTATTATTTATTGCATTAACTATCATATTAATTATGCTTTCGATACTTTGTTTGGACAACGATTTATACATATTTTATTTTTCCAGCTAGTAACACAAACTTCACACAGAATCGCAGCTATTCGCAAGGAAATCCAGCCGTTGGCTGACCAGTTGAAGCCGATCAAAGACGAATTCCAAACTATTCTGCAGCAATACGAACAAAAGAAGCGAGTTTACGATGCGACCTCGATCAATATAACGTCGCAAATGGAACCCCTTCAGAAACAAGTCCAAGAGTTGACAGATCAGCTCAATCTAAAGGAAGAGGAATGGAAAATGTTGAGACAAAAGATTGCAAAGACAGAATCGCTGCAAGAGACTGTTATCTCCGAGATGAAAAACGCGATGCAATCAGGAAAGAAGCCGTCTAAAAAGCAAACGATGCAAGAGAAATTGGATGAACTACAAAAACGTGTAAAGGAGTTGGAAGAGGTAAGTTTTAAATAAGAGTACATTGGTGTTCTAGGAGTGAAGTATTAAAGTAAAGGAATCTCGAAAGGTTTGTCAGCACTAACTAATGGCGTGAGTATATGTGTGTATGGTATATAAATGGTTAAAAATATAATTTCCAGCTATTTCTTTACTTTTGAAGTTGGCAACGTCAGCTTGTCGTACTTGGATTTTTGTTACATGCATTAACTACTTTTATTTTTCTATTATCTAGGTATCATTGTCATGATTCGAAGATGACCTGAAGTAGTCTATTGATCGAACTTCGAGCAAAATTTCAGTAAAACTATAATGTAACTTTCTTGCTTTAGACAAATAATTTTAAAGACAGAAATTATCTCAACTTGATCAATTACAAACATTCACCTAAAAAAATTAAGTTAAAAATATCCTTAAGCGCACCTACGCATACGAACTAAAAGTGAGCAAAATGCAGAGTTTTACAAATAGATTATTTCTAGTAAGTATTAAATATAAATTAATTATTTACGACGTGGCCTAGTTCTATGTGACTAGCCTCTGGGACCGTCCGAAGTTCGCAGGTTCGAATCTTGCTAATATCAAATGTTTAATTGGATGATATGTATATGTTTTATATAATCGATGAAATATATCGTTGAGTTAAAATTACACAGCTCTAGTCATTATTGAACTTACTTTGGGCCTAAAAAACCGGATCAAAATGCCGGATGTCCTATGAAATTTCGGTTTACTTAATTAAATTTATTTTAATTGATTAACAAATAAAATAAATCTATACTTAGTATATGCTTATTGAAAATAAGAAAGATTTGAATACATTCTATTTTGATAATAGAAACCAGTAACCTGTAGGCAATTATTATTGAAATAAAAACATTTGCGATTCTTGGGCGGTTAACTACCACTACTTTTAAATATATAAAAAATAAATCCTAAACATACATTTCATTAAATATCGTGAACAGATGGTAGCGTATGGCCCAAGCACACCACTGACTAGTGTGTGACAATGTTGTATTACACCAAATGGTAAACGTTTGCGTGAACATACACTTTTTCAAATCTATACATTTACAATATTGACCAGCGCTCTTCGTGATGGATCCGCGAGCTCTTGCCAACAACAATGTGTCTTTTTTAAAGTCATATGTGTGGTTGATATATCAAATTCAAATTCAAATTCTTTATTTAATTAATTAATTAATAATTTAATTTAATTTATTTAATTCAAAGTTCTTGACGTTGAGGGAAAAATCGTGGGGAAACCCACGTGGCTGAGTTGTACGTAATCACGTGACAATGTTTTCGAACAAAGCGGCAAACTTGGTTACTCCGAATACCAATTGACCAAAATGTAATTTGATGTTCAGAAGTAGAAGTATACTTCAAAGATACACGGCGTGAACGTTAAGTGTGAGTTATTATGATAACAATATAATTCGTACCCACACTGGCTTTACACAGAGATTGTTTTAGTATATATTACTAGGAATCGTCTTTGAACAATTTCCGATACAATAGACGGAAAACACATAAACCGGTTATCGGCTTTACGGGAACAAGGAAATAAGGGTTCAGTAATATTTATGATAATAAAAATTTGAATTCTGTGGTTTTCTGAGTATAATACTTTGGTTATTTGATAAATATTTTACAGATACAAACACAATTGTCATAGATAGTCTAGGTTTGTAATATTTGATATCTTCTTGGGCTACTTATAGTGAAAGTGGGCTACTTATACTTAAACTGATACGAATTATTTAAAAAATGTAATAAATACTATTAAAAATAATTACCAGAAAGGCGTCATAGATTATAAGATAATGACGTTGATAAAATTAGGAATGTGAGGGAAGCATAAAATATTTGTCATGATCGTAGAAAGTGGCAATTCTGAATCTCTTGCTTTCTAAATCTTCTATATTAATAATTTTGTCACGGGGTACGGTATACTCGATCGAAACCTTACCTGAATAATAAAACATAAAAAAAATATGATTTTGAGTCGACAACATGTATCCGCAAAATTCGGATTGGCGAGTATTTTGCTAAATTTCTAATGGTGTTGACAGAAAAATTTCAGTCGCCATCACAAAAGACACTTTTTTAAAGGAGGTTCCGACCGAGTCTACCGTACTCCTTGACGAAATTAGTATCATACTTTTTTCTTCAGTCGTTGACGTTTCGCGAAAATATTGTTTTCGGCACTTTTGATACGGCTGTAGTCTTTGACTATAAACACTATAGACAGAGTCATAATGCAACGGGAGAGTACTCTTTTAGATAGCAATATTTTTCCCTGTAATGTTGCGATCACTAGAAAACAATTACCCCAAAATACTATAATCACCATTCTAAAAGCTACTTTTTAATTTAAAATTGATTACGTCAATTTATTGTTTAATTAAAGGTTTACTGTTTACTATATTATTTCCTGCAATCATATAATTATACATACTTGCTCCTAGTATTATACAATCTTTATTGTTTAATTTTACCATTAATACTGATGTTTAATACACCGTGAAATCTAAAGCATTGTACTAACGTTCAGGGATGAATCTTCCCATGATTACGAATAAATTTTTGTACGGGACTAACCTTGTTACTGGACAAAAAAAAAAACAGCTGTTCCATAAGTGCAAGTTATGTAAATATCATACGGGTCATGGGTTTAGTGGGGTCTATGTTTGTATTTTGAAAAATAAAAGACAGCACTATTTTATACATGAGTTTTATTGCATTATTTACTATTGACCTTTAAACAAAATCAGTTTCGTGTGAAAATTTCGAATTCTTTCGTCTATTTCAGTCACATTTTTCAAAAGATGATGTATTCGTACATCTAAGTATTTCAAAGCTATATATAGCCTTTATAAATAGCACAAGGTGGTTTTCGAAGGTGGCTCTGATGTGGTCGTTTAATGTCGGAAATATTCTTTTACCTAAATTCTTTTTCAAAACAACTGCGACCATTTGAGCCAAAGCTTAGTCTTTGGACAAAAACGAGGTGCCTTTCAATTTTATAGTATGCCTCAAAACTTTGGTTGATTTCCAATTGCATCTTCCAGTGGCCGCAATCCATTTTTCTCGTAGATTCGGGTCTTTAGGAAAACTGTAATGAATACGAAGAAATTAAATAAATATAACAAATTTATTACTTAATAATTCCGTAGATAACAATTGGAAATCATTCAGCGTCGCTATAGCGCGACGAAATTCATAATATACTCACTCGTTAACATCAGCGGTGCTAGTACGATAAGTAATGAAACACGTCGGGGCGCACGAGAAAGACGTTTTTGTCGATGCAGCCGTAGAGAAGATCCGTTTCTCGACCGTCGCTAGCACAGCATGTAAAATAAGCGTATGTTCAAGGGCGTGTGACGTCACTGAGCGAATGGTTTCGTGTTTTCTCGACGAGGGTAACGACAACTCCCTTCTTTTGCTAGCACAGTGTTACATTACGCGAAGACATATGTCGATGCTGCGACGACATAGTCATGATATTTCTCGTGGTGAGGTTGGGGTCACGACAACAAAATATAATTACGTAATTTTGTTATTAAGATACAAAAGTTACATTTTTCATAAAATTTTGAATGAGTATTACATATTTAAGTTTAAAACTGTAAACTTAATTTTAATCTCGAAACATTGGTTTAAAATAGCACTACCACGCCTTTTTTGTTATTGTATTTATTTCACTCTAGATTTGTGAGTTTTAGTTTAAAATTCTTAACTGTTTTATTATTTAAGGTGCAGTGTATGTTTTAAATACCACTACCTTATCTCTTTTCACGTCAATGATTATGGAATATGTTTTTAAATAAAGTTTCAAAATGATTTGTTATTTTTAGTTTGAAACTGTACTAAATTGCATAGTTTTAGATTTTTTTTGCTGTTACGCTGTGCATCGGTTTAAAAAAGCACCACCCATATTTCGTGTCATTATTTTGTTTATCAATATTTTTTCTGAAGTTTGACTTGGGAAACATGAAATTTAGTTCAAGCCTGTTGGCACAAGCCAATCACAATGAAACTGTTGCGTCGGTTTTAAAAAGCGCTACCCCATTTCGTTTTGCCAAGTTCGAGATGTTAATACAACTTTGTTACATAATTATTATCGAGCAATTTTCGATTCACATTTAATCATTAAATTGTCGCTTGTAAACTTTACCGTCTTTTATTTTGCCGCAATTTTCTAACTCTATTAAAATATGCTGGCACAGCTATTTTACCACAGCATCAGCATTATGCTGGGCAACAAAATTGCCCCAAGGTTGCAATCTATATATTGCTTTAGCAATACACTTGATGGCAATATGTTCATATATATGATAACAGGAAATAGGTATTTGGAATAAAAAACCAGGATTCGAAAAGAAGACATTTATTTATATTATATATATTTATTGTTGAACACATGTAAAGCCACTTTTGTAAAATCAACACAAAGCAATATCTCAAAATTATTCAACAGCAACACATAGTAATAGTGTAGTAGTCTATTAAATGACATTACAAAGCAATGTTTAAAACAAACTACCAATTTAATCTATATTTTAATAGTGCATGCACTATATAAATATATTTTAACCCCAACCGCACAGCTATACAAATAATTGAGGTAGCATTTTAACTTACACAGCAATAATACAAAACTTTATTAAAAACTCACACATAATAAGAGTTGCATTTAAAGGACTATTGTATCATGCTTGTCTTATTTGATACACTTACTTACAATATGTTACCAATACTGACTAACTAACATGTTTTTAATTCATCAAGACATACTCATTTCAGTTACACACAGTATAGTAGTTCACTATTAAACTATAGAAAACATAACTAAATTAGCAAAACAAATTTGCAACTGCAACACTTATATACTATTCAGAAGCTTCTCGGTCTTATTAGAGGACATTCAAAGTAAGATGGGTATATATATATATATATGATACTCCTTTTCCGCAATGTTCTGAAAATAAAGAAAATTTGCATTAGTTACTTCGGTGATTCTAAGTATAATCTAGTCATAACACCTCCATTCATAGCCTTACGATGGGGTACAGAGATCATGTGTACTGCTCAACATGGTCACCTAACGTTCATATTTAGGTGTCTATGCCTAGATGTAGCTTTACTTGTACATACATGAACAATACATAATTAAATGAACTGAGAAGTTTTGGCTAGATATATATACCCTGTTTTATACAAAATAATGTGATTTATAGCCATGAGTAAAGGTATGGTGTGGCATAGGTAAGTATAAGTGTTATGTCTATTCCAAAATAAGATTGAGGAGTAATATTTCATTTTTGGTATAACTACTTATTTCATATCATCGTCAATACATACATAGGATCGCGTCAAAAGTTCTCACTGGGGAAGGAAGATACTATCAATCATTACTTATAGATTCATATAGCTTTCTCTACAGGATTTAGATTGCGAATTGTTTCTTTTTTATTTCTTGTACGCTATACTTACGACTTGTAAAAAGTTAAATGAAAACTTACGATTTTATTAAGTCTCATCCGATCAATATCGGTTTGCCGGATTCTTTGATCTCCGGATGGGCCTCAAGTTACGAGGGTCCACAACTCCACATGGTCTATCCACTTGTCCATTGGAGGGATGAAGCCAAATAGTGGCTAAATCGGGGATGGTGTTTTGAGTTTCGAATACACTGGTCTGTAAAGTTAAAAAAATGCACATTAAACTTATACAACACATTTATAATCACTCGCATATTCATAAAGAAACTTATATACTTACTATATCAACAAATAGTACTCCATCCTTGAAATCCGTTTATTTATATTTAAAACCGATAGAAACATAACAAAACAAAACAACACGAAACGACCATCTTGTTTATGTGGCAAATAACCCATAGAATGACAACTTCTCTCTGCCAACGTCAACAAAATCTTGAAAATTTCTACCTGTTGAAATTTCGTTTACTCAAAGCTGTAGAAGTGGTATATTATCCATAATGTGTTATGAAACGAGAAAAATATAATAGTGTATTTAATATACCTTCATAAACCTCTAAAATGGGTAAAATAATTAGCCGTAAGCAAAGTGGTAGAAAGACACCAACTAATTTTGAATGAACTCAAATACACACTAAAATAAAAAGTAAAAAACCTAATTGACCGACGGAAAGTGAACGAATAAACGTCTTCTCGGCCATGAAAGCTTTGTCGTCCTCTCTCGACATACAAGACTGTGCTAACAAAAGTGGGAGGAGTCCGAGAATTTCGGAAGCCACGACAGACGAGATATCTCGACTGTTATTACTTGCTATACTAGCGCCGCTGTTTACTAATTTGAAAATTTTACCCTAACGACAGGGTAGGATGAAAACGTGAATTGTGGCAACACTGAGATACTGCATATTTTTAGGTTATACTATTAAAAAATTACTCAAAATAACTAAAGAAAATGCTAGTAATCTAGTTCAACGTAATTAACATTTGAATCACTTATTTTCTGATCGCGCAATGTATTTATAATGTATTTATCTGTAGAAAAACATTAAAAAACTCACTCACTTGTGGAAAGTCAATCCTTCGATGTGTTTTTCGCTGTGGCTTCCGCAGCCAAGCACGCTACACCCAACCATACCTCACTAAATAATAACTTAGCTAATGGAGTCCTTTTGTCACAATAACAATATACAAATGAATAAAATCTTTCTCAAAATCAAAAGAAAACCAAAATCGCTCACAAGTCGACGCTTTGTTTGTCACAATTTAAAAGTGTGACATCAACAAAACGGGTTACGCGATAGAGATGACAATAAAGATTTGTGTCTCTTTTTAACATATAAGAACTTAAATAAGGGCTTCTCTTTTTAAAATGGATGACGTAACATCGCTCTGTCTATAGTGTTCATAGTCAAAGGCTGTAGTGCATCACCCTATTGTAGTGCGCGGACTTCCAAATTACAATCTAGGCTGATTGTAATGCGCAAGCAGGAACTTTGAACATGTTTGTTCAAGTTCAGTGGTTTTTTTTTCGAAATGATTGTTTGCTGCTGGCCCTGTGGCTTGTGCGGCTTTACCAGGACTTTATGTGTGCCGGACAGCGGGGCAATGGAGTGTACCTAAGCTAAATCGGATAGAAATTCAGTAGATAGTTCTTGGTCGTGTCTTTGTCTCTGTTTGTTGTTTGATGGTACCAACAAGTTATCATTTTGTTAACAGCCGAATCTCCTTGCATTTGGTAAATATTATCAGAATTGTAGAAAGTGGTTGCAGCGAAGGGCTCTTCGTAAATATGGTAAATTTAGTAGGTATGTAAGTACTCAAACATACGCTAGGATACTCCTTTTTGTTCGATAGGACCCTTAGGCCGCGCGCTGTAAGAGCTACCATGGGGTATCCTAGACTGTGGCCAGATGGCCACATGAAGGTAGCTTCGCAGGTTGTGCTGACTGAAGAAAAGAGAATCTATAGATAATAATAATTAATAGATAAAAACAATTAACGAAGCTATACGAATGAATGCCTTGCTTAAATTTAATATTCCTTGAGAACCGATGACTACAGAAGTATGGTTATACATTTTGTACCTAGATGTGTATTATGTTATGAATCACATTTACCCGAGCGAAGCCGGGTTTTCATCTAGTAGATTATAATAACGTGGGTATATGAGTATAGCAAGTATGTAACGATATAATAAGTAATTGTTTTCGCCCCTATAACCACCACTATTATCAGGCGCACTTTTATTATATTGTGTTGTGGAGACAAAATAGTTGCTATCACAATTTCAACCTTATTTCTCTTCCTTCAAATTGTGGTCAAATGCAATGAATGTTTTATATATGCTGGTTATAGGGTTTTTTTATTTATGTTATAATTATTATATAAGCACCGCGACGAATTTCTTCCCCTTGTAAAAAATAGGGTAAGATCAAGATCAGTCATATTATTGGAACATAATTTGTGTAGTTGTGTAGGTTCTGCCTCAAAAGGATACCTACCTACCCCTATACATGAATCCCACATAAAGGTAGCTAAAGGTTCAGAATCTAAATTCCGTAGCCATTTTAAGAAATAGAGTAAGGAAAATTAGTGATGTTTTTCTAGCCTACTCATCTACAAATCAATTAAAAAGCCTCAATTAATGCGTTATTGTCATTCATACTTCATCATATTAATTTATTACGAATTGCCCGATAAAACCCACTTTTTAATACATTAATTTAAATCAGTCCTTAATGAAAAACAGGATTTCACCTAATCAATTACCACTAGTTCTTGGTAAAATATCAAGTACCACTTAGTCAGAGTATACTAATATTCATTAATTTCATCCCAGTCGTATACATTAGCATTCACATTTATTAGAAGGAAATACCTCGGTGTTGTTCATAAATCACTGCCAGATCAGGACCAGCAGCCACAGCTTTGCGCTCACAACTCTCGAAATATATGGAATAACTGAAGAATTACTGTGTGCGTGCAGGAGAGGACAGTGCGAGTGAAATATGACGGAAACGCCAACTTTAATTAATCGTGTCTATGTTACATTGCAATAACAAAACCCTCAGTAGTTAAACACGACACAAATCGTACAAACAATAATAATATAATAGTCGGCTACGTTTATGTTTATACGGCTACTTCTACTTGAATTGAGGATTCATCATTAAATGCCTCTTATACACTGACGATCAAGTATTACTTGCATCAACGGTAAATGAGTTGCAAGAGATGGTGAATATTGCGTGTAAGTCTTTTGAAAGAAAGGGCATGCGAGTGAATGTGGACAAAACCAAGACAATGGTTTTCCAGAGAGAGGAAAGTATGACAGAATGTGAGATTACAATAGGTGGCAAGAAAGTGGAACAAGTGAAAGAGTTTGTATATCTGGGAAGTTTGTTTACAAGGGACGGAAAATGCGAGGAAGATATTGAAAGGAGAGTAAAAAGGGAAATGCGGTAAATGGAGCCATAAACAGTCTAATGTCGAGCCAGTTCCTGTCTGAAAAGGCGCGAATGGCAGTTCACAATGCCGTACTGGTTCCTACGCTGATGTATGGTAGTGAATGTTGGGCATGGCAAAAGAGGCATGAAAGTAGAGTGAATGCAGTGGAAATGAGATCCCTCAGAAGTATATGTAATGTAAGGTTGTGCGACAGAGTGAGAAATAGTGTAATTCGTGAACGTTTAGGTGTGAAAGATGACGTAGTGTGCAAGATAGAGAAAGGAATGTTAAGGTGGTTTGGGCACATAGAGAGGATGAATGACAGTAAATTGGTGAAAGAGATCTATAGAGCCAACGTGGAAGGTAACGTGAGTAGAGGACGACCACGGAGGACACACCTGGACCAAATAGAGTGTGTGCTCAAAAAGGCCGGCGTCCGAAGTATGAAGAATAAAAGAGCATGTATGAGAAGAATGATGAATGTAACAGAAGCAAAAGTGATTTGCCTGGATCGTACAAAGTGGCGATCGATAGTCTCTGCCTACCCCAATGGGAACAATGGGCGTGAGTATAAGTAAGTAAGTAAGTAAGTAAGTTCTACTTGAATTACGGCTTAAAGGGTAATCCGTTGCAATTATTATTCCACGTCTTTGTTTATCAAAGGATGGCTTAATCGATCCAAGTTTACTGAGCTTCATAAAATTGTTTAATACTATTATTTTTGCAGTTTTTACAGGCTAGATTTGACATTTAAAAAATAATGTAACATAGCAAACCAATCGGTTATAACTTTTACTTGCAATGATACATAAAGAACAATTTGATTTAACAAGTTAAAGTGGGTTAAAAATATCCATTTATAACATTTTAGTTAGTCATTCGTGGTTTCCATTCATTCCTTATTTTCTTCACACCTAAGCTATGTAAAAATATGTTAAGTCTCCTATACCTCTAAGGTATTATTATTAACTATTTTGAGGTAGCCACCACCGTAGACAAACGTCCGCTTGATACTGGTGTATGGTCACAGTCTTTAGGCACTTACCAAAAAGTTTGAAGTCTAATCAGTTCTGATACTTTACAGGAGCAGCTATCGATCAGTTCAAGGCAGAGCGTAGTTGAAGAGCAGACGAGGTTGTGGCAGAACACTTTGAAGTTGATTCAGAGCAAGATGGCCGCCCGTTCAGCGCCAGGAGTGCGCCAGGAGAGAGTGCATATCACACAACATTCGCAAATGTTGACTCTTACTTAAAATTAATGTTTTTTAAAACAGAGGGATATAAGCTTTTTAAATTTGGCTGCTTGGACTTCAGCGTAGTTTGGGATTTGTAAATTAGGTTTACTTTAGAATAGGTTAATTATAATATAATAAAAATAGTACTGAGAACTATTCTGTTTTTTTGTTGTTGGTAGCAGTACATACATACATACATATACTTGCGGCCATAATTCCCTAAAAGGGGTAGCCAGAGCCAAGGAATTATAAATTCCTCAGCCACCTTTGGAAGTTGAGTGGGGAAAAGGCGGTAAAATAAAGGTTTTTGGTGATGGGTCTTCAACCGCATCGCCCAAAAATCCAATAAAAAGCCCCAATACCCTTAGTCACTTCTTACGACACCCGTGGGTAGAAAGGGGTAGCGATATTCTAAGCCGGCACTACACGCCAACTTGGTAGCAGCAGATTAATAATATCACTTAATATATTGTTTTCTTAAAGCTATTTCTCCCGGAGGGTGTCAATGTCAACAAGGCATCTATGTGATCAGAGGGCTTGGTGATTAAGACAGTTTAGGTTTGAGTTTAAGAATTCAATAAATTGGTGTCAAAGTTACAGAGAAGTTTTGTGAAGCGGAAAATCTTTTCTTGAATGACTGCAAACGTTTGGGTTAAATCTCTCTATCGTTTTTTACACCTATGACAGTTGAGGATATCGAAAAAATACAAACGAAACCTTTTTACGTCTACACGAACTAGGAATAAAATGGTTAAACAATGATGCTTCATTGCAATGTGAATGTGACACGTAAAACATTAAACTTTACTTCACACTCAACACGTTTTGCTGAAGTCATTTCTCTAGGGAATATTGAAAAATCCATTACATTGTGTTCAATGACCAACGAATCAGAGACGTTTTAAATTTTCCAACTACAGTCAAATGAAGAGTTATATTTTTAAGGTAGCATTAAAAAAAAAGATCATCTATTTTATTTTTATTTTCTTTGGAAGATTAACAGACCAAAACACACAATATAATACTAATTATGAATACACAATGCCATTTACAAATCTTCACCTATAGAAAAATTACATAATACTTGCAGAACTAAAAGATTTAGGTGAAAATTAAATAATTATAATGTTAAGGTTAGTGTAGAAATTATTGGCCGAAATGTAAATTAGTTAATAATTTTCTTACTCGTGCTAGTATCGAAAATATCAAAATCTACTATTGATTCATTAAATTTAGTACATGCACGTAATAGAAATGAGTTACGCCTATAATTGGTATTAGCTTTTGGGACACTTAAGACGGGTCGTTTCCTTAAGGCCTTTTGGTTGGTGCGTAAGTAGTCTCTTAGTCTTCGTAAGCAGCTCCTTGTTTTGGACGGTAAGATGGCCTGTAAGACCAAGCGATGCCGCCATTAGCGGAGATTGCCTTGCTGATGCTCTAGCCGCGGCTAGAATCCTCCTTGGCGTACCGGTTATTGAAACATACAATAATAGGTTTGGTCTGATTACTATCTTACGAACGTACTCGCGCGACAAAATTTATTTGCTGTTTGGAGATGGGATATTGAATGTGCGTTCCAACGGCAGTTACTATACTGAAGAGATTCTCGTTCGCAGTCTCAGGGACACCTTTCAACTCGACATTGTTCATCCTGTCCCACTGCTCTTTCTCCTACATTATGCTTTCAATAGCGTCAATTCGAGATTGTATGCAAGTTATTTGAGCAATTTGGGCCTTCCGCGCTGACTCAAGCTCCACTACGTGATTTTCAATAGATGCCAACTTAGCTGCGAATTCCTGGATCACACTATTAGCTTTATCAGAACTCTTTTGCAATCCTTTTTAATTATGTTTTAATTCCTTAATATCATCCTTTAAGGAATCAAGCGTTGATAGTTTGTCGTTCATGACCCTGATTTCACGGAGGAATGACGAGTCATTTTACATCAACGACTTACCAAAATCTCTCAGCGACTACTGCATCCTTTTTGCTGACGATATATCTATAGTCTCCTCTCACAAAAATGCTGATAACCTAAATATAAAACTAAAATCGTGCCTAGACAAAATATCCGACTGTATGACGGACCACAACCTCGAAATAAATCCTCGAAAAACTAAATTAATTACTTTCCAACCACCCCAAAAAAAAAACCCCTCCAAATAAATTTTAGCTATAAACTTGAAGCAGTTAAAGAAGCTACCTTACTTGGTATTACTTTGGACTCGCACTTGAATTGGAAATCCCATATTGAAAAAACTAAAAATAAACAAAATTTACGTATGCACTAAAAGAAGTAAAAAAATCTACTAATATTGACACGGCACTTTCCACATACTATGCATTTGCCCATTCCTCTCTTAGTTACGGGGTTAGTATAGCGACATGATAGTCCAGTGGGTAGAACACCCGCCCGAAAAACAGAAGGGCGTGAGTTCCAATCCTGGGACGGGCCTACACCAATTTGTCTTTTCTAAAGTTAATTTATCATGGTTGCTAACGGTGAGGTAAAACATCGTGAGGAAACCCACATGGCTGAGTTGTACTTAGTCATGTGACAGTGTATTCGTACAAAACGGCGATAGGCCTGCCCCCTATCACGTGAGTACACTGTCTAAGCAAAACGTGGGTACCTTCTCTGGAAACTAGATGGCGCTTGCCATGTGAGTTCAGGAGTATTGGTACCTCTGCCAACCCCTTCGGGGATAAACGGCGTGAACGTTTATGTTATGTTATTGTGGGGCAATAGCACAAATGTATCACAATTATTTACACAACAAAAAAAATAGTTAGAATTACAGCAAACATAGAATCTACAGACAGTTGCTAACCCTTCTTCATCCAATTCAATATACTCACCCTCCCCTGTATCTACATCTTAGAGATTATCAAACTTGTTAGAAAACACCCCGACCTTTATAAAACTAGATCCTCCCAAAACCACCTATACTCATTTAGACACCAAAATAAACTTCAATTCTCACAAACTCGCATGGCTCTCCAATCATCAAATACATATATAATGTCTATAAAAATATATAATAAACTACCAGATAGCTATAAAAATATTACAATAGAAACAGGCATTTATAAAAAAAACTAAAAACCCTATTATTACAAAAAGCTTACTATAAGGTTGAAGAATTTTTGAATGAGAATCTGTTTTAAAATAAATCCTACAACCCTTTCACATTTCCATCTCTTAATTCTTTTTTTACTTGCCTACCTCAATAAACATTATTGTCTACATAGTTTAAAATATTTGTTACCAATATTATAATTTATAATAAGTAAACCTATAAGTAGCATCTTAAAGGTCTCAATTACACACTATGAAAAATATATTATTAAGCTAAGGAAGAAGATTACCCAATTGATTTATCCATTATTCTAGTCTATTAAAATTTTATTATTATCATTAAGTTTTCTTTTAAATTCTGTATTAAATTTGTTAACTACACACTTTAAACTGTATGTTAATTTTAAGATAGTTTATAAGATATTGCAGTGGCCCTAACAGGGTTCATTGTCGGAACTTAATTAATATTTGTGACATCTTAATCTACCACAATGAAGCAATAAACGATTTGAAGTTTGAAGTTTGAGTATTTATCGTCCGGTAACACGATAAAACACCTAGTGGTGGTGCTATATAAGCTGTGTATATATGTAAACAAATATACAATGAGTAATTTTTCAAAAGTTTAGGCATCTAATTCTATAAACATAAATTATAATACTGTAAGAAATCGTATTTAGATAACTATATCGTTTTAAAGTTTCGTTTATAACGATTGAAAACGATTAGATAGTATTTAGCGTCAGTGCAGTTGCTGTGTAGTGTCGGCTTAGAATAGCACTACCTCATTTCTTCCGGTGGGTGTACGTAAGAGGCGACTAACGGTGTTGGGGCTTTTAAGGGATTTTTGGGCGATGCGGTTGGAGACCCATCACCAACAACCTTTATTTTACCATCTTAACCCCACTCAACTTTCCAAACGTGGCTGAGGAATTTCGAATTCCTTAGTTCTGGCTACCCCTTCTAGGGATTTATAGCCGTGAGTATATATGTATGCTAGCGTCAGTTATTAATTAATTGGTATCCTGAAATTTACGTACTAGGTAACTTCAAAACAGTTACTCTATTGATGGCTATATATTTCATACTAGCTTTTTGCCCGCGACTATATCAAAAATACCAAAACACTATCTTAACTTCTGTTTTTTTATATTTATATTCCCGCGGACGTTGTAATAGATATAAAGAACATTGAGGCTTTTTATGTGATCAGTGGGCGATGCAGTTGGAGACCCATTTGAATAACTTTTCCCCATTCAACTTACAAAAATGGATAAGAAATCTCTGAAGCTGTGGCTACCCCTTTTGGGATTTATAGCCATTAGTATATACTCATGACATGAATGATTGATAGATGAATTTAATATATTCCTTTTTGTAGAGATTTTTAGATTTTTAGAGATTTTTGTAGAGAGAGCAACCGTGATAGCACAGTGGGTAGAACACTCGGTTATCGTGCAAACGACTAGTGTTCAAATCCTGGGTCGGGCCTACACCAATTTGTCTTTTCTAAAGACATATGTGTGGTTAATTTATCATGGTTGTTAACGGTGAGGGAAAACATTGTGAGGAAACCCACATGGCTGAGTTGTACTTAGTCATGTGACAGTGTATTCGTACAAAACGGCGATAGGCCTGCCCCCTATCACGTGAGTGCACTGTCCATGCAAAACGTGGGTACTCTGAACACCAGATGACAAAGTCACGTGATGTTCAGAAGTATTAGTACCTCTGCCAACCCCTTCGGGGATATTCGGCGTGAACGTTTATGTCATTATTTATTATGTAGAGATTATATCAGTCGATCGCATCAAGTTTCAGTTGTTAGATACAGATATGTCAAAAATCTGTGTACTATATTTCAATCCCTTAGGGGGTGAATTCCAAAAAACCTATTTAATTGTTCATAAGAATTCATGAAACAAACCATTTTGTACCAAATTTCTATGTTCAAAAATGAGAATATCTTTAGTAAGTATGGATAGCAGTTTGGCGCTGCGGTGTCGGCCCAGTGCTGCCCCTTACACTGACCGTTGGTGATGTGTGAGAGATTGCAGCCAGTCATAGATGGCGGTACTAAATTAAAATTGTGATATGTGCTATTATTTACAAACTATGCATTCTGAAGCTTAAACAAAATATAAATTTATGCGTAAGTATAGCATAATATATCCATGGGAATATTAGTTTGAAAATAGTTAAAAGAATAAAAGTTATAAACATATTCTCAGACCCACCTACGCAAAATTCATACAATATACTTTCAATTACCTTTATTCATACATATTCGCATAGTTGAATGTTAAAAAGAAGGAATAGTGCTTCCTATTATTCAAAGCTAACACAAAAGCAAAAAAAAAATACTCAAAAAGATTGTGACCCCCGAGATTTGAACCTGGGTCTTCCGTTCGATTAGTATTAACCAAACGGTATACCGCTACACCACGAAGACGTTAGTGTTGACTTCAAATTTTTGATAAGCTATATATCTAGTAGTCATACAATTGACGAACAATTAAATGGACAGTTATTTTGATGAAAATGGATGAAATCCTTATATATATATATATATATATATATATATATATTTAATTTAAAAGAATAATTCATTTTATTTACAGTATTATTATTATTAGTCACTCTTACACGTTTAATCAATGGCTTTTCCACAAAAAATGCAAACATTATTGATCGTCAAATGATGTTCATTCTTTAACTGTATTATCTTTTCACTACAAAAACGATATTTGTTTTGATGTATGTAATTGGATTTGTTGATATTAAGTAAGAAACTGCAAAATCACCTTTATTTTTTACTTGAAAACTCTCATCAAATCGTTAGAAAAGGAAAATTTAATTTCAATCCAAGATATTAAAAAGTGTATCTCCGAAAATATTTACACTTTATTTAAAATAAAGTATAAAGCTTGCTTAACGTCACAATTGAAAACTAAGTTACCGTTTATCCCAGTATTAATATTTCTTACGGACAATAATAGCGGTTATTTAGTTAAGTTACTAGGAGAATACTAGTAAAATACAAAGATTTTTTTGTCAAACAATGCTTTAAGAAATAAACCAAAGTTAATTTTAGCAATGACTTTAGGATAAAATAGTGGGTCTCATAATAGAGAAAAGCTCACAATTCAAAGTTAAAAGCTGGCCATTAAAAATAAGATTTGACGAAAATCAATAGTGTTCTATTTTTTAGATTACATACATACATACATATTCTCACGCCGTTAGTTCCCATTGGGGTAGGCATAGACTATCGATCGCCACTTTGTACGATCCTGGCAAACCTCTCTGGCTTCGTTTACATCCATCAATCTTTTCATACATGCTCTTTTATTCTTCATACTGCGGACACCTGCCTTTTTGAGCACATTTTCTATTTGATCCAAATGTGTCCTCCGAGGTCGTCCTCTACTAACATTACCTTCCACATTGGCTCTATATATCTCTTTCACCAATTTACTGTCATCCATCCTCTCTATGTGCCCAAACCATCTCAACATTCCTTTTTCTATCTTTCTTACAATATCATCTTTTACACCACACCTTTCACGAATCACATCATTCCTCACACGATCACATAACCTTACATTACACACTTTTCTGAGGGATCTCATTTCTACTGCATTCACTCTACTTTCATGCTTCTTCTGCCACACCCAACATTCACTGCCATTCGGGCCTTTTCAGACACCGACTGACTAGACATTAGACTATCCAGTGCTCCATTTACCGCATTACCCTTTTTTTTTAGATTAAATAACAATTTATGTTTTGAAACTGTTTCATAAATCAATGATTAGTTAAAACCATCGGTCTTTGGTAGTATTTTAATGAATCGTAAAATTCTTACTATTTTGTCGATAAGGAGTGTGAAATGGCCCGGAATCGATTGACAAAATATTTACTAAGATAATTTCAACGTCCTAACTTATTTTTATGCAAATATATGATACCATAAAAGTAAACATAAATGTAATAAAAGTTTATCTTTGTCTTCGTTACGAGACAAATTATTCAAATAGGCCAATTTCGCTTTTCTCGTTACATAAACTGAAAAAACTTTGCACAAAGGACTCTCTAGTTATACACATATTTTATGTATTATTAACATATTTATTTATTTTCTTTGCGTAAAATGATGCGCATATTTCGAAGCAATTTACGTCTTCATTATATAGACAATTGCTGTTAAAAGAAACACTTTAGTAGTTTCTAAGGATACTTTCCGATGTCTTCCTATAGTCGTCTAAATGCGGTTGGTTGTTGATTCCACCACGCTAAGAACTCCTTTGAAAATATTCAATATTATATAGTGTGTAAAAGCTGAACGATGCCAAATGTGTACTTAGCTCTATCTATTTTGAAAGTCAAAATCTTAAAGTCTCTTTTTAGTCGCCTTACGACATTCACGGGACGCGATAGACAAATGCTCTTCAGGGACACTGCACAGTGCACAGCTATTAGGCAATAATTAATATGAAATCCTAATTACGAGACAACTGCCAGTATCGCCGCATAAAACGAGTCAACCCCTAAATTATAATATCAGCGACCCCAAGTTAATTTAGAAAGCATTCTACGTCAGGCCGGTCTATTAAAGCTAAATTGCATTTGTCAGTTTGTGGTGTAAACGCGGCGAGTCACTGGCGCGATCATCCGAGATATTTGCAAGTATAATGGCGACGTAATCTTCGCGAGAGGCTGTTCTGCAACGGGTGTGTTTGAGTGCTTCGTCTACCATTCTATAGCCTCAATATCCAACCATCTCCTGTTAAAAATGGAAAACAAATTGGATGTAGAATTTTTAATAATTTGCGTAAAGATTGTTTTAACGTAACTTCGATGCACGTAGTCACGCTTAGGATACTGTACTGTGTAGGTAGGGACTATTTATCGCCACTTGTGCTATTCTGGCAAACATCTCGAAAGATTATCTAAACTGTGAAATAAAAAACTCGTATAATGAATTAAAACCACAAATACTGAATAGCATAAAATATCAACAAAAAGATGTTTTCCCAAAAAAAGGAAAAATCGTTAAGATCTTCAAATCATGCAATATTAGGCGGCACCATTAACCCAGTTTTAAATCTTTAAAACAGTAATTAAGACAAGGTGGCGGGTAACGTTTTGTAAACTGGCTCTTGTTGTATTGAACAAACTTTTATGTATTTAACAGAAACACAAGTTGCTAATTACACTTTTGTGCTATTGAAAATGTGCGCCGCTTAATCCTTCGCAAGTCAATTAGGCAAGGTCGTCTCGACTTGTTTATATTATTCCCAAAAAAGGTGTAGGTGTAATGGAAATCACTTATTCTCGTCTTTCAGAAAATATTATTGTTCGTCAAATTTGTCGCTTTTAGGTGGGAGAAGTTATTGTGTGGATACTCTAATGGCTGAGTTATTTTTAGTAATAATAAAATGAACTGTACTAGCAAAAAAATCTTACTCTTCGATGTTCACACCAGATGACAATATGTCAGGAATTATTCAAATTCATATACGGTGTTAACAATGTTGATGTTAACTATTATTACATGCCGGCTCAGAATTTCTCTTGGTTCTTCGATATTCTTGGATAAAACAATCTGGGCATGATAAGTAGTCTATGCGTGCGCAATTTTTAACATATTTTTTTAAGTCCCTCATATATACATCAGATACTCACATCCATTAGTTTTTATTTTTATATTGGTACTATTAATATTTATATAATGAATGTTTATAGTATATAATATCCTATAGATTTATATAATGTCGTAGCTTATGACTTTGGCATATTTATTTCCCTTCCCTGGATTTCAACCCAGATTTACCAGTTCTTTTGCCAATCGACTCAGAGTTAGTTAGTCGCCCTAGTTCCGGCACCCCTATTTTGGTAGCGTGTGGAAAATTTATTTACAATCATGAAATAGTAAACCTTGAAAATCAATGATACCAATATAAGTAAATAAAAAAAAAACTAGATCTGAAAACTTCTCGTCCTTTCAAACACTTTGAAAACCAATGTAAATTTTTTGGGTAATATTTTTGTCTTTTAAAATATATATTCAGTAATAAATAAAGAATAAATAAAGGAAAGAAAAATTTCGACACAGGCGGTGGGGATTATTACTAATAAATAAAAAAAAATCTTTCCTTTATTTATTCTTTATTTATTAGTAATAATCCCCACATGAGGTTTTCATGAACAAAAAGATTTAAATTATGTGATAGTTAGGCGTTTTCAACATTTGCATTCTATCTGAAAAGGTAGACAAATGGCCTTCCGAATTAGTTAAAATTCGGAGGTAGGAAACGCCAACACTACTTAAACGTGTAAAAGAAATAAAGGATAGAAGATTTTCGCACTGGCAGCCAATTGACACGGTGGCTCAGTTGGCAGAGCGTCGGGGCGTATACCCGAGGTCGCGGGTTCGATTCCCGCCTGTGTCGAAATTTTTCTTTCCTTTATGTATTCTTTATTTATTAGTAATAATCCCCACATGAGGTTTTCATGAACAAAAAGATTTAAATTATATATTCAGTACTTGCTTTATTTTACATTTTTGGATTAGATATTTACGATGTACTGTACTGCATTTACAGCACCGAATATAAAAGTTTATTTTACTTTAGTACTTATTATTAGTATTTTAGTCATAGTTATTTTTAGGCACATATTTTCACGATTACAATATTCAATAATCTATATACTTGCTACTATGGATACCATCATGATATTTCGTGTATGAAATTATTTTATACTAGCTTTTTGCCCGCGACTTCGTCCGCGTGGACCTAATTTTTTGCATGCGGCTTTCATCCAAAATACCGAACCAATAGCTCTACTTCTGTTTTTTATATTTATATTTCCGCGGCGTTTTAAAAGACATAAAGGTCATTGAGGCTTTTTAAGTGAAGGTGACCCATCACTAACAACCTTTATTTAACTACCTTTTCTTTAATCTATTTCCAAAAGTGAATGAAGAATTACTATCTCTGAAGCTACCCTTATCGCACACTACAATCGCACCAAGATTTATGTTTCTATATACAAAATTGTCAAAAATCTCTATATTAACTATCATTTGCTATATCAACCCCTTAGGGGGTGGAGTTCCAAAAATTCCTTTTTAATTGTTCGTAAAAGATGTTTAGATACGGATAGTAGTTTGGTGCTGCGGCGGCGGCGGCCCGGTGCTGCCCCCCACACTGACCGTTGATGATAGTGGAAGTGCTTGCAGCGATTGCTCGGGAATGTGGGGATGGTTAGTGGTGGATCTCCATCCAAAACAATTGCGGAAGTGAAGGGATAGTGCTTGCCATCTCCAATCCATCCAGCAAGCAAACAATATTTTTGTTTTCCTTCGGGAACATATTTTTTTCCGGGATAAAAAGTACCCTATTATTTAATCTAGGCTTCTAACTAAACTTCTGCAAAATTGCAAAGCAATTGGTTTGGTAGTTACGGCGTGAAAACGGATCAAATAAACAAACAAACTCACTTTCCCATTTATTATATTAGTATGGATATTTATCTCCTAGAAATAAGAAAATTCAGTTACGCTTTCCATACAAAGAAGCATTTCAATAGTTCATACTCGAATATAATGCTGACTGTGTTTTCTCATGTGGAAATATTCGCGAGCGTCAGACACAATTGAATGAAAATTGCATTTTGCTTTTAAAATGTTTAGAAACATTTACTAGCGGCTATAAAATACAACAGAGCGTGAGTGATCGTGATAGGTGAATTTACATTTACACTCTCCATATAATCCCATGGAGGAGTATTAAGTGTTTCAGATTTAACACAATTTAACATTACATTGGAGCGGTTTACAGTTTAGATCTGTCTATTAAATTTTAACCACGTAGCATCAATAGTTTTGGAAATAATAGGATTGGACAAACAGACAGACAGGCATGACAAAAATACTTTTAGTTTTTTGCCATTCGGCTACAAACTCGTAGAACCCTGAAAGTATATATTTATTTTTCACTGCTTTTTGTTTAATATTCATGACGGTATGACAGATAGACGCATGAAACAATTACAGATATTTTTTAAATGTAATACGATCGATTTCTGAATTGAGTATTCCAGCTGAGAACAACTTAAGTGCCGTTCTGTGACATTGAAATCTTGACAACTGAATGAAACAAAATGATACTTAAGTCGTTCTCAGCTTGAATACTCAATTCAGAAATCGGGCGTTAATCACACATACATTAATAAACAAAACAAGAACAAAATTTCAAAATAGTCAATTACATTTCTTGTAAGCATTATATTTTAATAACTTTTTATACTATTATAAAATGTATATACCACTTTGCTATATTGTTAATAATACTCTCTCAAGACGTCATATAAATGATTATCACGCAAACAAAATTATCTACAAAAAAATCTCATTGTTTCAAGCAAGGACATGGTTTTATTGCTCCAATAAATTGCCGAGGCATTAAATAATAAAAGTCAGTGTTTAATGAAGTCACTGTAAATGGAACGCGAACAGCCCCTTTGTTACAATCAGTTTTCAATCAGAACTGGATGCAACAATTGTTAGCGCGAGCGGGCCGAGTCGTGATCAACTTTCCCGACGTACTTCGCAGCTCGTTAAAATGAAATCACAAGAAAATGCTTCCTTCAATTATAACTGTAAAGTTTCTGTTAAAGTTTTGTATTGAAATGTGATGTTTTACTGAAATCAATCTCACGACTTTTTTTTTCAAAAATTTTAATATCAGGCGTTTTTTAGTTCGACTCATGAATCCATAAACCCTTATGCAGTCTTAAAATATATGAAACAGTGTTAGGCAAATTAGAAAGGAAGATTATACAATTATACTTTTATATGCGGGAAAAAAATATAAAAAATCTTGTCTATTGTGGCATTTATGAAACACGAACAACAAACAATTTAGCTGAAAAATGGTAGAGAGATAGCGTAGAACCAGGAAAAGGACATAGGAAAAGGACATATATTTTTTGCACCAATGTCAACCTACGAACTTCTAGAGAAACACAGGCTAAGTTATTAAAAGTGTATAATTAAAGTATAACACTACCTGCTACCCGGAACTATTCCGGAGGCATGGAGCGAGAGCGTCGTGGTCTTGTTCTTCAAAAAAGGAGATAAAACCCTTCTCAAGAACTACAGACCGATCGCGCTCTTGAGTCACGTATATAAGCTGTTCTCACGGGTCATCTCGAATCGTCTTGCCCAGAGATTCGACGAGTTCCAGCCCGTGGAGCAGGCTGGGTTTCGAAAAGGCTTTAGCACCGTAGACCACATCCACACAGTACGGCAGATTATACAGAAAACCGAAGAGTATAATCAGCCGCTGTGTCTAGCATTCGTGGACTATGAAAAAGCCTTCGACTCCATCGAAACCTGGGCTGTTCTACAATCCTTACAGCGTTGCCGAATCGACTGGCGCTACATTGAGGTGTTGAGACACTTGTACAATGCTGCGACCATGACCGTCCAAGTACAGGATCAAAAGACGGAACCCATCCAACTGCAGCGAGGGGTGAGACAGGGGGATGTCATATCCCCGAAACTGTTCACGAATGCGTTGGAGGACGTCTTCAAGATGATGAACTGGAACGGAAAAGGTATATGTGTCAACGGCGAGTACATCTCACACCTCAGGTTTGCGGACGACATAGTCGTTATGGCAGAAACGCTGGAGGATCTCGGCGGGATGATTAGTAGCCTAAACTCAGCCTCTCGGCGGGTGGGGCTTGGCATGAACTTGGACAAGACGAAAATCATGTTCAATCGTCTTGTTCAGCCAAGACCAGTTCTTGTCGAGGGAGCAGAGCTCGAAGTTGTGCCGGAGTACGTCTACCTAGGTCAGACGCTACGACTCGGTAGAAACAACTTCGACAAAGAGGCTGCAAGACGCATCCAGCTGGGCTGGGCTGCTTTTGGAAAACTTCGGCATATCTTCTCCTCGGCCATCCCACAATGTCTGAAGACTAAGGTTTTCAACCAGTGCGTCCTGCCAGTGTTAACGTATGGTGCGGAAACGTGGACACTCACGGCTGGACTAGTCCACCAATTCAAAGTCACTCAAAGAGCGATGGAGCGAGCTATGCTCGGCATCACTCTGTTGGATCGCATCAGAAATGACGTGATCCGACAGAGAACGAAAGTGGCCGACGTAGCTCATCGGATCAGCAAATTGAAGTGGCAGTGGGCTGGTCACATCTGCCGAAGAACCGATAACCGCTGGGGAAGACGAGTTCTTGAGTGGAGACCACGCACTGGCAGACGCAGTGTGGGGCGCCCTCCAGCCCGCTGGACCGACGACCTAAAGCAGGTGGCCGGGAGTGGTTGGATGAGGCTGGCCGAGGATAGGAAGAGGTGGCGCGCCATTGGAGATGCCTATGTCCAGCAGTGGACGAGTGTGGGCTGATGATGATGATGATGACTACCTGCTACCTACAAAGCTGTGTCATATATATGTATTTATTCATATGCTTCTTTTCAGAAGATTTCATGTACCAGTAGTATCACTGAAAGTATAGTGAATTTTAGTGTCATAGAGTTTTAGTGTATGAAACACTGGCTAATTTTTCTTTATTCGTATTAATAAATCTATAAACCCTCCGTTTTTTGTTGCCAAGCCTATGGAAATTTCTTGTTATACAGAATAATGGATTTGTCTCGAGCTCGAGAACACTGGCCTGAAACCCGAAGAACCATTTGATAGAATTAAAACTGCATTTGTGTAGTAAGGGCCTTCTAAGGCAAAAGTGAACCGCTGGTTATGTTTGACCGATGCAGAAATACTACGCCAACTTCATTCAAGATCGAATGCAAGTTTTTCCGCCGATCACGCTAGCTGTCAAATCTGTAGCGATCTCTAGTCCGCGGACTCACTCACACACTCGTGACGTCTTATTTATAATCCCATATCGTTTTCCGTTCCGACACCCAGAACGATTGCGTAGTGTTGACTTACTCGTAGAATAACTAGTGGCTATAATCATTTTTTTCCCGCAGCTTATTAGTAATTGTTTGATGATGTGTTTGAAGACCCATCACCAACTACTGATATATAGTACTATCCATTCCCCACACAATTTGCAAAAGGAGCTAAAGAATATCTAAGTTTGAAACACTAGCTATCCTTTTTTGGAATTTATAGCCGTGAGTATATATATGAATACAGTAATAATCTCAATTTTTTATAGCCTTGTAAAGACGGGAAAATAATAACCAAGGTTATGATTTCAATGGTGGTGTCGTGGTAATTAAATTAGTGTCTCACGAAACAGTGTGATGCGGTGACTTGCGCTCGCTATTATAATGCAATTTAGTTTGAAAGCAACTTGTGTACCTTCTTGGAAGCTTTCAAATTAAAGGTAGCTTTTAGGTACAATGTCATACTAATATGATTTAATTAGTATCACAAATATAATGTGATTTCTTCACTCAGAACACACAAATTTTTCAATTATATTGAAAGTATTCGGTCGACTCGTGTTTATTTTTGATGTTTTATAGCACATATGCATATTTGTATACTTCCCAACTTTTAGAACGAATATTTCAGAAGAGGTAGGATAAGTATTATTTTTTCCAAACATCACGTAAGATTGTTGCTAAGATCACCGATCTCCCTACTTTTGAACTTGATTAAAGTGATAGAGTATAGTTTCTGGCGCTTATCAAAAACAAACTAGAAAATGGAGTACAACTAAAGATACTTACAATTTTGACTTAATTTACATACATATACATACATACATATTCTCACGCCGTTAGTTCCCATTGGGGTAGGCAGAGACTATCGATCGCCACTTTGTACGATCCTGGCAAACCTCTCTAGCTTCATTCACATCCATCAATCTTTCCATACTTGCTCTTTTATTCTTCGTACTTCGGACACCTGCCATTTTGAGCACATTTTCTATTTGATCCAAATGTGTCCTCCGAGGTAGTCCTCTACTAACATTACCTTCCACATTGGCTCTATAGATCTCTTTTACCAATTTACTGTCATCCATCCTCTCTATATGCCCAAACCATCTCAACATTCCTTTTTCTATCTTTCTTACAAATCATCTTTTACACCACACCTTTTACGAATCACGTCATTCCTCACACGATCACATAACCTCACATTCCAAATTTTCTGAGGGACTTTTCTACTGCATTCACTCTGCTGTCATACTTCTTCTGCCACACCCAACATTCACTGCCATACATAAGCGTAGGAACGAGGACAGCACCATGCACAGCCATTTGGGCCTTTTCAGACACCGATTGACTAGTCATGAGACTATCCAGTGCTTCATTTACCGCATTAACCTTTTTTACTCTTCTTTCAATGTCTTCATCTCACTTTCCACCCTAGTAAACAAACTTCCCAGATATACGAACTCTTTCACTTGTTCCACTTTCTTACCATTGATCTCAATCACGCATTCAGTCATATTCTCCTCTCTCTCAAAAACCATGGTTTTGGTTTTATCCACATTCACCCTCATTCCTTTTCTTTTAAACGACGCACATGCAATATTTATCATCACTTGCAACACTTCAACCGACGATGCAAGTAACACTTGATTATCTGCATATAAGAGGCATTTGATGACGAATCCACCCATTCTCAGTCCATAATACTGTGATTCAGTGTGATATAAATAACCTAGAGCGTCGTCTCCAAGCCGCAGAAAAACATTCCCGTAGCTTTAATTTAGAGATTCACGCGGTTCCGCAACGAAAATATAGCTCAGCTGGTACTGAATATGGCCAATACAATTGGTGTTCCATTGAAAGACAGTGACATACGCGCTTGCCGTAGAGTTGCAAAACTCAATCCCCAATCTGATCGTACTCGCACAATTCTAATCACATTACCATCTGAACGTTTCCGTGATGAGATCATTTCGGGAGTGCGCCGTTATAACAAAAGTAATACAAACAAACCTATCAACTCTTCAAGTATCGGTATCCAAGGAGATAATACACCTATATTTGTATCAGAGCATTTGTCACCGGAAATGAAAAATGTTCACGCTATGGCCAGGCAATATGCGAAGAAAAACAACTTTAAATATGTATGGGTTAAATACGGCAAAGTGTACATAAGAAAAGACGAAAAGTCTTTAGCTAAATTGATCAAAGATAAAAATAGTTTAAATAACATATAATAACCATCACCTCATAAATCAATTTAATAGTTGGTTTATTTTATTTATTTTTAATGTATAGTAATGTTATTTTATATTATGTTCTCATATCTTTAATTATGAATTTATTTTATCAGAATGTTAATAGAGTTAAATCTAAACTTAATATTTTGTTTATGAATATATTGAATGAAAATTATGACTTAATATGTCTGTGTGAAACAAACTTAGATGATAGTATCAATAGTAGTGAGTTGATAGACGACAGGTACGTAGTTATACGTAGAGATCGCCAGACTACCGCGTCCCTTAAAAGCTCCGGCGGAGGAGTGCTGATCGTGATTAAAAAAAGCTTTTGTATCGTGAGGCATGACCGCTTGGAAAGCCGTTATGAGGATTTGTGGGTGGAGGTGATTGATCAATCATCTAGCACCTCTTTTTATTTATGTCTAGTTTATCTCCCACCTGACTTGATATGTAACCATTATAAAGTATGGTTTGATAAGTGCTCTGATAATCTTGTATTGTGTCAAAAGCCAAATGTTCAAACTATTATTCTAGGAGATTTTAACCTTCCAGGTCTAAGTTGGTACAGAGTGACTACTTCAAATTGCCTTTCGATTGACTCTTCCAGCTACGACACGAAATCTGCGTTACTACCACAACTCATGTCATTAGGTAACTTAAACCAGTATAACCATATTCTAAACCATAACGGTCGCACACTGGATCTATTTTTAAGCGATTTTTCTAGCGTTGAATTAGTAGAATGTTCATCTGTTTCAAAAACAGATCGGCACCACCCACCTTTTGTAGTTAACCTTATAAATACTGTTAAACCTATCAAACCCAAACGTAGTAAAATTCTAAACTTTAGAAAATGTAACATATCAAAATGTATATCAATGTTTAATGAAATGGATTGGTCTTCTATATTGTCGACTACTGTTAATATTGATACTAACCTGGATATTTTTTACGAAACTCTGAACGGTGTTATCAGCGAAACAACTCCCTTAAAAACATTAAATAGTAATGCTTACCCTATTTGGTTTTCTGAACCACTTAAATTTTGTATAGAACAGAAGAACAAAGTTCACAAGCGATTCAAAAAATTTGGTAACCCTCGTGACTATGATGAGTTTTCTTCCCTCCGCAAGCGTTCCAAACGTCTAATGAAAGAATGTTACGAGAGCTATATAAATAATATAGAGTCCTCTTTAAAACATAACAATAAATTGTTTTTTTCTTTCATTAAGTCTAAAAAGTCGAATCATTCTATTCCAGACACAATGTTTCTAGGGGATGATTCTTACAGCGGCGCGCAGAACGTTTGCAATATGTTCGCTGTTTTTTTTTCTTCTATATACGTTAAGGATGACGGTAAATCTCATTGTGATTACTCTCATATTCTTTCCCACTCAACGCTTACTAGCTTTCAAGTATCGGAAGAGAGTATTGCCATAAAATTAAAACATTTAAATGAAAACAAAGGTGCTGGCCCAGATGGAATCCCCCCCTTTTTTATAAAGTCATGTGCGGAAGCTTTGTCCTATCCTCTTAGCATCATCTTTAATCGTAGCATACGGGAGGGAATATTTCCATCTCGATGGAAAACTGCCTTTATTGTGCCAGTTTTCAAATCAGGAAATTCAGCAGATATAAGGAATTACAGGCCAATAAGTATATTGTGTAGTTTTTCAAAGATCTTTGAATCCTTCATATTTGATGCTTTGAACTCGCACATGAAACACTCTCTCGCTTCTGAGCAACATGGTTTTGCCGAGGGTAAGTCAACTGTTACCAACTTGATCGAGTACACCGACTATATACACAAGGCTTTTGGTGAACGATCCCAGGTGGATGCTGTGTATACCGACTTCATGAAAGCTTTCGACACTTTAATACATAGAGTCGTACATGGAAAACTTGAAGCATATGGTGTACATGGCAGCCTGCCTCGGTGGCTCGACTCTTACCTGGATAATCGTAGTCAACTAGTTGCACTAAAGGGCTACCTTTCCAAACCTGTTCTGGTTACATCAGGAATTCCCCAAGGATCGTTGCTCGGTCCTTTATTGTTTAATATCTTTATTAACGACCTCGTATTGCATCTAAAAAATCCATGTTTACTTTATGCAGATGATTTAAAGATATTTAGAACAATACGCACTTTTGAAGACTGTATTAGCCTGCAAGAAGATATAAATACGTTAACTAATTGCTGTCACCGGAATCAGATGCGCTTAAATATAAAAAAAAATTTCGTCATTACATTTACAATGAAACATAACCGTATTAATTTTGATTACACCATCGATAATTTTACAATTAAGAGAAAAGCAGTTGTAAGGGATCTTGGGGTTTTACTTGATGAGAAGTTATCTTTTAACGAACACTGTTCAAGCTTGGCGAACAAATGTTTAAAACTTGTTGGATTTATATCGCGAGTATCCAAAGATTTCAAGAACCCTTTTAGTGTGATACGTATTTTTAAGTCGATTGTTTTGGGTAATTTGGAATACGCCTCAGTTATATGGTCACCTTTTTATAACGTACACATAGACAGACTTGAATCTATTCAGAAACGTTTCGTTCGTAATGTTTGTTCTCGATTTGGCTTGAGACGGCGTTTAAGCTCATAAGAGGACAGATGTAGTCATTTTCATCTAGACAATCTGTTAAATCGTAGGCAAATGCATGACCTTACCACTTTATATAAAATAATACATGGCTCAATCTCAACTGGCATCATATCCAGAATAAACTTTAATATCCCCAGTAAATCATTTAGAAACCATCATCCCCTTTCTATGCCTACACCTAAAACGAATGTCATTGCAAATAACTCCTTAAACAGGATGTGTCAACTGTACAACTCCCTATTCAAAGACAAAGACACAAACGCTCCTGACGTCTATCAACACACTCTACGCACGTTCAAAATAAAATGTCTCACCGCAGTGCGAGACTTTAATAAAGGATATAGTTAGTAGGATATATAAAATCATTTCATAATTTTCCATTATTTATTATTTATGTTGTTTTTATGTTGTGCTTATTATGTTAAAATCTAGCCCCTTTCCCTTTCCCTTTGTAAATAGTCTTCATTTTATTTGTAAGTTAAATTAATGTTATTAAATTAATGAATAATAATAATAATAAAAAAAAACTATACTAATATATTTCTTAAATTGTCATCTCAACTGATTATTTAATATCATGCTGTGTGTACACAGTTTTTTGGTATTATGTCCGAATTTGTATTTTTTTTTTTTAATTTTGTATACCAATGCTATGTCATAATACTGTTTGTATGCCAAATAAATAAATAAATATCACATAATTTGAATGTTTTTGTTCATGAAACAACGAGATCGCGGGTTCGAATCCCGCCTGTGTCGAAATTTTTCTTTCCTTTATTTATTCTTTATTTATTAATAATAATCCCCACATGAGGTTTTCATGAACAAAAACATTCAAATAATTAATGACCAATTAACCAATAAATATCTTTTACATTGTTCATATTAGCATTTAATATAATTATTGTTAATTTATTTTAATAATTATCTACATTAACGTTTTTACTTGGCCGCGGTCGCATGTCGTGATCGAACCTACCATTGAGGGATAATCACCGAAAAACTATTTTTATATGAAGTCAATACAAAAATGTTAATGGTTTCTTATTTAGAGCGCTCTGCTTAAAGCTTAAGACCGACTGCACAGATAATAAGAAGACTGACGCCCGATTTCTCTTCTGACGCATTGAAATCTTAACAACTGAATGCGACAAAACGATACATTAAGTCGTTCTCAGCTTGAATACTCAATTAGGAAATCGCGCGTTAAGCTTACCTAACTCGCTCAGCTCAATCTAGTCATATGATAACGCAAAGCTATCAATTTAAAGGTAAGACATCGTTTATCATTTTTCAAAAGTT
>OY755173.1:5767115-5811848 GCA_963576735.1 Bedellia somnulentella | reverse complement strand
ACATTAAAAACTTTTCTGAGGGACCTCATTTCTACTGCATTCACACTGCTGTCATACTTCTTCTGCCACACCCAACATTCATACATACATAAGCGTAGGAACAAGGACAGCACCATGGACAGCCATTCGGGCCTTTTCGGACACCGATTGACTAGACATGAGATTATCCAGTGCTCTATTTACCACATTACCCTTTTTTGCTCTTCTTTCAATTTCTTCATCACACTTTCCATCCCTAGTAAACAAACTTCCCAGATATACTTCTTCGAAATCTTTCACTTGTTCCACTTTCTTACCATTGATATCAATCACGCATTCAGTCAGTAGACAGTACAGCCAGGAAGCCACCAACCCTTTACCAGCCCTCAGCATTTCGATACTTATCCTATCATACCCTGCCGCTTTCCCTACTTTCATGCTTTTCAATGCTTTCATTACTTCTTTCATACTAATCTCACTGTCACTACTGTCACCCATTGCCTCATTCCAGTCAACATTAGTGCCAATTGGCGAAGAAATAAGTGAATCCTCTTTTTCAAAGAGTCCCTCAAAATAGTTCTTCCATACTCGTCTTCTGCTACTTTCATCCGTCGCCAATTTACCGTCGTATTTTGGGAAACTCCCTTTTCTTTCCGGATATATTTCCACAATAACTTTTGGTTATTCCGGAAATTATCAGAAAGTTTCCTCTCACACCACTCTTGCAAATCTCGCTTTTTCTTTTCTATTTTCTTCTTTACCTCATTCTTAACTCTCTTATTTTCATCTTCACTTTTCTGCACTACATCGTCAGTTATACTCGCATCCATTCGTTTACTAGCTTTTATTGCTAGTAAATCTTAATCTCAATATTAACTAGTAAATTTATTATAATCATTTTTCTGTTTTTCACTTAAGGATAATATTAATTGTGTAAAATTTTCCAAAAAAATCATAATTATACTGTGTGTATGCTAGAGAAACACACCTAGGAATATGATCTAGCCCTATTTTCTATGTTCATATTATTATTAATATATAAAGAATAAATAAAGTAAAGAAAAACTTCGACACAGGCGGGAATCGAACCCGCGACTTCGGGTATACGCCCCGACGCTCTGCCAACTGAGCCATCGTGTCAATTGGCTGCCAGTGCGAAATTATTCTATCCTTTATTTCTTTTACACGTTTAAGTAGTGTTTGCGTTTCCTACCTCCGAATTTTAACTAATTCGGAAGGCCATTTGTTTTTTTAAAGTTTTTCTTTCCTTTATTTATTCTTTATTTATTAGTAATAATCCCCACATGAGGTTTTCATGAACAGAAAGATTTAAATCATATTATTATGTTTGTGTAATATTGATTGTATTTTGTTTTATGTTCTTCAATTAAATAAGCAAGAAAAAAAATCTTACCACGCTTTCTTCTTATCTCCAACTGCCTCTTGCACATCTTTATCCCACCAACTTGTTGGTGGTCTATTTGTCCTCTTACTCAATCCACACACTTCCGTCGGACATTCAAATATTGACGATTTGAACATATCCCATGCTTCTTCTATTTCCAATTCATCCTTCATCTCCACGCAACGTAGTTTCTCGTCCAATTTCTTCATGTATTCATCTCTAATATTTTCATCCTCTTCCAATTTCTCCACTGCTACTCTCGCAAATTCAGTTGTTGACACTTTGGCCCTGTGACGCCAACGCTTGCACAGTTCCCTCAAACGTGATAACACGAGGAAGTGATCTGTGCCAACGTTAATGCCCCTGTAGACTCTGGTGTCAACAACCTTTGCTCTTAGCCTTTCATCCACTATCACAAAAACTATCATACTTCTCTCGCTTCCCCTCTGTCTAGTATACATATGGATATCTTTGTGTTCAAACAACGTGTTCGTAACACAAAGATTCCTCCCCAAACATACATCAATCACTTTCTTCCCATTCTCGTTCACTCTTTTATCACCAAACTTTCCTAAAACTCTTTCACAACCGTTGCGTGACACCCCAACCCAACCATTAAAATCTCCTAACATAACAATTCTCTCATTCTGATCACACCCATTCGCAACATCGTCTAACAAATTCCAAAACTCCTCCCTCTCGGTTAGTGATTTGAACATGTCCGGAGCATACACGCAAATTATGCGTATCCAGACCAGCCCTACTTTCACCTTTATCCATAGGAGCCTTGGACTCACACATGCATAATCTTTCATGCACTTAGCCGTCCTTTCAGATATTAGAAGTCCCACGCCTCGGCAAGCTCTGTCACTCTCGGCAACTCCCAACCAGATAGCTGTAAATGGGCCAAGTTGTGAAACCTCTTTTTCCTTGCGCTTCGTTTCATTTACACACAGAAAATCTAGGTTTCTTTCTTCCATAATCAAACATACTTCATCTAATAAATAAAAGATGTTATTAAAGGAAAGAAAAATTTCGACACTGGCGGGGTTCGAACCCCGCCAGTGTCGAAATTTTTCTTTCCTTTAATAACATCTTTTATTTATGAGTAATAATCCCCACATGAGGAATTCATGTCAAAAAAAAACATTAAATACTTCATCTAATTTTTCATGCATCCCTCCACACACATTCATCGTACCAAAGCGGGTCTCTTCAGCCCACTTTTCGCCCCTCGAGGAACCACGGCGTGATAGGTGGCGAGCCACATCGCCGCGCGCCGCCATCGTGTTTAATTTTTGTTCCGAAACACATTTGGACCCCACGGAAAGCAAGGGAAATAAACTGTCCGCTCCTAGCCAGAGCCCCGCTTGACTAGGTAAGGTTATACTAATATTAATAAATTTCTTCGCTTAATTCCGCTAAATAATACCTGCAGTCTTCATGCAACATGCACTGTGCACCGCCCGCCCTCCCACTTACAAGAAATCGAAAAGCAGACAATGCACCACACACACACCCGCAAGCGAAAACCACAGGCAACCACAAACATGCGACGCGTTTCGACTCAACACGAGTCATTGACGAGCAGTTAGTAGACAGTTCGGCAGCTGACCAACGAGTGCCGGTCATACGATTTTGCGGTTATATTTATAGGCCAGGCTCCCCACTCCCCCACCCAAAGAACATCAATGACGGGTGACTATATTATTGGATTTTTTTTTTCCATTGCATTGCATTGTCTGCTTTTCGATTTCTTGTAAGTGGGAGGGCGGGCGGTGCACAGTGCATGTTGCATGAAGACTGCAGGTATTATTTAGCGGAATTAAGCGAAGAAATTTATTAATATTAGTATTGCTATGGATTTCCGCAAAGTAACGCCTGATTCAATCCAATATAGGTAAGGTTATTTAGTACCCGGAGTGCACCAAGCTCCGAGACGGCGGCACGCTAGAGACCAGGCTCACCCCTGGCCACGCATCCCTCGGCACGGCAGACCTTGGATTGGTGTAAGGATGAAGATGGAAAAGCCCTGCTCCCTTAGTCGACTCCTACGAAACACCCACGAGAAGAGATGGGGTAGTGTTATTCTATGCCGACACTACACAGCGACTTAATTTACGAAATTCATTTACTATGTGTTTATATTTATGAAGACCGAATTTTTAAACATTATATAAAAATAATAAATGATCCAATCGTACAACCCGCTCTTACTAGTCTTCTCGACCGATGTTACCTTAAAATAAAATATTAGCCGTCTTGGTTCATAAGTACTGGAGTGACGGCCAGTAGTCAGATAGCCTCTGTGGGCCTCCCTTACTGCTTAGTTGTACACCTGTACTATACACCTGCAGCGATCATAGACAGAAGATAGCCTTCTGTGGAGGTTATAAAATGAGATGTTATTAAACATATTTTTTCATTAAATTTGTGCGTACAAAAATGTAACATTTCTTCCACGCATATACACGCAAAATAAGATCTAAATGAGACATTCATACAAATGTATATCTACTTATTTTTAATTATAATTACATTAGCTATTAATAGAAAACTACTAGTTACAAGTAAGCAGCAGTTACATATTTACATCAGGTTATTATATTGATTTTGTGCCTTAATTTACAAAAACAAAAACAGTTCTGAAGGATCTGTAATAGACGTTCTTATTTTATTTCGGGACATAAGTCACAAATGCAAGAAACTACTTAATAAACTAAAAAATACAACATACCACAGTTGCGTTATATTTCATCACCAATATATTTCACAGATAAAAAACAAAAATAATTTCTGATTCCGTCTAGAGAAACATATTAAATCGAATCGGTACTTAATCTTATAGCAAGATAAACGTACAGAAGACAAACAGAGAATCACAACGAAAATAAAAGGAATGCCGAATATTATACCCTTTACATTTATCTGGAGAGGCGCAGCAGTTAAACGGACTTGCCCGAGCTTTATGATCTAAGCTCGAGAGGAATTATTGCGTAAAAAGGTCTTATCTCAAAACGAAGAGCACTTCGTCTAAGCGCTTGGCTGTCGAGTGGAGCTTCTACTTTTTTCATTACCTTCTGTTGTTTTTGCGAAGCTGACGAAATGAGAGCAATGTGATAAACGACTCAGACTGTTTGTCCAACATGTTTACTACTATTACAACAATTCAAGTGTTTTTGTAAGGCGCTTTCATTTTGTTGAATTTATGTTCGAACGTTCTACGTTTGGTTATTCCAGTTTTAAATGATTGGAGGGAGGATTTATGGTGCTAAAGTTCAAACAAATTTCGTTAGGTAATACTTTTTTTTATGAATTCCCGTTTCCAATTTTTTAAATGGCTTTTAATCGAGTGACCTCACCGATCTTGTATTGGAAATTGAAGAGTGTGAAATGCTTTTTATCCATTTAAAATATAAATAAATTGTAAATAAATATACGGACACATTGTACACAAACCATGATAGCCCCGTGATGCCGTGTAGTGTAGGCTTTGCCGTGTAGTGTCGGCTTAGAATAGCACTACCCCACTTCTACCGATGGGTGTACGTAAAAGGCGACTAACGGTATTGGGGCTTTTAAGGGATTCTTGGGCGATGCGGTTGGAGACCCATCACCAACAACTTTTATTTTACCATCTTTTCCCCACTCAACTTTCCAAAAGTGGCTGAGGAATTTCTAATTCCTTAGCTCTGGCTACCCCTTCTTGGGATTTATAGCCGTGAGTATATGTATGTATGTATGATAGCCCCAAACTAAGTTAAACTTGTAATAAGAGATACGAACTAACTCAAAAATATATAATTTGCAGTGTAGTGCCGGTGGGTGTACGTAAGAGGAGACTAACGGTATTGGGGCTTTTAAGGGAATATTGGGCGATGCGGTTGGAGACCCATCACCAGCAACCTTTATTTTACTATCTTTTCCCTACTCAACTTTCCAAAAGTGATAAAGAATAAATAAAGGAAAGAAAAATTTCGACACAGGCGGGGAAATTTTAATTTAAAGTTTAAATTTTTCTTTCCTTTATTTATTCTTTATTTATTAGTAATAATCCCCACATGAGGTTTTCATGAACAAAAAGATTTAAATTTCCAAAAGTGGCTGAAGAATTTTTGATTCCTTAGCTCTGGCTACCCCTTCTAGGGATTTATAGCCATGAGAATATGTATGTATGTATGTCAACAATATATTTAATACTATCTAATACTCATATAAATAACATCCAAGACTAAGAAACCATCATGTATGCTTGTCACATAAATATTGCTCTCAGCGGGGATCGAACCAGCAACCTCCGGACCGAGAGGTTAGTCACATGTCCACTCGGCCACGGACGTCGTCAAACATGAAATTACATAAACATAATTGAGGGGTCAGTAAAAAAGGCGTGATCAATCGATATCTTAATATGAATTTGTTTACAATAGTTATTGATACTATTGAGATACAGTATGAGATTAACGTACTTAATTAATTAGTAGTATTTTTTTATTGTATTTTGATACCTCGGTCTCTTATATTCAATCTAAGTAGAATCTAAGAAACGTAAAAAGAGTATGTATAAAAAATAGGTAAAAAACTTTTTAAGTTAAACGGTTTTATTATTAACGTACAGAGAAATGTTTAAGATAAATGTACTAAAAACCTAAAAATAATAATAAAATAGATACAGTCGTGGGAATTATATACATATGTATAGACTAGACTAAAATAAAACCGTGGGGCATGTCAATTGTCTACAATCGTTGATTAAAATGTTTGTTTTGTAATGTTACACTATAATTGGGCAGTTGTTCAACCGACAACGATGGACATGTGATAAATAGGGCAGAATGTGGAAACGAGCTAGCAAGCTCGATTATAAGCGAGTTTTATTGTTTCATAGTGTTGAGCTTGTAGTACTTTTATTATATGTTTTGTCGATTAAAGACGAACTGCAAGCAGTAATCCGATTCATCGCCAGCCAGCAGTGTAAATTTCCAACGAGAAACTAGTAGAAACATCTCTTTTATTTACATGGAGTGTATGACTATTGGAATTTCCATGAGCAAGAAAATAGTAAGTAATTTCCTCACCGTCTGCGGGCCAACTGCCCAAGGACGAATTAAACGTTTCTTCTATCGCACATTAAGTCGATAATTTGTAGACAATTGACGTGCCCCACGGTTTTATTTTAGTCTAGTCTATGCATATGTATATAATTCCCACGACTGTATCTATTTTATTATTATTTTTAGGTTTTTAGTACATTTATCTTAAACATTTCTCTGTACGTTAATAATAAAACCGTTTAACTTAAAAAGTTTTTTACCTATTTTTATTTTCTAGTTTTTAGTTTTTATTTCGCATTCTGTTTAATTCATATAGTGCTTCATTATTGCAAGGTGTCTTGCCCGTTAGTTTATTGCAGTCAAACTCCTCTATACTTAGTCCCTGCAAAGATCTGACTCTACTAAGAGCCACGTAGGCTTGACCTTCTTCAAACAGTTTCGCACCTAAGTATACGACTGCGTAATCCACAGTGCTGCCCTGCATTTTATGTATTGTAGAAGATGATAGTATTAAAGGCAACATTCTTCTTTTCTAAATTTAAATCTTATTATTATATGCCATTTAGTGGCTGCGCCCATCTAAAATATTGATTTGGTATAGTGCACTGTATGGCGACCATCTGAGATTTTAATTTTGCATAGTAAATTGTATTCTACTTGGTGAGACCTTTCATTTGATACCCATGTTGATGGGATTGAAATAAAACCTAAGTTATCCGCCATTTTGTACAGGCCGCCATCTTGGATTTTAATTTTATATAGTATATTGTATTCTACTGGTTGAGCACATTCATTTGATACCCATATTGATGGGATTGATAAAACCTACGTTATCCGCCATTTTGTAGCGGCCGCCATCTTGGATTTCATTTTTTATAGTATATTGTATTCTGCTTGTTGAGCCCTTTCATTTGATACCCATATTGATGGGATAAATAAAACCTAAATTATCCGCCATTTTGTAGCGGCGGCCATCTTAAATTTATAATGATAATGAATAAATATAATTGTATCGTCACCAAAATCCAAAGTGTATACAAAATTTCAGATTAATCGGTTGATAGGAAGAGGGTGAAATTTGAATTACTAAATTTGACCCAAGAATAAAGAAACAAACGGGGTGAGCTAAATATAAAAAAAAAAAAAAAAAAAAATAAAAAAAAAACCGTTTAAAAAATATTGATAATCCCGTTTTTTCACTGCAATTTTGAATATATTTTTCTTTGTGAATCATCCTTTAATAATTTTTACTTATTGAGTTGGAGTCGGCAATAAATAAATCTTTCTTTCTTTATAAATCAAATAAAAAAAAATGGATGATGTTAATCCAAACCCTTTTAAATCAGAAGAGATACAGGGAATCTTTTTGTTCTTTGTCATGTCGGAGTATTATTTAGTTATTGAAATTCAGACAGATAAAACAGAGAATAAATTGAAAAGATTAGAGAGATTTAGCTCATCAACCATTATTTAAATTAAACCCTTTTACTGTGTTATCTTTTCTTAAATTAGTTAGACTATTAAAATTGAAATTGAAAAGACAACAATATTTTTTATTCTATTGTATTCTTGATAAGCCGTGTAGTGTCGGCATAGAATATCACTACCCCATTTCTTCCGGTGGGTGTACGTAAGAGGCGACTAACGGTATTGGGGCTTTTAAGGGATTTTCGGGCGATGCGGTTGGAGACCCATCACCAAAAACCTTTATTTCACCATTTTTTCCCCACGCAACTTCCAAAAGTGGCTTAGGAATTTCTGATTCCCTAGCTCTGGTTACCCCTTCAAGGGATTCATAGCCGTGAGTATATATTGTTATGTTGTTGTTGTATTCTTGATCAATTTCTAGTGATTAAGTTCAACCACAAGTTCACGTTATTGGACAACCGCGATAGATCAGTGGGTAGAACACCGCTTATCGTGCAGACAGTGAGGGTTCAAAACTGGGTTGAGCTTTGTCATTTGTCTTTTCTAAAGACTTATCTGTGGATAATTTATCATCGTTGCTAACGGTGAGGGAGAACATCGTGAGGAATCCACATGGCTAATTTGTACTTAGTCTTGTGACAGTGTATTCGTACAAAACGGCGATAAGCCTGCCCCCTATCACGTCAATTCACTATCCAAGCAAAACGAGGGTAGTCTGAACACGAAATGACAATATCACGTGCTGTTCAGAATTATTAGAACCTCTGCCAACCCCTTCGGTATTTATGGCGTGAACGTTTGAGTTTTGATTTCCACAAAATACAATGATCATTAGAAGATAAATGAGTTATGTTATGTATTATTAATTGAAATTTTAGTTTCAGATCCACCATTTCCAAATTGTCTAGTTACTTACTTTAGTCATTTAAATACCTAGGTCATGTTCTGACGTATGATCTGAAGGATGACTGCGATATTGAAAGAGAGCGTAGGGCTTTGTCTGTCCGAGCAAATATGATCGCTCGCAGGTTTGCACGGTGTCCAGTTGAGGTTAAGGTAACGCTATTTAGAGCTTACTGCACGTCACTTTACACCTGCAGCCTGTGGCGTGATTATACGCAACGGGCATACGGGGCCCTGCGTATCCAATTTAATAATTGTTTCCGGGTGTTGGTGGGGCTGCCCCGCTTCTGTAGCGCATCAGGGATGTTCGCAGACGCGCACGTAGACTGTTTTTATGCGACAATGCGTAAGCGGTGCGCCTCCTTGGTGCGCCGGGTGCGGGACAGCCCCAACACAATACTAGGTATGATCGGGGCGAGGTTAGATTGTCCCTATATGCGACATTGTTGTGCCCTCCATGCTCCCTGTGTAAAAAAGGATAGGGCTTTGTAAATATATTATGTATATATTAAGTTATGTTTTTTCCTAACATAATATGTAAGCCTTTACTAACACTAATGTGAGTCTTTGTTACTTGAATATACATTTTTATTATTTATTTATTTATAAAAACTCACTAACAGATCAACACTAGTATAAGATTTAAGAGTAACCTCTTTGTATACTCTTTTCTTTTTCTTGTGTCTGGCTTTTCTTTGTCCGAACAATAAGTTGTATATATTTAAGTGTTCCAACGGCCATGAACTGGTAACTTCTAAAAGAAATCAAAGGGACTCAGTTACAATTGTCATTAATACTAAAAGGAAAGCAACAGGACTGCGAAGGTTTCACTTTATGGACAACAATATTAATAAAAACACGAAACAGCGTTTTAGGTAAATGGTTTCTGTAAGTGACCTTTGCTATACATTTCTAAATATGTTTGAAATAAGTCTGTACAGTTGTACAATAATGATGTTATATCTATATAAATAACAATCTATGCTCACAGTACTGTTGGTTTGAAGGAAGAACTGTACATCCAATGCAGAATGGTCTGGGTTCAAATTTTTGATCGGACTACCCTTTATTAAATTACTATTAAAATACATCCTTTATAAGAATTTAAACCTTTAACTATCTATGAAGAGAAAGATGTACATAGAGTAACGTTACGACGTATGTGATCCGTATAATATAAAAATGTTTGCGACTTAGTAATGTTCCTTTAACTATGACAGTAACTCTGGCCTGCAAGTCTTTGATTGGAGCAAGTACACTTCAGCTTTAATCCAGGATAAGCAAACATAAGGTTCCTTAGTTACCTAACTTTACGAACCTAACGACCGAACTAGCTCTAGGGGAAACGGCGACGTCCGATACGGACCCGACCCACCTCTACCATCTCACCACATGAAGATGGTAAAAGGAAACGTACAAAAGTACATACAAACATACACATACTCACTGCCATTAATTCCAAAAATGGGTAGCCAGAGCTTTAGAGCTAGGAACTCCTCAGCCACATTTGGAAGTCGACGGGAGGCAATATGGAAAAAATAAAGTATCGTCGGTGATGGGTTTTTGGGTAACTGCATTGCCCGAAAACCACCAAAAAGCCCCATACCCTTATTCACCTCTTACAACAACTGTGGGTAGAGTAGTAGTCAAATAATTTTCTGGTGGGTTGTGACTGGTTTCAGATAGAGGCATTGCTAACCAATAGCAAAGACCTAGCCAGTTACGCATTTGCAGAAAATATCTACGGAGTAGGTTATTTGCTTTTGTTATAATGCGTTCCATCAATAACCTACAGATTGATATGCTTTAATATATAGTTTTAGTGATCTATACCATTGGCCCAAAGTTATATTCCAAATACGAGCAAAATGTACTACTACATTGAAACGTTTCTAAAAATTTAAATATGTATAATCCAAAAATACAGTGATACCATACTTTTGCCTCCATTGTAATTCAAATATACAAAACTCCTGCTTTCCAAAAATAAATCTAGCCCATTCATCTAAAGCTCTCAAAACAAAAGTACTCAATCACATAAAGCAAGTTCCAAAGCATCGAGGAAGCTTTCAATGGCGGAAGTTAGTCTAATGAACGTTGCTTGAGCGATAACAGAACTATGTCGAGATAAACTTCTATTATATGGCTGAGTAATTAATAACTTAACGGTTCGAGTCCGGATTATCACAAGACGATTGACAAACGGAAGCCGAGCAAATTGATATATTCGCTTTGATGTAATTATCAACGGGATCTCATGTAAACTCAATTAAGACTTAGGCGGATTAATTTAGTATATCTTAAGCATAGTTTTTGATATGAAATCATTATCATGATTCGTACCTTGGTATGAAGGAACTGTAGGGAAAAGCTGAAAAAGAATAAAATTAATTAAAGTACTCCATTTATAATGTAGTGACATTTTTAATGATTTTACAAACTTATTCTTAAAAGCAAAAAATATATTAAGTAGTAGACAGCAATATTAAAAAGTGTGTCCTATATCAATACAATACCTTAAAAATATATCGAAGGTCCATGATTGCAGTCCTTGAAATGGTAGTCACGAAACAACGATAAAGTATTCCATTGTAATGATTACCTCGGCTACAGGAGGTCGGTCTACTCCTCAAACCGAACGATGATTTCGTCCGTATCTCTTCTAACACTTTGTAAATCATATTCATGTCACACTCGCTGCTTCAAAGGTCAAACGAAGTTTATCACATAAATAAAGAACAATAATAAATTATAGCAGGCGCTAACTTGTCGATGAAATTCACCACAACTCTAGTCGTTGAATTCGTTGACTATCATCACGCCATCAAATTCCATCGCGGCTAAGCAGCGGCATTCGCCACTTTGTACGATCCTGGCAAAACTCTCTAGCTTCATTAAAATATATCAATCTTTTCATACCTGCTCTTTTATTCTTCATACTACGGACGCCTGCCTTTTTGATCACACTCTCTGTTTGATACCAATTATACTCCGAGGTCGTTCTACTAACATTACCATCCAGATTAGCTCAATAAATCTCTTTTACCTATTTACTATCATCCATCCTTACCATGTATCCGAATATTGGTTTATTAGTGCAAGACAGATATAAATGTTACAAGTATAATATTACCTTTGTCGGTTTGATAAGTAGACCTCCAGGGAGGGAGCCCGAAGGTGACAGGGCGGAAATATTATTGTGGGAGAAAGAAATTGTAAGGCATATTTTTTCAAATGATATCTGCCTCTATTATACTTCTGAGATAGCAGGTGTGCCAAACTGTTCGTATACGGGTAATCGGAGCGGAAATGTTTTATGAAATATCGATACTGTTATATTTGCTCGGAGTGTTTTTTGACAAACAAATTGCTATTTGTTACATGTTTCTGCTGTAACGTGTTTGGAAAAGTACATTGTTATCGTTTTTATTATTTGTTATATAATTTATTGGTTTGTTTGAATATTTGCTGGGTAACCTCTAATTAGTTTTTCTTTGACATAAATACTAATCTATATACTAATTTGAGGAGCAAACATACGTATTCATAATTTCATCACATAAATATTGCTCTTAGTTGGACTCAAACCAGTGACCTAGTCTTTTGGTCGCCTACTAACTAGGCCTTTGAGTTAGTTCTACCATATGACTGAACTTGTATTTAGACAAATTAACTCTCGTACAGAACGTCGATATGCTCATTCTTATATTATTTGTGACAGTTTTTTTAAATTTATTGGTTGTATAGATTATCTATCAAAACTACGCCTCGTGAAAAATATTCAATCAACCTTTATCGGTGTACAAACAACAGCATTCTGATAATTAATTACTCCTTCAAACCGTTATTAAATAACACGAAATACAAAACTTTGGAACTTAAATGGAAGTTGAATTTTATGAAAATTGTATGTTTGTTAACTTAATTAATAGAGCGAGAACAATTTATCTTCGTTTAAAAGTGAAGGCATAAAACCGCGGCGTTATAAATATAAAGTGTTTCTTTCAAACTTCGGAAAAATCTATCATGGCGTAATGTAAAAGAGATTTTTATGATCGCAACAGATTTTATAGCATTTTAATCTGTTTGCCAAAGGAGGGTAATATTATTTGGAAGTATGTAGAAATGAATCAAAGATATATGTTGATATACCTACTAGTGGACCGCCTCAGTTCCACGCGGGAAGTGCTTGTTACATACATACATATACTCACGGCTATAAATCCCTAGAAGGGGTAGCCAGAGCTAAGGAATCAGAAATTCCTCACCCACTTTTGCTTGTTCATATTTTAGTTACTGCTCACCCCTTATGAAAACTAGCGTGATGATAAAAATATTTGTTACTTTTCAAGGATGTAGAATTCAATTGATGAACTGTTAATTTTGGTGGAGTAGTTTTGTTGCTATTCTTTACAAACATAAAAAAAAATACGCAGTTTTTCCTTTCATTATTACAAATATTGTAATATATATATATGTATAAAATGCAAAACTGACTGACTGACTTAGAATCAAGGCACAGCCAAAACTACTTACGTATATAACAAATAATTGTTTGTTCATTATTGATTAAATTTAATGTTCATTATAATATAATTGATTCAATGTTAATTATAATTATTGCAATTGATGATGGATGGAAGTGAATTGGTGTAAAAGATACATAGAGCCACTGCGGATGGGAATGTCAGTAGAGGACGACCACGGAGGACACATTATGATCAAATAGAGAATGTTGAAAGTGCAGGCGTCCGTAGTCTAAAGAATAAAAGAGCATATATGAATATTTCTAAGTATAGATGAAGCTCGAGAGGTTTGCCAGGATCGTACGAAGTGGCGATCGATGGTCGCAGCCTACCCTAATGGGAACTTATAGCGTGAGTTACACATATTTTTGTATGTATGTATAATTCCTTGTTGTATTTGGATCTTATTATATGTTGGAAATACAATGAACAAAACAAAAAATAAATCCAGTAAACAACAAAAGTCAAGTAGAAAACTTGGTTAAAATGGATTAGACTAAAATTAAATTACTGTTGAAAATATAATTATGTTTAGTGGTCAACCGGGCGAGCTTCGGACCAACTGACATTTCTGTGGTGAACTAGTAAATGGTCACTGGGTGGAAATTGAAAGTAAATTAACAGCCGACACTGCCGCAAATTATCGATAAACTGTCATTGGAACTGCTCTGTAAGCCAATAACTTCCGTAGTTAGCGAGGAATATATCGTTTCCCCTATTGCATTACACTTTTCAGATAAAAAGTGGTGCTTCTCGACACTGAAGTGGGAAAGGTCACGTGATTTTTATAACAACTAGTTGTTAAGTCATGTGGCAAATTCTCGTGATGTGTTTATTTGTTGGTCTGTTTCATGGTCCCACATTTTGGTAATACATTCTTTGTATTGCCGTTGGGTCCCACAAATATAATTTTTGTATTTCCGTTGTATCTCAACGGCAAATTTATTCAAGAATTGTCGAATATGCATTGTATTTGATATGTCTGAGTATAAGACCATATGAATTAAAATGCCCTCAATCATAAGATGATGATAATAAAATATCAATTTTTGGTACCATGCTTTGAAAATCCCGTGTTATTTGTCTGATATGGTATTCAGACTACTGACGTTTTCCTTGGGCAGTGCATTCACATGATAGAGGATAGACCTATCACTGCACAGCCATACAAGTTTCCTTGCAATGTTTTTCTCACCAATTAACTAACATACATGACACAAAGCTATAAATCCTAGAAAGGGGTATCCAGAGCTTCGGAATCAAACTTCCCCGGCCGCTTTTGGAAGTTAAGTGGGGTAAGGATTATTAATAATATTGTCGATTATGGGTCTCCGACCGCATCGCCCAACAATCACTTAATAAGCCCCAATACCCTAGGTCGCCTCTTATGACCCCCGCGGCAAAAAGTGGGTTAGTGTTATATTTTTTTAAGCCGACACTACACAGTAACTATCACTCAACATATATGCTTGTTTTGTGCATCTACCCAGATAACTAATTTACCGATCTCACCTTCCAAAGATTGTCTGGAAGAGATCGCTTTTAGCGATAAGACCGCCAATTGTACCTCACTGTAAACTGTATGATGATTTCTTTTGTAAATTTGTGTTTGATGTGCAATAAAGAGTTGTTCTATTCTATTCTATTCTAAACACCATTAACAAACTTTACTAATATGTAAAAGTGTGTTCTTTTTCACTGGGCTTCTTAGTTTTTTATTGAAGGTCCGCAATAAAATCACGTGAAACACCCAGTTTGAAGTTTCTAAGCACGAATAGGGTCAAAGTAAAGGTTTATTCATGCATTGTTTGTACTACTAAAGCGCTAGTAGAATTGATAACAAACTCGTCGTATTAAATAATAATGGTTTGTTCTGTAGTCATCGAAATTGAACAAGTTTTAGTAGCAAGTAGCAATGTTTATAGCATAGAATACTAAAATCAAATATATCTAACACTACTACACACATACAGTATATACTATATACTCACGGCTATAAATCCGTAGAAGGGGTACTTTTGGAAGTTGAGTGGGGAAAAGACTGTAAATGTTTTTGGTGACGGGTCTTCAACTCAAAATCACTTAAAAAGTCCCAATACCCTTAGCCGCCTCTAATGAACACTTACAAGAAGAAATGGGGTAGTCCTATTCTAAGGCACTATACACCTAACACTAAAATAAATGTTTTTTTCGTAAGTTTATGTCACATAAACGTTCACGCCGTTTATCCCCGAAGGGGTTGGCAGAGGTACCAATAATCCTGAACTCACATGGCAAGCGCCATCTAGTGTCCAGAGAAGGTACCCACGTTTTGCTTAGACAGTGTACTCATGTGATAGGGGGCAGGCCTATCGCCGTTTTGTACGAATACACTGTCACGTGACTAAGTACAACTCAGCCATGTGGGTTTCCTCACGATGTTTTCCCTCACCGTTAACAACCATGATAAATTAATGTGAGAAAAGACAAATTGGTGTAGGCCCGACCCAGGATTGGAACTCACGCCCTTCTGTTTTCGGGCGGGTGTTCTACCCACTGGACTATCACTGGAATATCATCTCACAATTTAAAAACAATACTTTTCACCAATAATGGCTAGTCCATTATTAATTCAAGTGACGAATCTCTATTCCGAAATATACGCCAAATTTCTTGATAGAATGTTTGGAATGATTTTGGGAAAATAATACGGAAAAGAGCGGCCACGCCAACAGGTTCTTATTACGCGAAAACCCTTTTAGAATGCGATCAATATTCCAGTAGTGCGAGGCGAGATAAAACATTTTAATATCAGCCGCTTTCACCTCTTTGATGTTGATAAAAGGAATATTCACTTAGTATACAAAATGATGAATATTAGCTGCGGTATTTGCGATCAAAATTTCTGATCCACGAACAATGTTGCGCTCTCATTTTTTATTAATAGCTTTTGTGTTGATGCAAATGTATTCCTGATTGAATAAAAGTGTTTTTCATTGTTTTCTCAGGATTTTTAACGTGTAGAACTGACGTAGCGTTTGCATCACATTATACCTTGCGTCAAGCACGACAGAATAGCAAATTTTCCAATAAACATTTTCCTTGTTTTGATTTTTTTTATTATCATAATCCCTTTAAAGGACTTTTAAGATTGAGTTGAGCGCGAAGCAAACACTGCTGTACCATCTTTTTCTGGAACCGTTTCGCAGCATTTTCAGGGGCCCATTCGAGAACCTCTGGATAGGATTAAAACGCTGAAATTTTCGTCACCTAAAAATTTGTAATCATACACTTGAAACCCAAAATTTCAAGTCGGTAAATCAATTAATTCCGAAGTTAAGCTAATGCAAAGTTTCGCATTTTCGACAAAACAAGGTGTATGGAAGATCTGGACTACCTGATGATGCTGATGAGAAAACATAATAAGAGTACTGCCAAACTATAATAAGCGTATTTACGAGAAATAGAAGTCGATTAACTGAATTCTACTCAATAAATAAAAATATTCAGTCCAATAATTATTACTATTTATGTACTAGCACTAAGCTGTGGCTTGGCTCACGTTATTTAGCATTAGTACCAGTACACGTCACTAGATGGGCTGTATTTTAAATCCCGGTAGCGTATTTATTTACACATTTAAAAGTTTTTTTCGTGTTATTTTAATGATTTGAGAAGCGTGGAGTTTATTTTTATTTGATTTCACAACATAATATAATAACAAGAAAATGTGACCATTCAATCAGTCTACGTCCTGTCAAAAAGAAGTGAAATCGAAACAAAAACATTCTGTAAAAAACTAGCCAAGTCTCCATGGAGCTGCTTGTTTATCTCTAAAAAGTAATGAAATCTCTAAAATAAGTGGAGCCAAGTGTAAGGTTCCTTACTGTGATTTATTTATTATTATTGTTTATTTTACGTGACTTGGCCGTTGAACATTCTTGACAAGTTTAGTATGTACAAGTTTATTTACTAAATTATTTGCGGATTTATTCAAATCTTCTAAACTTCTTTGCCGATTATGTAGAGTCCACTTATCATTTTTTTGTGATTCTAATCTATCTCTATTTTGAGTGGTAAGAACTCTGGTGATTATTTCTATGTTTCCTTTAAACTTTAATCATAATCTTCTAATTACAAGTCAACGGCCAAGTCACGTAAAATTAACTATAATAAGCAGTAAGGAACCTTAGACTTGGCTCCACTTATTTTAGAGATTCCATTACTTTTTAGGGATAAACAAGCAGCTCCATCGAGACTTGGCTAGTTTTTTACAGAATGTTTTTGTTGTGACAGTCTGTACAGCAAGCATTCTGCATTTCCCTTAGCCTGCTGCATATTAATTAAGTAAAATAATGATTGTGTGGGTGACTGAAATTGAAAACCAATATTTAATTTAAACTTTTGTTATCAGCACAAAAAGTACTGTAGCGATTTGCTAAAACAGGTATGTCAAATCATACCAAGTGTCTTAAATTGAATTCAGTATCCGTTTCGTCTCTTATATATATAATATAAAAAAGAAAAACAAAAACTTCAAATTAAAAACGAAACAGAAAAATTAAATATTATTAATTTTTATTTAAAAAAGAACCGCCTTCAAAAATCCAACTGAAAAGTATAAAATAATTTTTATTTATTTTATTATGTACATCTCTATTCAACTTCTTCTTTTTTAAGTCGGTGCCAAACCAAGTTTCATGTCAAAGAAGAACGAATATTAGTGGCCCGCCCAAGATGAGTGAGTTCTCCACCCCATCAGCGTATTTCATCCTTATAAACCTTCCTTTTTAATCAATTAATAAAAAAAATCGCATCAAAATTCATTTCGTAGTTTTACAGATTAAAGTATACATAAGGATGTCCCTATATCCCAGACAGGGAGAGAGAAAGCGACTTTGTATTATGTAGTGATTTAGATTCTCGATCATCTTTTTACAAAGTGTTAGAAGTATTGGTTGTGCCTACTCGGTGCATGCATGTCTCTGTCGAATTGTTGATTCCGTTAGTTTGAAATCTGATAATCTTACATAACCTAACGTCAGTTTACTATATCGCTATCTATCTAAAATTATAATTTACTAGTATTTACAGTTTTACGGTGACATGTATACGATGATAATTTCTCTGCGGAGTGCGACGCATGCACCGCTCAATGTCCCCCAATTCCATCCTTTATAAAGCGACGTCGCGTCGTTGCGAGCGGATGAAATTTCTTGATTTTTGAGTGCGATTGTGTTACCTACTGTTGTTGAGGCACTATTGATTGATTTATTATTCGTATGGTTTTCTCTATGTAGCAATTTTCATTTTGGGTTTGTCTGTTTGGCACCGACTTCAAAAAGAAGAAGTTGAATAGAGATGTACATAATAAAATAAATAAAAATTATTTTATACTTTTCAGTTGGATTTTTGAAGGCGTTTCTTTTTTGAATAAAAATTAATAATATTTAATTTTTCTGTTTCGTTTTTAATTTGAAGTTTTTGTTTTTCTTTTTTATTTTATGCTTTTTAGTGATAAGTTCTTAAATCACTCTGAGTTTTTTTAGTGAATTATTGATAGTATTTTAGAGATAAGTTTTACTGTCCGTTTATTTTATAGTTTTTTTAACAGGTAGTTATAATATTTGTTATTATGACTTTAGCTTATTTGTTACTATTTTGTTTACCTGCGGGCCTAGATAGAAAATCAAAGGATGCTTTAAGGAAAAGTCGCGTAAGGGAGAACGAAACACCCATTGAAAAAAAACAAAGACTTGAGCAGGGCAAGCCCGAGCCGTATTTAAACTAGTTATCGCGTAGGATAAAGCAGCCATCTTTTACGCACTTACTTAGTATCGTATGCTGCCATCTCATTCTAACCGTTATCGTGTCGATAACTCGTGCTTGACTTTCAGAATGAGAGAGATCTTCAGCGTGCTGCTCTTGCTGCCGAAACAGATGAGCAAAGAGAAGTTCACCTATCACAAATGCGAAGAAACACTCTTATATATATGTAGCGTTGAGTCGTGTAAAATCCCTTGATGAGATGGCTTTAAATGATATAGATTCAAAGAAATTACTTAACCATCCCCAAGACGAAAGAGCCTTGATTGAAATGACCAGGATGAAAAACATGATGTTGCAATATATATTTTTTTCTTCAATATAATTAAGAGTAATTTATTCATGTTTTTATATACTTTTTGTTCAATAATTGAGTAACTCTGTTTATTACTAATAAAAAAACTTTATTAACATATATTGATAAATTTCTGTCTAGTATTGATAACTTTACATACATACTTATATTTCAAACTAAGAAACCTCCTTTTTTTCGAGTCGGTTAAAGAACTTAAACCTTCTCCTGAATGTAATAGCATAAACTGATAACTCTTTGTCTAATAATAACTAAGAACCTTCAAACTTACATACATACTTATAGGTGAAACTCAGAAACTCCTTTTTTTGAGACGGTTAGATCACTAAAACCTTGTCCTGAAAGTAACAAGTCGTTTTCTGAAAATCGCATCCAAATAGCTTAAGTGAAACGCGAGATAATCGCCGACCAACATACATACGTGCAGGTCAAACACAGAACCTCCTTTCTTTTAGAGTCGGGTAAATCACTTAACCCATCTTCTAAATGTAACGAATACTTTTCTGAAAACCGCATCCAAATAGCTTAAGACAAACGTGAGATAATCGCGGACCAACAGACATACATACAGGTCAAACACAGAACCTTCTTTCTTTTTTTGGTCGGTTAAGGCACTAAAACCTTCTTCTACATGTAACGAATACTTTTCTGAAAACTGCATCCAAATAGCTTAAGCCAAACGTGAGATAATCGCGGACCAACAGACATACATACAGGTCAAACACAGAACCTCCTTTCTTTTTTTGGTCGGTTAAGGCACTAAAACCTTCTCCTAAATGTAACGAATACTGTTTTGAAAACCGCATCCAAATAGCTTAAGCCAAACTCGAGATAATCGCGGACAATTATACATACATACAAACAATCGAACTGAGAACCTCCTTTTTTGAAGTCGGTTAAAAAATGGATCACTAAATGAATAAGCGCAAAACTCGAAAACGGCTAGACCGATTCGATTGATTCTTTTTGTTAGCTTTAACGTTCTTTCTTAGCTTTTAAAAAATGGAAAAGTTATTTGGATCATATTACATACATACATATACTCACGGCTATTATTCCCTAGAAGGGGTAGCCAGAGCCAAGGAATTATAAATTCCTCAGCCACTTTTGGAAGTAAAGTGGGGAAAAGGCGGTAAAATAAAGGTTTTTGGTGATGGGTCTCCAACCGCATCGCCCAAAAATCCAATAAAAAGCCCCAATACCCTTAGTCGCCTCTTACGACACCCGTGGGTAGAAAGGGGTAGCGACATTCTAAGCCGGCACTACACGGCAATTCATCATATTAAATCATCAATATCATATTAAAACATATTTTCCTCATCACATGACAGAGACCATTAGCGGGTCGGCTAAATATGACAATTTGATGACATATACCAAGTAAACGTAAATCTTTGACCGAACGAAGTATGTCGGGTCAGAGGATCAACTCTGCACATCGAGAACGATAAAAGGCATACTTATCGACCGATTTTTGAATTGAGTATTCCAGCTGAGGACAACTTAAGTATCGTTCTGTCGCATTGAAATCTTAACAACTGAATGAGACAAAACGATACTTAAGTCGTTCTCAGCTTGAATACTCAATTCAGAAATCGGGCGTATATCTTCTAACCCATATTAAAATTTATTTCTATCTTCCTCGCAAGATCGAATATTCGTATTTTTGACATCACTGTTATATGAGAATACGTGGTGATATTCGACGAATCCAACGATACCTCCGTAGTTGCCTTGGTTCCATCGAATTAAAAGTGCCAATATTTATATTGTGCTATACGAGTGCATATCAAAATGTCAAAATCCGAATATTCGATCGTGCGAGGGAAAAAAAATTTGTAATATTTTATAAAGGTAGAAGAGATAAGTATGCTAATTATCGTTCTCGATGTGCAGAGTTGACCCTCAGCTTGTATACAATAAAATGAACTTTGAAATGTTGAGGATATTGATCTGATCACTTCGCTGGACTTAATTACTACGTACACAAGAAATTGCAATCAATATTTAGTTTACTTCTTGTATCCGTTATAGGACTTCAGTATTTACGATATAAATATCATGAATCAAAACTATGTTCAGGGAATTATGAGTGAAAATACATAATTTAAATATTAATTAGTTATTATGAGGAGGCAATAAAAAATCTTGTTAAAGCGCATTTCGCGGAATTTCGGAGATTTAACGCGTAAGTGTATGTGTAATTTAGTTTTTCTACCTTTATGTAATGAATTTCGTGTTGAATTTGTTATGGAACGGAACTCTGCAGTACACCCTCAAAAATTAAAAAAATATCACAAACGAATATCAAAAGCGGACCACTTTGTAAAAAGTAATGTATGGGCATACTCTACATTCAGTCAGCGAACCCTTAATTGTCCCCTGTTTTTATACTTTCGGGGTGGGTAGTTACTTTCAAATGAAATCATTAAAAAAAACGCTTTGCAATAATGATCTACTCCGAATCTCTTTATGATTTTTTTTTCATTCTTGAAATGATGTTCTAATTTACATGAATATACAAAAGCACATAATGTACTAAACCCTAAAATTGCAGGAGTCAGAAGAAGTTTTTAGTATCGTATCACGAGCAATATTCAAATAACAAAGTCACGTAACAGCGAAAGATGCTGCGGTAAATCACAGTAAGTTTCTAAGTAACACATGCCATACTTTACTTTGTACTTTGTCTTTGTCAACTGTCGCGGAATCAACGGGAGACGAACTTAGGGTTTCTAATCAGAACTTTTTAATGGCGCCGCGGATGCCTTAGCGAAATTTATGGGCCGCAACAGACTAACATTTAGATAAAGTAAAACCACGTGTAAAGTTCCAAAAAAAAGGTGTACATTAAATAATGGCAAATCTTTAATGGACGAAAGGCTCGTATAATTTTATTAGTAGTATGAATAACGTAGCAAATATAATAGCCACCCTATACTCTCAGCTGTTAATCCCAAAAAAGAATACACTGAGATAAAAAAATACTTTTAGTATCCAAGAAATATTTTATTACTAGTGGATCGTCCCAGCTTCGCACGGGTAGCGTTGTTTTTTTAAATATCTGAGGTTTCTTTCTTCAGTCACTGCTCAAGCATTGTGAAATTCAGCGCAATGTTTTCAATTTCTTAAATTTATAGCACTCCCTAAACAGTGTAGTTTGGTGATTTTGAATGCGCTTTAATGAACGGTTCAGTATTTCCGTTTAATAGCAAATTTTGGAATAAAACGCTATGAAGTATTTATAACAACCTAAAAAATAAATCATTACGTGATGTAGGATGAAACTACTGGCGCCATTTAGTATGTTATATGTAAATAAGTAAAGATTTGGTTTTGGTCACGGGCGCGATGGCTTATTTTATGTATGATTTCGGTATTTCTCTACCGATTTCTATGATATTTTTTTATTGAATAGGTAATAATGTTACCTTTTTTAAATTAGGGATGAGTGAGAGGTTTACAAACGTAAGAGTAAACAAATATAATCAGAATGTTCCGAACTGCTAAGCTATCAGGAATTACACGGGTTATTTTGAGTCAACCGTAAAAGATAGACATAAACTGTTAAGGATTTTTTTTAGATAATTTTATGAAGAATATTTCCGTCATACATAATTTCTATGTAAGTTTAACCATTAAGGCTGCACACGCGACGGAAGCTTAAAAAATAGAGTAATTTCTCCCGTTTTCCCAAAATTTCCCAAAATTCCCCTTTACTACTCTGCTGGAAAGTATACAAAAACCTGCCCAGGAGTATGAAGAATAATTGTACCAAGTTTCGTTAAAATCCGTCTAGTAGTTTTTGTTTCCATAAGGCACATACAAACCGACAGACAGACAGACAGACAGACAAAAATTTTACTGATTGCATTTTTGGCATCAGTATCGATCCCTAATCACCACCTGATAGTTATTTTGAAAATATATTTCATGTACAGAATTGACCTCTCTACAGATTTATTATAAGTATAGAAGTTATAGATTTCGTTAACTATCCTGTAATATTCATTAAAAAAAATAAGTAAAGGAAAATAGTACGAAAAAGTTTATAGTGAATAGTGAATCAAGCTGTTCATGATTTGTGTGGTGAGAGATGTTAGCGTTATTTGTGCGTAAATTAACTCCTTTTGTGATTAGTCTCTGATTGAGAATACTACTTAAAGGTGACGATGATAAGTGTCTTCTATATTTTTTTCAGTTATGAGAATCCTTTAACGTTAAAACCAATATATGTATAATATATCATAAAAATAAATATTTTATTTGCTATTGCACCCCTTTTTATTGTAGCAGTTGGCAAAATTTCAAAGTACCTGTAAGACTTTATTAATAACTGAAGTAACATTATATTTGAAGATAATACTATTTTGACACGACAAGGTAAACTAATAAACTAATTATTTCTGACCCTGCTAGAGGTGTGTGTGAATTTTCCGCGATAGGCACTGAATTTAATATTTCACAGAATCACTATTTGCCGTATCTATAATTGACATGACTTTGTGCATCGGTTCCGGCTACTATCATGAAAGAAGTCGTTGGTCTCCTAAATGCTAACCATCTCTAAGCCTATGTGATGAACATACATACGTACATACTCTCACGGCCATAAATCCCAAAAAGGGGTAGCTAGAGATTCAGAGATAGAAACTCCTCAGCTCCATTAGGAAGTTGATAGGGAGAAGATGGTAGAAATAAAGCATCGTGAGTGATGAGTCTCCAACCGTATCGCCCAAAAACCACTTAAAAGAGCCTCATACCCTTAGTCGTCTCTTACGACACCCGTGGGTAGAAATGGGTTTTGATATTCTACGCCGGCACTACACGGCGGATGAGCTATATCCAAATTATCATATTTAGGGTGTACTTATTCCCTTTGGTGAGGAAGTATATAGGCGGTAATGAAGTATTAGGGAACTATCAGCTACGTTTGATTTTTAAACTAGATAAATGAGTGAATTTGAGGAAAACTAGACTTATCAAACCTAACAATGACTGATGTTCTACAGTAATAAATAATAATAATAAAAATAGTTTATTTTCTAATTAACCTATGTACAAATTATACTAGAGCACATATTTTACAATTAAAGTAAGGGTGAGACATATAGAGTACATTTGTGCCATTATAGGTCGTGCCTGTGCAATGGACACAGTGCTCTACAATTGTTAGCATTTAAATTGTACTTAGGTATTCATGATTTTGTTCAACTTTCACCTTCACTGTAAATTTCAACGTTACCATTTTATAAATACAATTTCTCCGTGAATAAAACACAATGAAATTGCGAAATATTTCAAGTCTTAGAAATATTCTAATATTTCCGGGAATTCATAGCTCGTTTCATTCTCACATTTAAAGAGAATGCTATCGAATATCAAAAGCATTTGAAAAGAGTAAGGTTAAATGTTGAGACATTAATTTTATTCTTCCGGATACTTTTTAGAGACTACATATTTTAAATGGAAAAGATAATTAAGATATGGTCTTCTAGGTATTTTTTGTTTTTAAAACTTGGTTAAGTGGTTCGAAAAATCATAAACTTAAATTAAATTTATTTTTACATGCATATATTGTATCACTCCGTGTAGTGCCGGCTTGGAATGTCACGACCCCTTTCTAACCCCGAGTGTCGTAAGAGGCGACTAAAGGTATGGGGCTATTTAATTTGTTTTTAGGCGATGCTGTTTGAAACCCATCACCAACGATACTTTATTTCTACCATTTTATATCCTATCTACTTCCAAATGTGGCTGAAGAGTTTCTAGCCCTAAAGCTGTGGCTACCCCTTTTTAGGATTTATGGCCGTGAGTATATGTATGTATATTTTATCAGTTAAAGCAGGTATTTCGTTTTTGACTCCAAGTTTTTACTATCCAATAAACTGTCAAGGCTGTATTTAAGTAGTTCCAGATTAATATTAATCAACTTCCTGTTCCTGTCGCCGGCCCATGTCACAGAAAACCTCACTGAATTACATTTGACGTTTAATCTATTTACCTACGACAAACGAACGACCTTTGCTTAGTTTTTCTATATCTATCTCGTACTACGCAGTGAAAAGTGGCTAATGTTATTCATTATCTGTGATAAGATCAATATTAAGTTTGATTATGTGAGCAAATATCTGTGTTGTGTTATTGCTTTTTATCCCTAATTTTACATTCTCTTCCCCAATCAACTTTTAATACTGCCCGAGGAATTTCGAATTCAGAAGCTCCAACTTTAGGTAGGATGTATGTCAGCTTATGTTGCATTGAATTTGGAGATATGTCTCTTAAGATTTATTTGTAAAGTGGTAACAGTAAATTATAGGTACTTATAAGCGCCTCTCTCATGTTTTTTTAGTTGTAATAAAGGGATCTTTGCCAGGAAAAAGGAAACTATTAATTCTGTTTTATTGAGGAATGTCAGTTTTCGATAAGGTTTTTTTAATAAAAAGAGATGATCAAGCACTTGTAGTGGTTTGGCTTTTCTTTAATCTAAAGTTTAAAAATAATTTGAGGAACAAGGAAACGAATGATGACTAGTCGAAGTCAGTACTGATTTTTACTTTTTCTCACATATTCCTAACCCTAAAATGTAAGCAAAATAGAAATCATTCCACCAACCCAACTTTTGTATTTTAATTGTTCCTTCAAATTTATTTGGTTTCTTTTATTGATTGTTGGACTCCCATAAAACTAGCTTATACTGACTGAATATTAATAACGTGCTAGGTTCAAATATTATTCTTGCAGGTATTTATTTTAATTAGAGGTTTTCCTTTTTTTCTTTTTTTCTTCTTCTCTGTTCTCAGGATAGATGGCGCCAGACTTGCTATGTTACTGGTAGGAACGGAACGTCACACCGTTTTTCACACTTAGATGTAATGATATCGTAAAACGGAACGTACATAAAAACGTTCTGATTTGAAAGTCTAAATAAATATCAGTTCAAGCCAAGATAGCTTAGAAGTAAATAAACAAAGATGGTATTTATATTTAACATTCTTTTTGTAGTTTTTACTCGCCAAAAAGTTACTCTATGTAGGTACTACGTATTACTGTAAAGTTGACATTGGCGAAATTATTGTGGCAACACGATTGAGGCCACGAAGAAAAAAATAAGTAAGTAACGTAGCTTTGACTATGAACACTACAGATCCACAATCTTTTCTTGGCCGGCGGCGACTAGGTAGGTAGGTAGTCGCCGCCGGCCAAGAAAAGATTGTGGATCTGTAGACAGAGTCATAATGCAACGGGAGAGTACCTCTTTTAGATAGCAATATTTTTCCTTGTAATGTTGCGATCACTAGAAAACAATTACCCCAAAATACTATAATCACCATTCTAAAAGCTACTTTTTAATTTAAAATTGATTACGTCAATTTATTGTTTAATTAAAGGTTTACTGTTTACTATATTATTTCCTGCAATCATATAATTATACATACTTGCTCCTAGTATTATACAATCTTTTTTGTTTAATTTTACCATGTATACTGATGTTTAATACACCGTGAAATCTAAAGCATTGTACTAACTATCAGGGATGAATCTTCCCATGATTACGAATAAATTTTTGTACGGGACTAACTTTGTTACTGGACAAAAAAAAACAGCTGTTCCATAAGTGCAAGTTATGTAAATATCATACGGGTCATCATGGGTATAGTGGGGTCTATGTTTGTATTTTGAAAAATAAAAGACCGCACTATTTTGTACATGAGTTTTATTGCATTATTTACTATTGACCTTTAAACAAAATCAGTTTCGTGTGAAAATTTCGAATTCTTTTGTCTATTTCAGTCACATTTTTCAAAAGATGATGTATTCGTACATGTAAGTATTTTAAAGCTATAGCCTTTATTAACAGCACAAGGTGGTTTTCGAACGGATTTTGCTCTCTGATGTGGTCGTTTAATGTCGGAAATATTCTTTTACCTAAATTCTTTTTCAAAACAACTGCGACCATTTGAGCCAAAGCTTAGTCTTTGGACAAAAACGAGGTGCCTTTCAATTTTATAGTATGCCTCAAAACTTTGGTTGATTTCCGTATTCCAATTGCATCTTTCAGTGGCCGCAATCCATTTTTCTCGTAGATTCGGGTCTTTAGGAAAACTGTAATGAATACGAAGAAATTAAATAAATATAACAAATTTATTACTTACTAATTCCGTAGATAACAATTGGAAATCATTCAGCGTCGCTATAGGCGACGAAATACATAATATACTCACTCATTAACATCAGTTTACTAATTTAAAAATGTTACCCTAACAACAGGGTAGGATGAAAACGTGAATTATGGGAACACTGAGATACTGCATATTTTTAGGTTATGCTATTAAAAAATTGCTCAAAATAACTAAAGAAAATGCTAGTAATCTAGTTCAACGTAATAAACATTTGAATCACTTATTTTCTGATCGCGCAATGTATTTATTATGTATTTATCTGTAGAAAAACATTAAAAAACTCACTCACTTGTGGAAAGTCAATCCTTCGATGTGTTTTTCGCTGTGGCTTCCGCAGCCAAGCACGCTACACCCAACCATACGTCACTAAATAATAACTGAACTAATGGAGTCTCTTTTGTCACAATAACAATATACAAATGAATAAAATCTTTCTCAAAATCAAAAGAAAACCAAAATCGCTCACAAGTCGACGCTTTGTTTGTCACAATTTAAAAGTGTGACATCAACAAAACGGGTTACGCGATAGAGATGACAATAAAGATTTGTGTCTCTTTTTAACATATAAGAACTTAAATACGGGCTTCTCTTTTTAAAATGGATGACGTAACATCGCTCTGTCTATAGTGTTCATAGTCAAAGTAACGTAGTAACATCAACGTCATCTACAGAGCTCTGGGAAACGATGTTGTTTTTTTATTTCTCAAAAAGAAAACCTCTCATTAGCTGTGTAGTATCGGCGTTGAATAGCACTACCTTATTTCATCCCTCAGCGGGTAGCGTACGCGGCTACTAAGAGTATGGGGCTTTTAAAAACGTTGTTGGGTGATATGGTTTGATACCCATCACCGGAGATTCTTAATTCATCTTTCCAATCAAAGTGCCTAAAGAATTGTAGGTTGCCAGGCTCTAGCTACTCTGTTTTGAGATCTCTAGTCGGAAGTATACATTACATTAGGTATTACAAATAATACATTTATTGTTCAGTACATGCAAAAAAGGATTCACTAAATTTGATACTATTATAATCACTTGAAAAATACCTTTGTACTTTGGATTTCTTAAGCGATGGTGGCGATAATAAGTAAGTGGTTAGTTATCAATGCTGTGTGCATTATAACTAAATCAAATGAATTTAGGTCGTGTAATATTTCAGTATCTTATTTGAAAGTCATAAATCTTTCCCTGTATATTCATAGAAATAAAATGATTAACTAATAAACATTGTGCTACAGCCACAAACATTTGCACTCGTAAAAAATATTCATTTTTCATTGCTCCTCTCCGTTTCTCTCGGTTCTTTATTCCATTGAAGAGTAATATAAAACCCTAACCTGACCTTTTACTTTTCTATTTGCACACTGTATAAATAAATATTAGCTAAACAATATGTATTTACAAATAACTAATGGAAACAACTACCTAAAGCTGGTCATATCTGCCCAAAAAATAATAACCATACATACATACAGACATGACATACGTGGGACACTCAGAAAATTTAGCGAAAATAAAAAAAAAAGTTCTAAGGGTAAAAATGTTTTTATTAAATCTTTTCAAAGTACTCTCCACCAGCATCTATACAAAGCTTCATAAGTCTAAACCAGTTTTCGAAACACTTTTTCCAGTCCACCGCAGACACCTCATTTACAGCCCGCTGAAACGCAGACAGCGCATCTTCCGGCGATGAAAATTGTATCCCCTTGAGTTGATTTTTTATTTTAGGGAATAAAAAGAGGTCACACGGTGCCAGGTCAGGGCTGTAAGGAGAGTGACCCAAGAGTTTGACCGGCGTGCTGTTCAGGAAGTCCGTCGGTTTGAGCGCGGTGTGAGCGGGCGCGTTGTTGTGGTGAAGCAGTAGCCCGCGGAGCCCTGTGTTTGGTCGATTGTTGCTCACAACTGAGAAAACTACTGGCAATCATTTAGTAGTATACCAGTCTGCGTTAATACTTCTTTGATCTTGTAAAGGAATTGACACCAAATAGCCAGTCATATTGAAAAACTTGCGATCAAAATCTTCCCACCGCTTCTAGATCTCTTCACTTTGGTAGGGGTCGCTTCGTTTTGAAATACCCAAACCGTCGACTGGCGCTTCGTTTCTGGATCGTATTGATAAATCCAGGACTCATCACCTTTAACGATGTCGTAAACACGCCGAGACGAGCCAGCACGTGAAGATGTTCGTGTTAAATCTCATGAACGCTTCCCGATCCAATCTGCATAATGTGTTGAATCTCTAGATACGTTATTCGCCTATTGTCATGAATAAAATTTTTCACTTCCACCACGTTTTCATCCGTAACAGCCGTTAGAGGGCGACCACTTCTTTCTTCATCCCGCAAAGTTAATCGACCACGCTTGAATTCGTTATACCAACGGATACACGGTTGCCTTGGAAGGCCCTTCATCCATAAACGCCATTTGAAGTCTATCGTATGATTCGTCTGGTTTTAAGCGACATTTGAAATCGTAAAAAATCATAGCGCGAAAATGTTCCCGGCTCAGATTCATTTTTCAGTAAGACACGACAATTTAAAATAGCTCGTAAAAAATAAAGAGGGAAATTTTAAAATTGGAACGTACTTTTTTTTATTTATAAAGACTAATATTTTCAGTATACATTACAACCGGCCAGTGTTTCATACATTAAAACCTTTTTTCGCAATACTTTCTGAGTGGCCTGGTATATCCCAAAAAGTTGTGGCTACCCGCCAGAGTTTCAGAGCTAGAATTGGCAGAGCGACGGGGGCGTATACCCGGAGGTCATGGGTTCGATTCCAGCTGGTGTCGAAATTTTTCTTTCCTTTATTTATTAGAAATAATCCCCACATGAGGTTCTTATGAACAAAAAACATTCTAATTAGGAGTTGTTTCGTTATACGCTTATATTATAGCTGGCTGCTTAAAGCAGATGGGTGAAATATATTGATTTTTGTTCTAAATTACTAGGTATTTAAAACTCGTTTTTGGGCGATGCTGTTAGAGACCCATCACCATCAAACTTTATTTTACCATCTTTTCCTTCCAAAAGTGGCTAAGGAGTTTCTAATTCCGTAGCTCTTGCTACCCCTTCAAGGGATATATATTACTTATAGCCGTGAGTATATTTTGTTTATTAGTAGAATCGATATTATAAGTACTTAAGTTTTGTATTTTCAGTCTCCAAGTTGATTTAACCTGAATATATATTTAGCTCATATTTTACTTAATCAACGCTTAGTCGTCGCGTATATTTACCTTGAATTACCCATATCGATTATAACATACATATCATACATACATACATATACTCACGGCTAAAAATCCCTTGATGGGGTAGCCAGAACTAAGGAATGAAAAATTCCTCAGCCACTTTTGGAAAGTTGAGTGAGGAAAAGATTGGATTATTTTACCATTTTACCATTAAAATGGTAAAATGTTTTAAGTAGGCTTTACGTTTCTCTCAAATTTGAATTTACAATTCTGAAATCGGCTGCAATATTCTAAATATAAGTGTTCTTTTCTTCTGAAATGAAAGTCACCTACGCAGTTCAGTGCTCTATAGATTAATCTTAGATCTAATGAAACGTGACGCGCTATCGATGGGATGACAAACTTGTTTTGCCGCTGATAATTGATTTATAAGCTCTTTATTTTTAGAAAGATATGATCCCCTTTTGTCTTTACTTTAAGATTGTTTTGTACTAATCTGCTATGCTAAATTACTCATTTGTTATTTAAGTCGAACGAGAAGCAATGGTTTCATTGTAAACATCAGTTTCTATTGAATTTTCCTAGAAGCAGAATTCTCAAAATAATATTTATGTACTGTTCCGTTAAAGGGATGCACATTTTTTTTTATACACTGTAGGTACGTGATTATTTTTATCAAAATTTTGTAAATTATGTAAATGAATGTATAAAAATCAGATAACCTCCGAAAATAATGATACATAATATTCCACCTTTTCGTTTTACGTTTTTAAACAAGCAATATAAATACTCTCAATCCTATGAGATAACTCAATCATGAATAAAATTAACATACAAAATTAGAAATTTGGTCAATAAATTTGTATAGAAGCCGTGATAGTCCAATGGGTTGGACGACCGCCCGTCAATACAGACAGACGTAAGTTCAAATCCGGGGTCGGGCCTACACCAACCTTCGGTGTTTTACGGTGTAAACGCTTGAGTCTTGAAAAATTTATATAGGATTATCTTCAAAGCGTACCTTTACATTAAATCATACATATATACATACATATACTCACGGCTATAAATTCCTAGAAGGGGTAGCCAGAGCTAAGGAAATAGAAATTCCTCAGCTTTTTTTGGAAAGTTGAGTAGGGAAAAGATGGTAAAATAAAGGTTGTGGGTGATGGGTTCCCTTAAAAGCCCCAATACCGTTAGTCGCCTCTTACGTACACCCACCGGAAGAGATGGGGTAGCGCTATTCTAAGCCGGCATTACACAGCAACACATTACATTATAAAAAAAAACGCGTTAAATTGATAGTCTTCTCACGATAAAATAATATTGGCAGAATGTTAAGTATTTTGCCTGCCAGAGACAAAAATTTTGACAATAATCTAGTAGGGATTTATAAGAAAATAGAAGCTAAAAGGAAGTTTGTCGAGACCGCTCCGAGGCTTTCGGTGTTAATGAAATTATCGCATAATTCTATGTTAGCAGTTTAGCGCCCTTACGTTGTATAACGTTGCTTTCTCGCTTATTTGAAGGGCTTTTGTTATTTGGAATCAATAAAGTAATTCGTGATTGTGGGCTTCAATACATTTTACCTAATAATATAATAGTCTTATTTATGTCGCAATCGGATTGTATAATCCGCCGTAATACATTACGGCTAGCCGATATCTAAAACAGCGCCGTTTTGTAATGCGGCGGTTCAAGCATTAGCTGGATTGTCATTACGATACATTCTTCAATAAGGCGGCCCACGTTTAGCCGCATCGTATGCTTACAAAATCTAACAATGTTTAGAATGAAAGTCAATTTTCATAATCAGAAAAAGTTATATTATTTAATACCAAATAAAGTATTTGACTTTAGACATTTATCATTAATATTATAAATCACACGGGACAGTCATAATAAAATACTTAGTATAATTAAAATTTTCCAAACATGATATTTAAAACCTATTTTGCACATTGACCATGGTTTTATGATTGTTCCAAATTGAGAAATATTTTTTCGAAATTCTCATTATTTAATTCACTCATAACTTCACAATATAACAACCCACTTTCTATATTCAACGCCATTGCTGTTGTTATGTCAGGTAGCGCCACGAGTGTTAAGAATCGGAACTAAAAACTTCCAAAGTGGCAGCTAATCTCTCGCTTTATTAAATTATGGCTAGCCGTGTTGAATGACACATGGCGTCGAATACAAACCGGTGGTTTTATATTTAGCCGATTGAATCCGGCTAATGCTTGAACCGCCGCATTACTAAACGGCGCTGTTTTAGATAACGGCTAGCCGTAAGGTAATACGGCGGATTATAAAATCCGACTGCGACATACCAGGCCACTCAGAAAGTATTGCGAAAAAAGGTTTTAATGTATGAAACACTGGCCGGTTGTAATGTATACTGAAAATATGAGTCTTTATAAATAAAAAAAGGTACGTTCCAATTTTAAAATTTCCCTATTTATTTTTTACGAGCTATTTTAAATTGTCGTATCTTACTGAAAAATGAATCTGAGCCGGGAACGTTTTCGCGCTATGATTTTTTACGATTTCAAATGTCGCTTAAAACCAGACGAATCATACGATAGACTTCAAATGGCGTTTATGGATGAAGGGCCTTCCAAGACAACCGTGTATCGTTGGTATAACGAATTCAAGCGTGGTCGATTAACTTTGCGGGATGAAGAAAAAAGTGGTCGCCCTCTAACGGCTGTTACGGATGAAAACGTGGTGGAAGTGAAAAATTTAATTCATGACAATAGGCGAATAACGTATCTAGAGATTCAACACATTATGCAGATTGGAGCGGGAAGCGTTCATGAGATTTTACACGAACATCTTCACGTGAGGAGGATAGTTTCACACTGGGTGCCACACAACCTCACCGAGGTACAGAAACAGGACCGGGTGGAATGGTGTCGTGATATGATTAATAAATTTGATGCTGGCTTGTCTCGGCGTGTTTGCGACATCGTTACAGGTGATGAGTCCTGGGTTTATCAATACGATCCAGAAACGAAGCGCCAGTCGACGGTTTGGGTATTTCAAAACGAAGCGACCCCTACCAAAGTGAAGAGATCTAGAAGCGGTGGGAAGATTTTGATCGCAAGTTTTTTCAATATGACAGGCAATTTGGTGTCAATTCCTTTACAAGATCAAAGAAGTATTAACGCAGACTGGTATACTACTAAATGCTTGCCAGTAGTTTTCTCAGTTGTGAGCAACAATCGACCAAACACAGGGCTCCGCGGGCTACTGCTTCACCACGACAACGCGCCCACTCACACCGCGCTCAAAACGACTGACTTCCTGAACAGCACGCCGCCGCCGGTCAAACTCTTGGGTCACCCTCCTTACAGCCCTGACCTGGCACCGTGTGACTTCTTTTTATTCCCTAAAATAAAAAATCAACTCAAAGGGATACAATTTTCATCGCCGGAAAATGCGCTGTCAGCGTTTCAGCGGGCTGTAAATGAGGTGTCTGCGGCGGACTGGAAAAAGTGTTTCAAAAACTGGTTTAGACGTATGAAACTTTGTATAGATGCTGGTGGAGAGTACTTTGAAAATATTTTATAAAAACATTTTTACCCAAAGCAATTTTTTTTTTATTTTCGCAAAATTTTCTGAGTGTCCCACGTATATAACAATAACTTGTGTGGAAGTGGAAATTCATTAAAAAAATGAAAACTTTTAATTTAAGTAACATTTTTTACTCGAAATTACAACTTCAAATCAGCATTCAGATCTCACCTAGAAAGAGTTTTGAAAAACGAATGCTATGTGCGTTTTATACAAAATAATAAGTCTAAAAAAAAATACAGTATTAAGTCCTACCACCTAGCTACCTCTACTCACGACTATGTATCACACTGGGTATCCAGAGTTTCAGAGTAACCAATTACTCAGCGACCTTTGAAAGTCGAGTAAGGAAAATATTAGTAAACTGTTATAATCAGAAAATTGTTTACTCAGAATGTCTTTGAAGATGCTGTACTCATCACCAAATGAAGACGGAACTACGTTGTTCACAATTTGTCATACATACATACTTTTTGGGGACTTACTGTACATACATACGTACATGTACTCACGGCTACAAATCCCTAGAAGAATAGCCAGAGCATTAGAATAAGAAATTCTTCAGCCACTTTTGGAAAATGAGAGGGGAAAATATAGTTAAATAATAATTGTTGGTGATGGGTCTCCAACCGCATCGCCCAAAAATCCCTAAAGAAGCCCACATACCCTTAGTTGCCTCTTGCAATCACTAATGGAAAGAGATAGGGTAGTTCTAATCTAAGCCTCTGCACACGATACACTCTATTTGAACAAAATATTCTATTTATAAATATATCAGTTCAGTGAATCTCGATCTTCGTCTATCTTTCTGTCTCTTTACGGAAGCTCAACCTCGTAGTATTAAATAACATATCCAATATAAAAACATTGATTTAGTAACAATCAATGAATTCCTAATTAGTCCCATTCTAATTGTACACAGAGACCGCCCGCAACCTCAACAATCAGGTTGTAATGTCAACATTAGTAAGCAACGGCCGGTATTGATTGGTGGTAATGACGGTAATGAGCAGTCGGAAGCTGCGTCGGACGTCTGATCCGATTATCATTGAGCTTCTAAAGCAAAATGCGCATTGCTTTGAACGTAGTTTTCTGATTTGATTGAGGGAATTTTATTGTGTAGCTCTTCTCACAGCCCATATACGTCCCCACCAAGGGGCTCTGACGATTTTTTAGTGATAAGTGGGAATTTATTGTCTATAATTTTACTGAGGAAATTTTATTATGTAGCTCTAGCTACCCTTAAATAAGGTCAATGAAAATCGATGCTAATCAATCTTTCAATCGCTAATCATGTTGTATTAATCAACATAATTAATTAACATAAACACATGATTAGTAACAACCAACAAATTCTTAATTAGTCCCATTCTAATTGTACACAGAGACCGCCCGCAACCACAACAATCAGGTTGTAATGTCAACATTAGTAAGCAACGGCCGGTATTGATTGGTGGTAATGACGGTAATGAGCAGTCGGAAGCTGCGTCGGACGTCTGATCCGATTATTATTGAGCTTCTAAAGCAGAATGGGCATTGCTTTGAACGTAGTTTTCTGATTTGATTGAGGGAATTTTATTGTGTAGCTCTTCTCACAGCCCATATGTGTCCCCACCAAGGGGCTCGAGCCTACCCTATATAGGGCGATTTGGCCATAGTCCACCACGCTGGCCATTTGCGGGTTGGCAAACTAACGACTACTACCGTTTGAATCAATCTGACGATTTTTTTGTGATAAGTGGGAATTTATTGTCTATAATTTAACTGAGGAAATTATATTATGTAGCTCTAGCTACCCTTAAATAAGGTAAATGAAAATCGATGCTAATCAATCTTTCAATCGCTAATCATGTTGTATTAATCAACATAATTAATTAACATAAACACATGATTAGTAACAACCAACGAATTCCTAATTAGTCCCATTCTAATTGTACACAGAGACCGCCCGCAACCACAACAATCAGGTTGTAATGTCAACATTAGTAAGCAACGGCCGGTATTGATTGGTGGTAATGACGGTAATGAGCAGTCGGAAGCTGCGTCGGACGTCTGATCCGATTATTATTGAGCTTCTAAAGCAGAATGGGCATTGCTTTGAACGTAGTTTTCTGATTTGATTGAGGGAATTTTATTGTGTAGCTCTTCTCACAGCCCATATGTGTCCCCACCAAGGGGCTCGAGCCTACCCTATATAGGGCGATTTGGCCATAGTCCACCACGCTGGCCATTTGCGGGTTGGCAAACTAACGACTACTACCGTTTGAATCAATCTGACGATTTTTTTGTGATAAGTGGGAATTTATTGTCTATAATTTAACTGAGGAAATTATATTATGTAGCTCTAGCTACCCTTAAATAAGGTAAATGAAAATCGATGCTAATCAATCTTTCAATCGCTAATCATGTTGTATTAATCAACATAACTTATTAACATAAACACATGATTAGTAACAACCAACGAATTCTTAATTAGTCCCATTCTAATTGTACACAGAGACCGCCCGCAACCACAACAATCAGGTTGTAATGTCAACATTAGTAAGCAACGGCCGGTATTGATTGGTGGTAATGACGGTAATGAGCAGTCGGAAGCTGCGTCGGACGTCTGATCCGATTATTATTGAGCTTCTAAAGCAAAATGCGCATTGCTTTGAACGTAACAAGTCAATACACAGCTATCTTTTACGGAGTGATTCGATGATAGCTGTGTAGTGTCGGCTTGGTTTTAAGGCAAATAAGGGTTATCTATAAATTGCAAAGCGTGACTAAAACTCATCACCTTTTCTTCTCTTAATTTCTAGATGTGATAAAGTCATTATTTTTTGATCTGTGTAATGATAAGTATCGTCAGATTCTATAAATTCCACATCATGGTTGGAGTTGTTAGTGGTATTCGCAATGATAATATATACTCGAAATCCAACAGTTTACACAAATAACGGGACCCAGTTGAAAGTATTACAGGGCCGGTGATCAATCGTTGAAAAAATAAATTCGTTGGTGGATAGTCGTCCACAAGCAGTATATAAAGTCAAATGGTAATATTTTACTGGTCACTACCTATATAATTATATTAGGGTATAAAGATCCTCTCTGTTATCTCTTCTTGAGATTCAATAAAAATCACACCATTATAGAAACATTTGCTTAGTAAGTTATAAGCCCCTAAATCGCCGTTGGTGACCATTTTTTCGATCCGTTTTTGTCATTCTGTAAAAAGACATCATTGATAATTTTAATATCATATTATTTGACACTATAACCCAAAAGAAGGATTTTACAATAGAGTTTCGGTATTAACGAAAACGATGAACTCGTGAATTTAAGCAATTAAACATCCTATGCTTATATAAATAATTAAATTAATCCCTGCGCTATGAAGAAAGATAAAATATAAGGAGTAAAGCAAAATGTAAAGTATCATAAATAAATGAATCAGGTGAGTACTAAAATAATATTACATCTGGCTACCCTTTTTTGGATTTATAGCCATGACTATAGGTAGATATGTAAGTGTCAGTGTGAAAATTTACATACATACATACATATACTCACGGCTATATTTCCCTAGAAGGGGTAGCCAGAGCTAAGGAATTATACATTTCTCAGCCACTTTTGGAAGTTGAGTGGGGAAAAATGTTAAAAATAAAGGTTTTTGGTGATGGGTCTCCAACCGCATCTCCCAAAAATCCAATAAAAAGCCCCAATACCCTTAGTCGCCTCTTACGACACCCGTGGGTAGAAAGGGGTAGCGACATTCTAAGCCAGCACTACACGGCAAACTTTTATCAGGATAAAAAAGGATTTAGCTGTATTTAAAAGTCGAGAGTCATTAAATCCCCTAGAGTGAAATATCTCTGTCTAATATGTTGTTGTATGTCTGATAAGCTATATACATACGTACATAGATATACTCATATATATATATATATATATATATATATATATAAGCTATATGACTTTAATTTCAATGTTGTTTTTGATTTAATCACATTTAACGCATTATATTTCTTTTTTAATAACTCCAATAGTTGCTTTTTAACTACTTACGTATATTTTTAGTCGTCGTTGTCGTCCGTGTCGGGCTTACAACAGTTTTTCCAAACTCATATGTGTGGTTCATTCATGAAGATTGAAATCATCATGAGGACATCCATATGACTAAATTCTACTTAGTCATGTGACCATACTCGTACAAAAATAAAGCTCAGTACTCCAGGTGAAATAAAATCACATTATATTCAAAAGTTTACTACCGCTGCCACCTTTGAGGGAAATACAGCGTCGACACTATAAGTTGAGAAGAATATATGTTTTTAATGTGAAAATATAAAGTATCTTGTTGCATGATGCTCGGTTCAGTGACTTGAAACAAGGAAATTTCTTTTTTACGTTTATTTTCTTTTCGTTCTTTTGTAATTTTGGGTACTTCAATTATCTCTTCATTACGTTAGCCAATTAGAATTTCAATTTTGTTTAGAATGAGTTTCTTTTCGGAATTTAATTAAATAACATTATCTTTTTAGGAAACAATATTAATCAGTAGTGAATAGTTATAAAAATCTAAAATTAAAAGCATTAACACTTCCATAATCGTCTGATATCTCACGCCTAAAGTGGCTATTGGGTGGTAAAATAAAATACAGAACAAACAATGTAATTTTATATATAATGTTTTGTAGCTGTAAAGTGTCGGCTTAGAATAGTGATAACGCATTTCTTCTCGCGGATACCGTAAGAGGCTACGTAATGATGCTTTTTAGGTGATTATATGGTATGAGACCCATCACCACTTGACTTACACCTACTTTGAATCAGGGACAATATAATAATTGCATATGTTTCCCCGATTCCTGATCAGGGTCGCAGGGATTAAATAATTTCAAAAGATTCAGTACTAAAAAGTTAAAAATAAAATATAGTTAAAAAATTAAAAACACGCTTTTGAAACACATTTAACTAAAAACATAACATAACATAAACGTTCACGCCGAATATCCCCGAAGGGGATTGGCAGAGGTACTAATACTTCTGAACATCACGTGATTTTGTCACCTGGTGTTCAGAGTACCCACGTTTTCCATGGATAGCGTACTCACGTGATAGGGGGCAGGCCTATCGCCGTTTTGTACGAATACACTGTCACATGACTAAGTACAACTCAGCCATGTGGGTTTCCTCACGATGTTTTCCCTCACCGTTAACAACCATGATAAATTAACAACACATTATGTCTTTAGAAAAGACAAATTGGTGTAGCCATATAATAATTGCATATGTTTCCCCGATTCCTGATCAGGGTCGCAGGGATTAAATAATTTCAAAAGATTCAGTACTAAAAAGTTAAAAATAAAATATAGTTAAAAAATTAAAAACACGCTTTTGAAACACATTTAACTAAAAACATAACATAACATAAACGTTCACGCCGAATATCCCCGAAGGGGATTGGCAGAGGTACTAATACTTCTGAACATCACGTGATTTTGTCACCTGGTGTTCAGAGTACCCACGTTTTCCATGGATAGATAGCGTACTCACGTGATAGGGGGCAGGCCTATCGCCGTTTTGTACGAATACACTGTCACATGACTAAGTACAACTCAGCCATGTGGGTTTCCTCACGATGTTTTCCCTCACCGTTAACAACCATGATAAATTAACAACACATATGTCTTTAGAAAAGACAAATTGGTGTAGGCCCGACCCAGGATTTGAACACTAGTCGTTTTTGCACGATAACCGAGTGTTCTACCTACTGGGCTATCACGGTTTAACTAAAAAGTAAAGAATAATTCCGAATATAAGCTGAAAATCATGAAAAAGCGTGGGGCGCTATGTGCCATGTTTCCGTCTTTCGAGAAGCCCACGATTTTTCATGATTTTCAGCTTATATTGGGGCTACTCTTTACTTTCTAAGTTAAATGTGCTTTAAAAGCGTGTTTTTTACTTATTTAAACTATATATTTTTTACTGTTCTTTTCCGAAATAACTTCCAAAAGTGGCTGAAGATTTCTTTTTCTCGGTTCGTTCTATATTTTATTACTAGGGCAATTTTCAAGTGGAATTATCTAAAAATAATATATTACCTACTAATTTATAAAATATAGAGAAGACTATCACTATCAATATCAAATATTTGCAACAAGTGCCAGTAACAAATAAACTTTTACTAAGTAGTAGTTCAATGTTCATGCCAAATCCAGAATTCTCTGACCTCAATCAAAACGAAGGCAGGCACAACATTGATCGCTACATTTCGGAAACTTTAGGCTGGCGACCAAATTTATAACAATATTGACAGCCGACGGGACTAAAATTTTGTTTGTGGCCACACTAGGGGCGAGGTCGGCTTATTGTTCAGTGTTTATAGCATTTAGGAAATTTAAGGGTCTCTTGAAACGTTTTCGTAAATATTATATGGAAGAGTACTCGTATTTAGAACATATTTGATACCAAAACACTATTTGGTGATGAAACTTGGTCAATTGGTGAGATAGTAGTTTTGTAGTTTGTAAGTAACTTATTTTTATATACTGTTCTACAGCCCTGTTATTTTTAAAACCTTTTAAAATGTGTTTTAAGTGTTATAGCTCTTTATATAAGTTGCAGAAACGTGATATAGTACATACATGCATACATGTATTCACGGCTAAAATTTCCTAGAAGTTGTAGCCAAAGCTTCGGAATAAGAAATTCTTTGAGCACTTTTGGAAGTTGGGTAGGGGTGAAATTGTAAAACAAAGGTTTTTGGTGATGGGGTTTCAACTGGATTGCCCAAAAATCACTTTACATAATACATTGATTAAAAGCTTCAAAAGCCAACACTATATATTTATATAAGTAAGTTATAAATGTTTTATTAAACTTTGTGCAACATAGGTTGTCTCACAAATAGCACTTATTTAAGCAATGTATCAGTATGTAGCAACTTATTATTTAATATTATACATTTATGTATTTTTAAAATATCTGTACAAAATGTTAACATTGACATTTCTAAAAATAAATTGGAACAAAGAATATACATTACAAGTGTGTAGTATAATAATGTATATCCCGTAGGCGAAAGAACATATTTTTATAACATTTTGAATTATTTGCTTCTTTTAGGACTAGCCCACGGACAAAAACAAAACCATTATAGTCCCGTCACGTATTACTGTTTATTCGTATTTCATAACAATTTTGAATTATTAAGTCAATTTGAATTATGAACCACTTTAAGGTTTTAGAAACTAAATTTAAAATTCAAAGTTTAGTACACAAAAGTGAGATTGGAAAAAAATAATACTATACATGTTTGAAACTTATACCTCGTTTCCTAAAAAAACTTTAAACATAACTTTGTTCGAACGAGATGCAGTCAACTGATTTTAGGACAAACATACATACATACATTTATTCACGGCTATAAATCTCTAGAAGGGGTAGCCAGCGCTATAGAATTAGAAATTCCTCAGCCGCTTTTGGAAATCGCGTGGGGAAAAGATGCCGAACCGCATCGCCCAAAAATCCCTTAAAAGCCCCAATACCGTTAGTCGCCTCTTACGTACACCCACCGGAAGAAATAGGGTAGTGCTATTCTAAGCCGACACTACACAGCAAATTAAATAAAATTTTAATAAAACTGTAAAAGTATATTAACATAAAACAAAATTTAGTTTTACATTTTCGTTATGGCTCAAAAATTTGTTACTACGAAACTATGCCGTGTAGTGCCGACTTAGAATGTCGCTACCCCTTTCTACCCACGGGTTTCGTAAGAGGCGACTAAGGGTATTGGGGCTTTTTATTGGATTTTTGGGCGATGCGGTTCTCTAACCATTTCCAAAAACCTTTATTTTTAACACGCTTTTATTAGGTCGACCTGTATGTATGTAACTATGTAATCAAATCTAAGAAAACTAATTTAACCATCTTCTAAAGGTCATAGCGTTATGAAAATTGGCAGTTGTATGTAATTTCGATGACAATACAATAATATGGTACTGTCGAGCTGATCTGATGATGGAGCCGGAAGATATGAACTGGAACTTCATGATGGATGGTCGTATCATAGCCGTGTTTGGACTTGTTAAAAAGGTCTTGTAATGAACGTTGACCATGATTAGGTTTCAAGGTCTGATGATGAAGCCGGAAGATAGGCACTAGCATTCCATGATGAAATATCGTATCATAGCCGTGTTTGGACTTGTTAGAAAGGTCTTGTAATGAACCTTGACCACGATTAGGTTTTAAGGTCTGAATACAATAATATGGTACTGTCGAGCTCATCTGATGATGGAGCCGGAAGATATTAACTGGAACTTAATGATGGATGATCGTATTATAGCCGTATTTGGACTTGTTAGAAAGGTCTTGTAATGAACTTTGACCACGAAATGAAGTTTGACCACGATTAGGTTTCAAGGTCTGAATACAATAATATGGTACTATCAAACTGATCTGATGATGGAGCCGGAAGATTTGAACTGGAACTTCATTATGAATATTAGCATACGATGTATCGTTACCAACCCATAACGTCCCACTGCTGGGCACGGGTCTCTTGCGTGAGGAAGATATTAGCCATACTTCACCACGGGGGCCAGCCGGGTTGGTGGAGGTTTGTAAGGCTAGTGGTCACCTTACCGTTAGATGTTATCAAGCCGCCCGTTTGGGTCTCTGACAAAGCTTCACGACTGCTAACTTACAATAACAACCGGCACCAACGGCTTTACGTGCCTTGCGAAGCACGGTAGCGCCCGAGATAAATACCACTAGGCGGTTACCCATCCGTGGACGGACCGCAGCTCGCGTTGCTTAACTTGTAAATACGATCACATCAGTCCAACTGAGCTACAGGCGCTACTACGATACGATGTATATCGAAGAGTAATAAACTGAATCTATGATGATAAATTAATAAATGTTTAAAATATGCCATTAGCAAAGACTTTTTAGACATTAGCAAAGACAAAAGAATTATAATATTTGATTGTAAAAGCGCCCCACGCTTTTACAATCAAATATTATAATTAAAAGCACATAGTTTACACTTCAGCCCAGAAATAGAGACAACTTGAACGACCCATAATTTATTTTTGACTTTTAAGTGCACTTATAAAAGCGTGTTTTTTAGTGTTTTTTAAACTATTAATTTATTACCATCTTTTCCCCACTCAACTTCCAAAAGTGGCTGAGGAATTTATAATTCCTTAGCTCTGGTCACCCCTTCTAGGGAAATATAGCCGTGAGTATATGTATGTATGTATGGATGAAACTAATTCATATGCCATTTAAAATACCCATGCGTTTAAGCAAGCATTCCTATGTTTGTATTCTACACGAGAGTGAACTTACAAAAGTTGGCACGAAACCGTGAGTTTCAATTGCATAAGTAAACTACCAAGTATCTGTAATTAACAAACGTTGTGTTATTTAGTACCCCCACAATTGCAATATATTTACCAACTTTTTGTCAATTTGCTGATAAATCGCATAATACGTCGTTAAGTCTCGTTGGATGAAAATACTTTTTTTATATACTCTACCTACCTCTTAAACATCCATTGTGTGTGTGAAAATATTGTATATCCCGAGATTATTTCCCAACCAACAACTTCCATTCAGAAATCAATTAAACGCAACGTCATAATAAAAATTCCGACTCTGCTTAATATTTGTCTCACGGTAATAAATGGACGCTGTATAAATGGAGAGAGCAATGTAATAAATAGTAGGAGCAGATCGCAGTCTGGCCGCTCGGCTGGCCAAGAGAGAGCAGCTCGATCGGAAGTTATAATTCATTGTCACAATAGACATAAGTCGAATCACGTCCTTTAAACTGGTTGCATCGGAACTGCTAAGTGGATTAAATGTGACAATAGAGGTTTATTGCGAGATGTAACCCCGATGAGACGTCACCACGGCCTTTGTTTCTCTCGCCTTTGTTTGTGGTCTTCATTTAGCTTTTAAAAGCATATTTTAAAGAAATTTTATTTTAATTATTCTTTGGAACCCGTCGCAGTTTTATAGTAGTACCCCTTTTTGTGAGAAATAACTTAAGGATCTGTATTAAAAATCAGCCTTAAGTAACGGACCACAACTGAACAAACTTTTATTTTTTCTTGAGACTTTCTAGAGGTTTTTGGTTTAAGTATTTGTAAAGACCGAGGAGGCGTGACATTAATATTAAATACCAGTGCTATCTACGAACACTATATTGCATTCCAAATACAAACTTCCGCTACCTAAAACTGAGCTTACCCAAAAAGTTTCATTAAAATTGGTCGAAAAAAGAATCGGTATAATTAGTAAGAGATAGGACGTGTTAAGACTTTCAAGTGTCTAAGAAGTTTTTTTCAGTTTTCGGAAG
>OY755173.1:5649156-5766915 GCA_963576735.1 Bedellia somnulentella | reverse complement strand
CGATGCGGTTGGAGACCCATCACCAAAAACCTTTATTTTTACTATCTTTTCCCCACTCAAATTTCCAAAAGTGGCTGAGGAATTTCTAATTCTTTAGCTCTGGCTACCCCTTCCTGGTATTTATAGCCGTGAGTATATGTATGTATGTATGTAATTTAAGGTTACCATTCCTTCAGTAGTATACGTTGTTTTTTCTTTGTATTTCACGTACCTCACAGTTATATAACACACAAAAGTTAACAAAATGTTTTCAGACCTCTGACCATGGAGGTTTAATCTCGAAAGTTAACACGTTTTCTATTAACTCAAAGCCTACATATGCTTATGTAAACGCTCTTGTTTCAGTTTTGCATAATCCAATAAAGGTTGTCTAAAACTTGTGCTTTTCTAACAAAATAGTAAAAGCTTTTTACATATATTTTTTTTCAAATAGTAAACCACATTTATATAGATTTCGAATTTTTTAACTTAAAAGGAAATGTCAACATTTCGACTGTTGATCGAAATAAGAGCTAGTCAGATTAATACAATGGAATAGCTTTTAAGCGCCTTCAGGCAGGGAAATTACAGTTAATTCAGGGGCTGGGAGCAATCAATTATGTAATTTATCGTGCCATAATTTATTATATTACTAGTGGATCGTCCCAGCTTCGCACGGGTAGCGTTGTTTTTTTAAATATCTGAGGTTTCTTTCTTCAGTCACTGCTCAAGCATTGCGAAATTCAGCGCAATGTTTTCAATTTATTAAATTTATAGCAATCCCTAAACAGTGTAGTTTGGTGATTTTAAATGCGCTTTGATGAACGGTTCAGTATTTCCGTTTAATAGCAAATTTTTAAATAAAACGCTATGAAGTATTTATAACAATCTAAAAAATAAATCATTTCATTACGTGATGTAGGATGCAACTACTGGCGCCATCTAGTATGTTATATGTAAATTAGTAAAGATTTGGTTTTGGTCACGGGCGCGGTGGCTTATTTTATGTATAATTTCGGTGTTTGTCTACCGATTTCTATGATTCTTTTTTTTATTGAATAGGTAATAATGTTACTTCTTTTAAATTAGGGATAAGTGAGAGGTTTTCAAACGTAAGAGTAAACAAATATAATAAAAATGTTCCGAACTGCTAAGCTATCAGGAATTACACGTGTTATTGTGAGTCAACCGTAAAAGATAGACATAAACTGTTGAGGATTTTTTTTTAGATATTTTTATGAAGAATATTTCCGTCACACATGATTTCTATGTAAGTTTAACCATTGAGGCTACACACGCGACGGAAGCTTAAAAAATGGAGTAACTTCTCCCGTTTTCCCAAAATTTCCCAAAATTCCCCTTTACTACTCTGCTGGAAAGTATACAAAAACCTGCGCAGGTGTATGAAGAATAGTTGTACCAAGTTTCGTTAAAATCCGTCGAGTAGTTTTTGTTTCCATAAGGAACATACAAACCGACAGACAGACAGACAGACAGACAGACAGACAGACAGACAGACAGACAAAAATTTTACTGATTGCATTTTTGGCATCAGTATCGATCCCTAATCACCCCCTGATGGTTATTTTGAAAATATATTTCATGTACAGAATTGACCTCTCTACAGATTTATTATAAGTATAGATAACACTCAGTTATAGTTTGCAATATAAAAACTTAGACACTGATATTTTTTTTTATTATGATTATTAGCTTTATTTATTTAGCTTAGAATATATTTGTGATCTTTAAAGTAAAACCACGTACCTAGATTCTTAACAAACTGCTATTATTTTATACGTATCCACTACAAAATGACGAACTATAAATTTGTTTTAAAAAACTTAACTACTACGTTTGAGTAGAAGTCTTATATATAATTTAGTAGTATCATTATCATTGTCCATAATGTGATTGTATGTCATTTTGACCATAAACAACAGCTACATGTACCCTCCGAAGCAAGAAATCATCTTAATCTTCGGCTAACCAGGTGATTTTCTGACAATATTCTTCCCAACTGAGTTAGTAAAACTCATTAACTTTATTTCGTCAGTGCATCCCTCAGAAGTCGAAGTCATGACCTCCGGACCACGATCCGAGCCTCTCTAACCATTGGTTCATGAAGGCAGTTTTGTTGTGTATATGGATGATATTTTTAGCCTTCGTAGTGTGCATTTATTGTTGCATGACCAGGTGTAAGCGAAACCACAGATTGCGAAACTATTTGCTTACGATTTATTATTTATGTAGTGTCGGCTTAGAATAGCACTACCCCATTTCTTCCGGTGGGTGTACGTATGAGGCGACTAACGGTATTGGGGCTATTAAGGGATTTCTGGGCGATGCGGTTGGAGACCCGTCACCAATAACCTTTATTTCACCATCTTTACCCCACTGAACTTTTCAAAAGTGGCTGAGGAATTTCTAATTCCTTAGCTCTGGCTTCTAGCCCCTTCTAGGGATTTAGAGCCGTGAGTATATGTATGTATGTATGTTATTATTTATGTGTGAAGCTATCAGTGTATTTGCAGGATGTGTTGTTTGAAATAGCACTAACCCATTTCTTCTGCGGGTGCTGTCAGTAGTGAGTTGGGGTATTGGGTCTTTCAAAGTGGTTGTCGGGCGATGCGGTTGGAGACCCTACACCAATAACGTTTATTCTATAATGAAAAAATAATTTGTGACACCGCAAATTTCTCATTAATTAACATAAAAATTACTAAATGAGCATCAAATCGCAGGTGCCAAAATGAGTATTTTTTGATGCCACATCAGTTTTTGGTAAGGTTAGGTTAGACTATTTTAATGTCTCGTTAAATACAAACCTTTTATAGTCCGTTCTCCACTCAACTTCTAAAATAACTGAAGAACTTATAGTCGTAGTAGATATTTATGATTGCATGTTATTCTTTATCCGCCATTAATCGATCTGTACAATTATGTGCACATATCCGCGAGCGCAATTCTAATAGAGCTAATTAGGAAACTGGTTGACATAGGTACATACATATAGTCACGGCTATGAATACCTTAAAGGGGTAACCAGAGCTAGGGAATCAGAAATTCCTCAGCCACTTTTGGAAGTTGCGTGGGGAAAAGATGTTGGAATAAAGTAGTAAAAGGTGATGGGTCTCCAAACGCATCGCCCAAAAATCCCTTAAAAGCCCCAATACCGTTAGTCGCCTCTTACGTACACCCACCGGAAGAAACATGCACATAATTATAGCAGTGTTATTCTAAGCTGATACTACACAGCAGTACATATACACAGTACACAGTAGGTGCATATATGTGCTTATTAATCAAAATATTAGGAATGACATGACAATACCACAAATATATTTATGCCTTACAAATAATTCGGGTAGCTTCTTTGAAGAAAAAATACTACATACATATACCCACAGCCATAAATCCCAAAAGTAAAAGTAGCCAGGGCTTCAGAGCCACTACTCAGCCACTTGGAAGTAAATAGGGGACAACATGGTAAAAATAAAATATCGTTGGTGATTGTGGTCTCGAACCGCATCGCCCTAAAAACCACTTAAAAAAGCCCCATACCGTTAGTTGCCTCTTACGACACCCGTGGGTAAAAAGGAGTAGTGACATTCTAACTCGGCACTAAACGGCAACATACTAGAGACGAATAAACAATATTATGACTACTATAATATACAATTACGAATAGAACTACTTTGTTGCGTTTCCGGCTTCTTCACGTTGCGTGATGAAATGTTATAATAGCAAATAGTTAATTCTAAAAGGTAATGGCATTTTGTTCAAGGATTAATCATGATTCGCTTTGCAACGATCCGATTATTTTATACACATTAATAATAAAAACGATAAACTAGCAAATAAATCGAAAATTTAGATTTTATAGCGACGAAAATTGATGCTATCGGAATTTAATTGCGATATTATACGTAATATTTCGATAACTAATTTAAAATAGAAATGTGATAAAACCGAGTGCATTGTTTTATACTGTTATTTTATTGTGCGTGTTAATGCACCTGTTGTGCATAGTTCTTGGCACTAGTCTCCGGTTCTTCTCCATTTAATCTGTGACCTTTATTAAACATTGTAAAGTTATACGATACATAAAAATAATAATAGAATACTCGTACAATGCTGAAATTCAAAGAATAATATCTCATACATAAGGCAATAGGTTCAAATTTATGGTTGACAATGTCTCTAAATCATGTATGATTTTGAAGCTCTTGTGATCGGCTATATCACAAATCATTAAAAACCATTGTATTGTACCTTCTATTGCTAGAATAAGTGGTCGAAGCAAGAAAGTGTACTCTGAACATCATGTGACAACAATGTTACGTGATTATCAGAAGTATTAGTACCTCGGAGGTAAAGCGTGAACTTTGGGTTGTGTCATACTCTGCCAGCCTTAGTTCTGGCAGTGGTAGCTCAATAGGTCGGCAGTAGGGAATGCAATCCCGCACTAAAATTTCAATTGCTGGATCCCGCGGTATTGACAGGTACAATCCCGCGGGATCCAGGTATTTGCGGGATCCCGCGTGTTTTTTTAAAGTAATTGAAAAAAGAGAGGAATCCTGTATCATAAATGAGACTATAGAACTTAAAATGAAAGTAAAAAAAAATCATCAAAACTATTAAGTAATCAAATCACTATTCAGAAATAACAATTACAAACAAAGATCAAAAACTATTACAAACAAACAAAAAGCAACTATCCATTATTTTGGAAGTAGCTGCGCAAATGCGCATAATACATAGCCTCTCAATAGTTTTGTGAAACTATTTATTAAGTTATCAAATCAATCAGTCACTAATTAGAAATAAAATAACTATTAGAAACAAACAAAAAACAATTATTCATTATTTTGGAAGTAGCTGCGCATAAAACACAGCGTGTCAATGGTTTTGTCAGACACATCATGTCAACACATCCCGCGGGATCCCGCACGATTTAGGCGCGGGACTGGTCCCGCAAAAATGGTGCGGGATCCCGGTATTTCGGGATCCCGGTATTTCGGGATCCCGGTATCCCGGTATTGCATTCCCTAGTCGGCAGATCGAGCCTAAACATTTTAAAACTCTAATTGTGTGGTTTTTCAAATGAAAGGTATTAATAAAGAAATATATTATAAGGAAGCCTATTTGGCTAAGTTGCATTTATCAATCTAACTATGTGTTCGTAAAAAGTAGTGATGGAATAGGCTGAATGTACCGGACGAGAATAAGTTACTACTAAAGAATACTGAGGTTTTATCTTACCTTTATGGGAACATGGGAAGTAATATATGTATATCTCTAGATATATTCTAAAGAAGAAATATTTGTTTGTGTTTTTATTGTTTGTTATGCATAATGTCCAAAAACTACTCAACATATTTTTAAATCTATTATTAATAGAATTTTATATAACGATTAAAAGTAAGATAGACGATGCGAGGTTTATGCGTGACATAACTATCCCATCATCATAAGAGTTGACCATAAATTTATACTCCAAACCCCTTAGTCGCTTCGTGTAAAATTCACGCGCAGAATTGGAGTAGTACCATTCTTAGTCGAAGCAGCTGTTATTAATGCATTTAAGAGATCGAGAATTTCAGGATAGGATCATTCTATTGTCTAATCTAATAGATAAAGACGAAAATAGGTATTCAGCTGCCTTTCTAGTTCAAAATATCCGATACTAACATTTTGCACGTCCCCTTTGATTATCTTTCACACTGAAACACGAACGCGAGACGCTTGATCGATTCTTTGTTGGGAATTGATATACTCATTCAATGTTCAGTAATGGAAAATCGTTTAATGTTCACAAGGATGGAAAAAGAATATTATCATTTTGAAAATGGAAAAAACGCATATCATACGAGAATATGTTGAAAAAATGCTTTGAGTGTCAAAGGCAGTGAGACTGTTTGGATGGTGTGTATTTCAAACAACCTTGGCGGGAAATAAATGTGCTCGTATTTCAATTTGTTTTTTTCCATAACTTGAATTTGTCGAAGCTGTTTTATGTTTAACTAGTGGTTCGCTCCGGTCTTGCACGGTTGTTATACGATAAATATGATATTTAGTTTTATGTTATTTATCCTGTAATATATAATTTAGTAAATCGTTTTCGGATCTTATGCGTTGCAAATGAACAAATACCGAAAAATCCTCTATGTAATAAGTATTTATAGCTAGATTAGCGTTTCACCGGTTTCGTGTAGGTATTTTATACATACCTATAGCCTATGTGGTTCAAGAATGATGCGACTTTCAATAAGCTATTTTTATTGGTTTACTAGGTCAATGGATAAAATTATACATAAAATTGCACTTTTGTAATATTAGTCATTCTTAATAATGGTGAAAGGAAAGTGGCTAATTAATTATGGCTTTTATTTTCTTAAAAAAAAGTTTTATTTTGTAGGACATGGGTATATTTATCAACTAGTGGATCGTCCCAGCTTCGCACGGGTAGCGTTGTTTTTTTAAATATCTGAGGTTTCTTTCTTCAGTCACTGCTCAAGCATTATGAAATTCAGCGCAATGTTTTCAATTTATAAAATTTATAGCACTCCCTAAACAGTGTAGTTTGGTGATTTTGAATGCGCTTTAATGAACGGTTCAGTATTTCCGTTTAATAGCAAATTTTGGAATAAAACACTATGAAGTACTTATACTAAACAATAAATCATTACGTGATGTAGGATGCAACTACTGGCGCCATCTAGTATGTTATATGTAAATTAGTAAAGATTTGGTTTTCACGGGCGCGATGGCTTATTTTATGTATAATTTCGGTGTTTCTCTACCGATTTCTATGATTTTTTTTATTGAATAGGTAATAATGTTACCTTTTTAAAATTAGGGATGAGTGAGAGGTTTACAAACGTAAGAGTAAACAAATATAATCAGAATGTTCCGAACTGCTAAGCTATCAGGAAATACACGTGTTATTGTGAGTCAACCGTAAAAGATAGACATAAACTGTTAGAAAAATTTTTTTAGTTAATTTTAATGAAGAATATTTCCGTCATACATGATTTCTATGTAAGTTTAACCATTAAGGCTGCACACGCGACGGAAGCTTAAAAAATGGAGTAACTTCTCCCGTTTTCCCAAAATTTCCCAAAATTCCCCTTTACTACTCGGTTAGAAAGTATACATAAACCTGCCCAGGAGTATGAAAAATAATTGTACCAAGTTTCGTTAAAATCCGTCGAGTAGTTTTCGTTTCCATAAGGAACATACAAACCGACAGACAGACAGACAGACAGACAGACAGACAGACAAAAATTTTACTGATTGCATTTTTGGCATCAGTATCGATCCCTAATCACAACCTGATAGTTATTTTGAAAATATATTTCATGTACAGAATTGACCTCTCTACAGATTTATTATAAGTATAGATTAGTTTCACAGCTTAAACTTAATTTTAAACTGAAATCTTTATCAAAAAGAACTTCAATATATTTAAAAAAAAAGTTTTGTTGTACAAAATTTATAAATAATCTGTATAGAAAACGTTTGCATTTGTAACCTTCATAAAAAATGATTCTATGATTTGCTATTTCATCGAATTGGTGTGCTTATTTTTATGTTTGCTTATTATTTTGCTGAATAAATATTTCAGGATAATAAAGCATATAAATGCATTTTTCAATACGCTAGATTATAGATAACAAGAAAATTTAATCTGATTATGTTAATTAAATGGTTATGTACGAAACATTTCATAAATGTTAGATAAAGAACATCTTTACAAAAACGGTATCAAAAATAGGCTCTTGAATATAATAAATAATATTTAAGTAAAAAGTAAGTTGGTTTTGGTATATTTGTGTCTCGAAGCTTCAAAATAAAGTTCCAACGTTGCTTCTGCGAAATAGCTAAGGAAAGTTTGGGACTTTACAACGGGATTGCGGGAAAGCCAGGGTGGACTGTCAACTCGGTTAAAGTTGTAAAAAAACCGCTGCGTCCTCACAGCAACTGACTCAGATTTATCAAATACTTTTAGTTAATTAAATTAGCAGAAAAATGGTATCAAAGGCGCAGTCCCTTTTTGAGACTCACGGAAAAGAGAGCTCGTTTAATTAATTGGAAAGTAAACAACATTTTATATTTGACATTATTTTTATATATTCCAATCATCATCGACACTAAGTCATTCCTTTTTTCTGAAAAACAAGTGATTTAATAAGACTTATTAAATTCAAAACAAAAATGATTAACTAAAGTTATTTGCTTAAACACTCAATTTACCTTATTTATTTGCTATTTTAAATTGATTCAGAATATTATGACTGAAGGTAGGTTGAGGTGAAACGGTGGGCGGCATCTCATTTGAACTGAAGTACTTTTTACAGAGATTAGTAAAATCAGTATTGACGTCCATTAGACGAAAACATAAAATCATTTAAGCACATTTTGGAAAATATATTTTTTTTTACTTGTTCTTATTTCGTTTTTATCTTTTGTTTAGTTGTGAAACGAGTGATCATTAACCAAAGTGTTAATTAAACTCACGACTCGGTCCCTCAGGCTCGATTCTCAAGGGAAAAATTACAATCTCAGTTTAAGTGAATAGGCCCAGATTGATTTACGTATTGCAGTGTGAATTATCTGATTGTGAGAAAAGTAAGATTATTTCAGCGCACACTGCAAGGCCGTGGCGCGTCGCGTATATAAATATATAAAACGCAATATTGACAAGGTGGGTGCAATTTGATAAAACCTTTCACCCACGCATGTTTAAAATCACAGACATATATTTGTTAAGGAAAAACAGAATACCAAAAATCGTACAATACAACATGTTATGAATACATAAAATCTGTCAGTTTAAAATATTTGAATAATAGTCGTGGTGTGTTTTGACGGCTCTGATCTCAAATACAGCTGCGATAATAATAACGCGTTTCTAAACCGTAATATAAGTCTATTGTTCTAAATAATACAAATAATTTATGAGTGTCTACAGTACTTAAACTTTTAGACGTAATTATTGTTTTCTAAAATAACACAGTATCATACGTGTTAATCATTTATTTGGTTATTGTATTCGTATGTTATCTGTGCTAAATTCTAAATCCTATTATATTAGTTTACTGTCTCTGAGGTCTAGAGACGTGATTTGCATTTTTGATAATTATATTTTTGACTTAGAATGTCACTATCCTATCTCTTTCTGTAGGCATCCTACTAGATAACTAAGGCTATGAGGCTTTATAAGTGATTGTTAGGCGTATCGGACAGAAATATACACATGTCCATAATTACCAATATACGCCTAATAATCCAAAATTAGTCAGCCATAGTTGATCACTGTCCTTATGAAAAGTTACGATAGAAAAATGTGAAATACGATGTAAAAATTATGTATCAAAAAAGTGATGGGTGCAATAAACATATTGCAGATTTAATCCCGGTTGTGCCAAGTTATATTAATAAATATTTTGACATTGAAGTTTATGGACTAGTTAGATTTATAATACTATTGTTTTATGCTAGCACAAAAACTGGAAGGATCCTCACAGCCCATATATGTCCCTACTGAGGGGCTTAAGCCTAACGTGTAAATTATGATATCAGCATAGTCCACCCAACTGGCCAAGTGAGTGTAACCTCACAACACTGATTTCAGTTTGCACCGGATGATAAAAATCGAGAAAAATAATAAAGAGAAACAATAATAAGAGAGTAATTAATTAAAATAAATAGTATGCGAAATTAAATATATTATAATATTTATGATCAATAAAAAATAAAATTACAATATAAAATGGAAATAAGATATAAATAAACCACAACATAAATAATATAAGCATATTTAAATCCTGAATGCATAAAAATCATCCCTAAAGTAATTATACCATTGCAGTCGACAACACGTTTGAGGAAAACATATTTTATTGTTCCGCAAGCGTCTTAAATGTCGAAAACATGTTCAATTTTACTTTAATAAATGATGAAGTTGCATGTTTTGTAAGTGGAGACGTGACGAGAATACGTTGTATATTGCGATAGCAAAGCTTGGACGAGTGCCGACGATATTGACAGCATACGGGATTAAAATATGAGGAAAATAGTCATCTATTTCACTCAAACGTAAATGGATCAAAAGATAATGTTCTATTCCCAAGCTATTTGATGTTCATACCCAATATATTACAATCTAAAAAAGGAAAAAAATATGACACCATCGAGATGTATCGGAGAATAAACAGTGTATGCAATCCATCAAGTGAAAGTTTCAGCGAAAATGTAGTTTCATCTATTAGAATTTGCGATGGAAATTGTGAGATAAATATTTGATGATAATATTGCTCCTCACGGCTTATACTACGATACGATCAAACGAGAACTCGTTTAAATATTAGGGATTCCAAGAATCCCGACGTCGGTCGTTGTTCAAATGTCACTATGGAATTCCATTAACCTAAGATGCCTTCGCATGTTCGCCTCGAAAAGTTGTAAGCCTGTAAAATGATACTTAGATTACTTCGCTTTGTAGTTCAGCCTTTTCTTCAGTGAAGCGAAACAACCTCGCATTGCATTGAGAATTAATTTCTTTCGCTGGATTACATCAAATATGTCATGTTAAGTTAGGCAAATTTGATATCATATTTCGTCAATTGGTAATTTTACAGAAAAAGTTAGTTTTTCTCAATGTACAAAATTGCGTTACCCTAATCTTTCCTTTAGGGATAAAACGATGCTTCGAAGCGAACTATCATTTTTTAAAGATTACAGCGATGCATTAGACCAAAAAATGTTGATAAAACCATCAACCCATAATTACAAAGAAGGTTAAGGAATTTTTTAAGCTTCAAGTGGCTTATATATTCGGAATATTACCCGTGAGAATAAGTATAGGTGCTCCACAAAGCAATGACTGTATTGTTTATGTCAAATACTAAGTAGTAATTGTAGTAGACTTACTAAAGGCATTGACAGAACGAAACAGCAATTTGGAACGTAGCTACTTGAGCCAGGATACGGGGGCGGGCGGCGAGTTCACCTTTCTTCTCAACGAGGGCCAGGAAATGAAATCCTTTTAACTTCAGTTTCTTTTCACAAACATACTTCAAATGCAATTTCGCACCCCACTTGTCCCCGTTTAGAACTTTTAGATAAACAACACTTTTTGGACAACAAATATTGACTACTTCAATTTAGCTGAAGGGATTAAAAACGTAGATTTTGTTGATTTAACAGCAACACAAACTATCTTTATGTTACTCGATGTTCCATCGATTATAATAATAATAATAAACACTTCTATTATTATCAAAGTATTCTTAAAAATAAAAGGGCGTTTAGGCCATTTATGAAATACTAGCTTTTTGCCCGCGACTTCGTCCGCGTGGACTTCATTTTTTGCATCCGGTTTACATTCAAAATACCAAAACACTATCTTAACTTCTATTTTTTATATATGTCGTAGGATGATTTGATGTTTAGGTTTTTTGCAAAAAAACTAGGGATTTTGCAAAATTCCGGATAATTAGATGACGGTTATAATATTTTCTAATCTTACTAGGTTTTTTGCAAAAAAACTAGTTGGTTTAGTAAGATTGTTCTTCTTTAATGCTGATTGGCTGATTTCTGATTGCTCGTCTACACTTATTCTGATTGGTTCGTCATTGTGGTATTGAGATATTATAGCTTGAGTTATAAAGGGTAAGAAATGACAATACTTATTTGATACTAGGAATTAAATAATTTATTTACTCCTTTGTTGGAGTGAAATTACAATCACGCTGGGACATTTTGTACACAGATCAAGTTACCCCAAACTTTGTATTATGGGATACTAACTCAGCGATATATTTAATATAATATAATGTGCTCATCACATAAATGTTGATCTCAGCGGGGATCAAACCCGCAACCTCCAGACCGAAAAGCTAGTCAGCTAGTCACCTATCCACTCGTCCAAGAACGTCTTCAATATAGGTAGGAACAACAAAGTAAGTACGTTTTAAATTGTAGTCTTGAGGAATTATAGCTAGAGTTATAGAGGGAAATGACAATACAATTTTTATACTTAGGAACTTTTTGTAACTAAAGAAGAAATAAAAATTAAATTAGATGTAGGTAGGAACAATGAAGTAAGTACGTCTTAATTAACAACCAATCAGAGATGACGTGATTACGGGGTACTGCAATCGACCAATCAATGTACAGTATTCATAAAAACTTACATTTCGTTTCGGAGTCACACTAAACCAACTAGTTTTTTTGCAAAAAACCTAGTAAGATTAGAAAATATTATAACCGTTGTCTAATTATCCGGATTTTTGCAAAATCCCTAGGATTTTTGCTAAAAACCTAAACATCAAATCATCCTACGACATATACATTTATATTCCCGCGGGCGTTGTAAAGGATATAAAGGACATTGACCCTTTTTAAGTGATTGTTGGGCGATGAAGTTGGTGAGCCATCACTAAAATCTTTATTTAACTACCTTTTCCCTAATCTATTTCCAAAAGTGGATGAAGAATTACTATCTCTGAAGCTATGGCTACCCTTTTATAGAATTTAGATAATTAATTGATAGATGAATATCATAAATTCAATCGCACCAAGATTTATGTTTCTAGATACTAAAATGACATAAATCTCTATATTAACTTTCATTTGCTATATCAACCCCTTAGGGGTTGAGTTCCAAAAAAAACCTTTTTAATTTTTCATTTGTTACATTGACTATAGAAAAGTTTGTGGATCTGTAACTATGTTCAAATTCATCTCAAATTTCTGACAAACAGCTGCTATTATACAAATAACCAGCGGCCATCTTGTTTAACCCTCCAATCATGAGTAGTTAACTTTTTTAACTAATGGTTCGATATTTGACCATTAGTTACTCTAACCACGGGTCAAAAAATGTATTTTGCTGACATTTAACTAATAGTTACGATATTTAACAAATTGTTGAGTTAACCACGGATCAAAAAACTGGCCCTAAGTAACGATGATCTATTGCTAGCGTTTTGCCCGCGACTACGTCCGCGTGGACTACATTTTTTGCATCCAGTTTACATTCAAAATACCAAAACACTATCTCAACTTCTTGTTTTTTATAATCTTCGCGGGCGATGTAAAGGATATTAAGAACATTGAGGCTTTTTAAGTGATTGTTGGGCGATGCAGTTGGAGACCCATCACTAAAATCCTTTATTTGACTACATTTTCCCCATTCAACTTCCAAAAGTGCTTCGAAGCTATGGCTACACTATACTACACTACACACTATATGAGTTATTAATGGATGAATTTCATTAATTCCTTTTTGTAGTGGTTATAACAGTCAATCGCACCAAGTTTCAAGTTTCTAAATACAGAAATATCAAAAATCTCTATATTAACTTTCATTTGCTATTTTAACCCCTCAGTTCCATAAAATATATGATAAGAATCATGAAACAAACCATTTTGTTCCAAGTCTCTATGTTCGAGTTATTATGTTCGTATTATATAGTAACTAATGATTTTCGGTTCTTTAATCGCGTGTTATAACATGGGTTTAGTTAGTTTTATAATAGTTGTCTCAATTGTAATGTTCAACCGCGATAGTCTTAGAAAATACCAACGGATAGTAGTTTGGCACTGCGGGGCGGAGGCCCGGTGGGTGCTGCCCCCCACACTGACCGTTGGTGATGGTGGTTGAGACACTGACCGTTGGAGATTGCTTGGGAATATGGGGATGGTCCGAGATGAATGATTTATACATGTTGCAATAGTTCTTGCTATTAATCTAAGCTAACACAACAACCTGTTTTTTAAATAAAGCTTGTGTCCCTTGAGTTTTAATCCCGGGTCTCTCGAATGTTAATAGAGGTTAGATTTACCGCTACGCCACAGAGACGCTAATTTTGATGGCCAATTTTGAATACTCTTTATTTTCTAATAGTTTTGCTATTGACAAACAATTAAATTTACTCCCGCTCCCGCTGTATAATCCCGCATTTTTATATCCTACCGATGTCGAGCGCCAAAATCCACAATTCAATGTAAAATAGTAAGTACCATAAAAAGCGAAAAATAGTGAATAAAGATAAAACAGCAAGTAAGTAAATGGGTCGAAAAGTGCACCGAATAATTGTATGAGCTACAGGTTAAAGCGCAAGATGTCATTCCACTTCTAACGTATCTTAAAGGAAATCGATACCACGGTTTGAAAAACACCCAGCGCCATCTATTGCATACCTCAAGAACTACGTTAATAATTAGTAATTCTTTTATTTATAGTTATTTCAGGATAAGTAGATGTAAAAAAACAGTTTAGACGATAAAACTAATTGTACGTCATCCCTCGGGAATCTCATTTTCAAGGATACATTTTCGCATCATTTAGCTTCTAAATTTATTTTTACATGTTTATATTCGTTTGCAATATATTACCTTGATTTAAACGACAGACAGTGCCATCTCCAATCCATCCAGCAATATTTAAACAATATTTTAGTTTTCCCTCGGGAATATCATTTTTCAGGGATAAAAAGTACCCTATTATTTAATTTGGACTTTTATCTATACGTCTGCAAAATTTCAAAGCAATCGGTTCAGTAGTTACGGCGTGAAAGCGGCACAAATAAACAAACAAACAAACTCACTTTCCGATTTATAATATTATATATAGTATGGATAGTATGGATTATCAATATGATTGTTCGTTGTATACTGTTTGTAATTGGCTCTGGTTCTCTTTTAAATATTTGCACCTGTCGTTATTGTGGGAAGCCTACTATCACTGCATTATTCTGTACTGGTTTGCTGATTGAAGAGACCATGTTTATTGCGTCATCACATTCATGATTTAGAAAAATCATACTTTGAAGTATCGTTTTATTTGACCTCTTTTATAATATTAAGACTTTATTAACGTAAATTAATTAATTTATGGATGGTAGAGGACATTTTATAAAATAGTAACCAAAGATTTAAAACTTATATTTACAACTAAAACGATTAGGTATGTTTTTTTTTATCTTTCCCGTTGAACCAAAAAAAATCGTGATTTTTGTACATACATTCATTTTAATTTATATCTATATAAAACCAATAAAATAAAATGATATGTTGCAATAGTTTTAATGTAATGAAATTACGATACAACTAATTTAGCTCATAAATATTGTTAGATTGATCTGAAAATACCCTGATCAATAGCTAGAGTCTTTGGCGATATTCCAAAACCAGCAAATCAGCTAAGGAAATATGTGAATATCGGATAGCGCAAATGGAGTCGTGAATTTACCGACACATTTTTATGTAAGGACGAAATTGGAATTCTAGATAATGGAATTATTCCAAAGAAGATTTTCTACAAAGTAGGTAAGGCGCACTTTTTTAAATCTGAAATCAGTTTCATTACGTCTAGAAATTATAAAGTAGTTTTTGTTTTCTATTATTTATAATGTGGATAGTAATGTCAGTAGAGGATGACCACGAGAACACATTAAGTTCAAATAGAAGTAAATGATCAAAAAGTTAGGCGTCTGAAGTGAGAAAAAGAGCATGTTGAAAAGATTGCCGAATGTAAAATGAAGCTCGATAGTCTCTGCTTACCACAATGGGAACTAATGGTGTGAGTAATATGTATTAATAAAAAATGTATAAAAATTATAAAATTCAAAAAATATTGTATGACATTAACGAATACAATATTTTGCTTTCATTATTTATATCGGCTTATGATATTTATAGCAATCAAAACATACTTTCGACAGCACAGGGTCAGTGACATCACAATAAATTTAATTCTGCTCTGATATTTATTTTATATTGTAGTTTTATCAATTTCGTAAATGACAGAAAATGTTTGTGCGATATTTTATAGGGTTTCGTCTGCAATTTGAGGTATAATATACGGATGAGGCTGTCCTAAAAAAATATCGATGATTCGAGAATACGGAAATATTTTGATAGTGGCTATGTGGTAAACTACAAATACTGCTAAAATTTTGTACAGTCATTGGTGTATTATCTCATAAAAATCCATTATTAACTCAAACTTTTGTTCAGTAGTTGCACAGTTATTTGTCAGAATTTCTCTGAAGTAATTTATGCAGATTCTAATTGTAGCAACCACATTTTCTTTTTGTTTTGGCAGAAACTACGTAGCAAGCCAAAGTCTTTGGTCTCCAATTCTCGAACTATATTGCACAAGAATAAGTTTCAAGTAATTACAAATAGGAGGAATACAACTTCACATAGAAGCGCTAATAGAGGATATTTTTGTATATGAAGTATTCGAAATTTTATTATAGACAATAAATTGTATTGCTAATAGCAACATTGAATGGCTAACTCAGGTAATTTATTTTAACTTACTTGCGAATTTGTCATATAGTAATTTATTCAATGTTGCTAATAAGTTACAGTGAAATTTTATTAATTATGTGATTTTATTACGAAGATATAATATAAAAATATCTCAATATTATTCATGAGATATTTTTTTAATCCTTGTTTTTGTTGTACATTCATGACAGTTTGTTTTTGTATTTTATTGAATTATCTGTGTACCATAATTTTTGTCTTATCGCCGAGGGGTCCATGCTTATCTCACACAATAATATTTATAGGAGAAGTTTCTTTTCATATTACTTTTGATGTCGTATGAGAATCCGGTTTGGTTCGGTTTCAAATTTGATAAAAAAAATGGTTTCGCACAATATGTCGGATACTTCTATCTTAAGCTATTAATTACGGAGAAACAAAAACTCAAACATAATCTTTTCTATAGAGAAAAGTTAAAGTGAGACGCTATTTTTAATGCACCTTCTTTCTTGTAATAACATTTATATGTTCTGAGAAATAATGCGCACAACTAAATATTTTCCCTAAGCAATGCTCTTATAAAAGAATACATTAAAATCAATAAGATCCACTTAACTTAGTAACGCAATATGAATATTAATGTTTGAAACATTGTTTAAAACTAAAATGATTGCTTTGAATAGAAACAAAACAAAACTGAAACTAAAGATGTTTGATTTAGCAAAGAGGTTACTATTTAAACTTGACTCACAACTTCAAAACTCGGCTCGTCCTTCACAAAGCTAACAAAATTTAAGTTACATATACTCACGGCCGTAAATCCCAAAACGGGGTAGTCAGAGCTAGTTAGAAACTCCTCAGACATATTTGGAATTGATAGGGGACAAGATGGTAGAAATAAAGTATCGTTGGTGATGGGTTTCCAACCCACCCAAAAACCACTTAAAAGCCTCATACCGTTAGTCGGCTCTAACGACACCCGTGGATAAAAAGGGGTAGTGACATTCTAAGTCGGCACTTCACGGCAAAATTCAAGTTACAACCCAAAATATCTCGAGTCGACTCAAAACGCGTGTTAAAGGCGATATCAGACGGTTCATTTTTTGTTCATTTTCATCTTTCATTCGGTACATTTCACTCGAAATGAAATGTCTGAACAAAAAATGAAAAACGAGTGCCGAATGAATTCATTAGTGAACCGATCCAACAGTGTTGGATATTGGCATCCGGTATCTTTCATTCCCACTCCGAATGAACGAGAAATGAATGGTCTGAACACTGAGAGAACGTTCATTCGGATTCGGCCATTTTTTTTCGAGTCCTGTAGCCGATATATATTTTTTTATTATTATATTTTTTTCTGTGTGTTATAATATTGTTTTCATGCGGCAAAATGTTGTTCAAGTGGAACGATCAAAATGCATTACTTTTTTTGGAGAACTTTTAAAATTATCATTGCTTTGGAACCACAAAATTGATGAATACAAAGACTGAACAATGGGGGCAAACTCTATAAAATCTCTAATTAGTGATTTAAACTTAGAGATTACTGAAGAAGATATTAAACATAAAATAAAAACGAAACTTATTCCAAGACGTACGACTTCATTCGATGACATATTTAAAAGAAAGAACAATGAATGTTCATTTCTGTATCATTTCGTCTAAGCCGTGTGAACATAGAATGAAAAAAAAATGAAGCATTCACTCGAGTGAACAATCATTCGAGTGAACCGTCTGATATCACCTTAAGTAAAACAAATAGCTAATGTCACTTTCATGACCATGAAAGATAGCCGTTTCCATCCTAATAATGGAACAAATAATACTCGGTACCATTTTGTAAGAGCGAGTAACTTATGAAGATATATTTCAAGTTTCCTCAGATTTGGGTCAGTTTTCGCTATACACAGCTGCGTCGTATTACACGCCTTCCTAACAATGAGTTTCTCAGGCGGGCGTCATATTCAGATTAACATTTCACAGTAATGAGCCTTTTTGTAGTCAGCTGCCATGATACAAGATACGATATTAATCTTTTGCAAATTAAATTCGTAGATCAAATTAAACATTTTATGCCTACGATAAATTGAAGATTTTTTCTAAAGAATATTTTAATATAATACAAAAATTTGGATATTTTTGTAACTTAGTTCATCATGCATGATGCTACACACTCACACACACAATCATATCATATAACAACAGCGTACATAAATATTATTTGAAGTTGTATGTAGCTCACTAGCGGGTCCATATTGGCTCACATAAAATTCTAAATCATATTTGTCGTCTTACTAACGATTTGTGTTCATAATAATCACTCTTCATAATTTTATTTTTCATACTTTATTTATTCATACATTTTTAATACTATCATCGGAATTTATAACAGTTAGTCATCATAATTTTTGTATTAATACCGTTACAACCAAGAATCTTTTTAAAACTATATTTTGATTTTAAATGGTATGTGAAACATTTTCGGACCTCCGATGATAGGAGTTAAAAAGTTATGTAAGAAAAAGCTTGAGCCTTACTAGCACATTACGGTACAAGTACGCAAAGTTAGCGATTTCCGCCAAGGAGGACTGTATCCCGGCTGAAGGCGACGATTTTAAGTAAATGAGCGCTGTTATGACTAATTGATGACGTGTGTCATAATACTATTTTAAACACTCAAGAAAATTAATTCTTTATTTATTTCAAACTAATATGTTTTAAGTATACGAGTATCTTCTCGTAGTTTCTCATAACATGAAATAAACGTTCTTTAACAATTAATTTTGCAGGATGGTTTGAAAATAATCATATTATACACGTGAGCCATAACTCATTTCATTACATTTAGCGTTCGGTTCTTTTGAATCCACCTCACCTGTTACTTTGCTTACTTGTATCATTTTCTATTTTTCTGATTTTTCTCCAAAGAGAAAAAAAAAATAAGCATCAGAAGAGACTGAGCTAATAGTAACACGGTCGGATAGGGCCCGATATTCATTTTCGTTGCACGTGTATGCGGGTGGTTTGAACTCCATCGTTGCCAAATACGCCCAAGTTTATATTATAAATTCATACATATACTCACGTCGTTAGTTCCCATTGGGGTAGGCAGAGACTATCGATCGCCACTTTATACAATCATGGCGAACCTCTCTGGCTTCGTTAACATCCATAAACCTTTTCATACATATATACTTATATATATACTCACGCCATTATTTCCCATTGGGATAGGCAGAGGCTATTGATCGCCACTTTGTATGCTCCTGGTGAACCTTTCTAGCTTCGTTCACATCCATCAATCTTTTCATACATTTTCTTTTATTCTTCATACTTTGTACACCTGTCCTTTTGAGCACATTCTCTATTTGGTCCAAATAAGTCCTCCGAGGTCGTCCTCCACTAACATTACGTAAGCGCTTACTTTCTGTAATGGACTATTTACCATTTTTCGAGATTAATATTTGTGATTTGATAATGAATACTAGGTAAACATAAATATTTCTTATTTTACATGATACAAAGCCAAATAAGTTAATATTGATTTTATAGCTTTCAAATGTAGAGTATTTAAAGGAAATATTTATTTCTTTCAAGTTTAAGATATTTAAAATCCATAAGTTACTTCTAACAAAAGCCACTGAAAATAAGGTGTTATTGCTACAACTACACAGCTTGTAGTTTCCATCCTGAATCGAAATTAATTAAAGAAAATTCTGCCATGCACTAATAACGCGCACCTTTCTGTTTCGCAAATCATCGTACTTAAGCAATTATTGAAACATGCAGTCTCATCGCACAGTAATAAGAAGGCATGAGAATTACAGGAAATAAATAGAATTATACTCGTGTCAGTATGAAGGATGCTAAGGGTATTTTTTTTAAATTAAATGTTCCATTAGTTCTACTTTTTATTTGTTTATCATTTTTCTTCACGACTGAAAAAAATGCAATTTATCAATAAATATCTTTATATTTGTATAGTCATCATTAGTTAAAATATTTGACGTCCAGTATTAGCTTAAGCCTTTCTGCATAAATTTCTTATTTTTTATTATATTGATGCCTATAAATATATTACTTACTGTAAGTGATAAAATGGAGAAGAGAAGATGAACTTTAAACCACTTAATTTTAAACTAAAATTCATTTATGCAATATTATTTTTCCTACTTCTTGATTAACCACAACGGAATCCAATGTTTTGTGGTTCTATGGCCAAATTACAATTAAAGCTGACTGTGTGCCCTGTTTAGCAATATCTTTCCCGAAAATGTTTAAGTATGAGTAATGTACATATTTATATATGTACATTTATTACATAGTAAGTAATGTATATTTTAACACGATAGGTCTGTCTCTGTTGCGCATATTACATTTACACAATAAAAAGAACAAATTTTACTACTGAGTAACGGTAAATTTTGATAGTAATATACCCACGGCTATGAATTACAAAAAAGGGTTGCCTGAAACACAACAACGTCAACACTGAAAATATTCAGCCATTTCCAGAAGTTCTTTGGGAACGATTGCAAAAGAATAGATGGGTGTGGGAGAGTTTCTGACATATCTAGTGAAAAAACTATAAGATAAAATGGGATACGAACGAATATGACAGAAAGAAAAATGGTTTATATTGCAAACTTATTAAATTCTCTACATTTTTTTAATTTTCATAAAAAGCTTCCTTAAAATAATGATAAAATAATAAACACTTAAAATACCACAGAAAGCCCTTCTGAAAAAACACTCAAACTTAAAGTATTTAGAAATAATTGAGTAGTTTTACTTCTTTCGTTTTGTAAAACCAAACTCAGAAAAAGGAACGGATCAATCCCTGCCCCGCTAATAGGATTAAAAAACAGGGCTTTTATTTTAATTCACAATCGTAGTAAAAGTGTGAGTTTAACATAAAAATGATTTAAAATTTAATTAAATGTGAGTAAAGTAAAACACATTTCGCCAAAAGAGCGAAAGAAAGATGTTAATTCGCTATTTGTGGCACAAAAAGATACAAAAATAAAAAATACTTAATATTAAATATCAATGTGTCTTTGAAAAAACATGATAATTAATTACTAATCCTATATCAATTAAGCCACTGCAATAGCGATTTGGTACCGACTCAGCACTACGTAGCGCGCCGTTTGTCTTGACGCCCATCACTGATTTTCACTCAGTACCATTGTAGAGTGACAACACAAGCGGAGCGGAGCAATCAGTAGCGAAGTAACTAGGCACCGATGATAGTGTCTATATACTACGCCTAGGATTAAAAGGTTTATTTTGACATTCGCAAAATCATTTACTCACGCCATTACTTCCTATTGGAAACTCTGACGATGTCCAGTTAGTCATGGCAGACGTTTTAAGCTACAATTAAAATCATAAATCTTTTTAAAATTACTTTTTTTGAGTAGAGTTTGATCAAATGAATGCGGTACCAGTAAAATTAGGTGTATATAATATATACACTCATATAATCACGGCTATAAATGCCAAAAGGGGAACCACTGTAGAAAACCCAAAAACTATTGATAGCTCGACCCCTGTGGGAACAAAAAGGTTAGAGCTATTCTTAGCTGACACTACACAGTTAAAAATATTTTTTCTTCCTCTATCTTTATCCTACACAAGAATGTGTCAAATCGCATTTCAGCTATATGAGTGTATTAAAGTGAATAAAGAATTTCGTATTTTTATTTGTATCTTTTGGTTTAGAATGTTGTGAAACTTGTCAGTTTACAATTTTCCGGGAATAGCGGCATCATCCACATCACAATAATATTTTAACGGTTATATCTGTGGAATTCTGGGAAGCATAGGATTTAATTTAGAATAGGATAGAACATATAACTTTTTATTGGTAGTCAGTCATCTTTATTTTATTGATTTATTATTATGATGTCCATGGCTAAATGGACTGAGGTCTAGCTTCTAGGTGTGGAGGCTGAGGGTTTGACTCCGGCTGAGAGCATCATTTATGTGAAAAGCATAAATGATCGATTTTTAGTCTTGGATGTTATGTATATGTTCATTAAAAAGTATTAAAAATGTCGTTAAGCAACAATCTCATAGCACAAGTCTTTTGGTCGTTCTTAGTTATGGACTAACTTGAAGTTTTCTCTGTATTTATTTATTTAAAAAAATACATATACATACTCAAAGCTATAAATCCCTAAAAGGGGTAGCCAGAGCTGAGGAATTAGAAATTCCTCAGCCACTTTTGGAATTGTGAAATTGGCGTGGGGAAAAGATGGTGAAATAAAGGTTGTTGGTGATGGGTCTCCAACCGCATCGCCAAAAAATCCCTGAAAAGCCCCAATACCGTTAGTCGCCTCTTACGTACACCCACCGGAAGAAATAGAGTAGTGCTATTCTAAGCCGACACCACACAGCATTTTTATCATATTTTTCACATTGACTCAAATATCATAGTTGCCCATTAAAGTAGGCAAAGCCTATCTGTCACCACAATTTGTGTTGTTTGACATTACGCATGTTTAGTTTCGGTCTGAAATGTCCTTTACTTTCGGCTTACAAGATAATACCATTCTCATAAATAATTAATTATTTTGGTGACCTATTTACAAACATATCTTTTCATTATACTACTACATGCATACTGTATAGTGCCTCTTAAGAATATCATGCACGAGCTCACACGACCTAATTATTTTTGAATGAGGGGCATAAAAGGCAAACCACCCTCATACCATAATCCTTTTTTTGAATTACTAAATTATTTCTTGCTTTCCATCCCGCCGCTACGTTTATAGCAACTAGATTGATAAATATCTTATTATATTTACATTTAATAGAACGTCTACAACATGCAGCTTCCTACCATTTTTCAAACTGTTTTACTACCTACATTTCCTATCCCGGCAATTTCCAACGAGCAGCGTAAATAATGCTACGTTTTTAAATATTCAGGAAGAGAATGTACATTTTCTAGCATTTTGTTTAAATTTATGTTCTAGTAAAGGTCTTATTAAAACGACAGTAAGTGTTTTCTCTAATGCATTTCTGAGTAGATTGAAAATAGTGTCCCTTAAAGTTTTAAGTAAAAGCTTCTTGGCCGGCGATGCAGCAAATAGGAAAGAGCATAATAGCCTTCGGAATGGTCCGGCCATTTCACAGTTCGTACGGTCACCGGTTGTCAGCCACATTCTTTCATTCCCGTTGAAATCGGTGGACCGCGAACCGCCAGCTGGCTGCTCCGAACGAGATGTGTTTTCAGTTGTTCGCTATGTTTTAGTTACAATTTACAATAAAATAATCATGTGACATGTTTCAGCGAGACAGCGAATTTGGTTCTTCCTTGGATTTGTACGGTTTTTTGAGACTATGATTAAAATCTTTCCCCCCTTTGATGACGAAGTTGTAAGTGTTTATGGGTTTGGAGGTCGCGGGTTCATATCTCGCTCAGAGCATTCGTTCATATGATGAACATGAGAACGTGTCTTAAATGTTATTCATATGCGTTTAATATACTTTTTTTTTCAATTCGTAGTTACCTCACTTCAGCTGATTCTATCATCATTATGTATATTGTTCGTAAATATTTATTTAAGATTAATAGGAACGTTAATACAAACCGAATTTCCAATTCATCGGGGTTCTCTAATAGCTGTCCCGAAGATGATAAAAGTTATGAAAATACTTATATCATTGTTACAAATGTAACGCAAATAGAAAGAAGGAAATTAGATTATTTTTATACTTAAGGTTTGTGTTCAATCTTAACTAGATACTTTAATGACACAAACAATATAAAAATGACAATTAATGGAAAATAAAACACTAATAGAGACATTATGGATATAAAAGTAAACCGAGCATCGTAAAATAAACTAAAGATAATAAATGATCTCATCTTCTAAATCCCAATCGAAGTGGAGGAAGAACAGACTCAGTTTCATTATAAACATCTCGCGCTCGTATTCTTTATATTAGATCAATTTTAAATTGGAACTTGTGGAGTTGTGAGGCTGATTTACCGATATGATGCATATTTTAGACATACATACATACATGTACACATGGCTATAAATCCCTAGAAGGGGTAGCCAGAGCTAAAGGAATTAGAAATTCTTCAAACACTCTTGGAAAATTGACTGGGGCAAAGATGGTAAAGTAACGGTTGTTGGTGATCGGTCTCTAACCGCATCGCCCGAAACTCCCTTAAAAGCCCCAATACCGTTAGTCGCCTCTTACGTACACCTATCGGTAGAAACGGGGTACTGCTATTCTAGGCCGACACTACACGGCGAATACTTTAAAGTCTACGACTACTATATTTTAGAGTCGTCTCATTATTATTTTTTAACTTGCCTGATAATTTTGTATAAATTAGATTTTTGCTATAGTAGCTCTTTGCTTTGGTACGTGTTATTTTTTATCTCGCACTATTACTTCAATGAATTTTATTTATCACATACTTCCAATAAAAAATTCCAAGATTTATAGAATGCGCGACTTATAGACACAGACATTATGTTTTTATATACTTAAACGGATTGCAAAATGACTAATAAATAAAGGAAAGAAAAATATCGACACAGGCGGGAATCGAACCCCACACCATGAAATCAAACCACATGAATCAAACCACATGGGGTTTTCATGATCAAAAAGATTTAAATTATGGGATTGCAAAATGCTTATAAATAGACATAGTGTTGTGACAGGCCGTATATTCCCGATGAGTTCGATGCTTCTTCTAAACATGACGTGACCTTTCTAAATATTTATGTAGACGACACGCATGCAGTCTAGTGTATAGGAGACTCGCATCTGGTTCTATTGGTTACAGGTTCGATCCTCGCTGAGGACAAACATACTAACATCCATATACATACGGCTTTAAATATCAAAAAAGGCTTCCAGAGCTTTAGAATATTACTTAATTAAAATTCTCGCTGAGGACAAACATTTGTATGATGAATAAACTTCGTTTTTTAGTTCGGTTTGATTTATCATACCGTACTATTATAATTATATCGTTAGGTTAGTTAAGTATTTGATACCATAAGTCATTTTTATAATTTCCTTGTAGGTAATTTTGATTTAGGCCTAGTACGCATTATTTTATCGTGACTGTCGGTTAGAATGAGATAAAAGTATACGATACTATGGAAGTGCGAAAGAGATCGCTGTTTTATACCACGCGATATCTAGTTAAAACGTCGCTCGTGCTGGCCATGCTGATACGTCGGTTACATTAATTATTTATTTAAAAACAACCAAACGCTAAACAGTTACAATTTTAATAATTCGAAGGTTAATCGAGGCATTATTTAATAATATCTAAAAATAGTTATTACACTTGTAAGTGAAGTATTGACAAATATGTTATACAATATATCGTTTTTAAAAAAGAGATAATAAGCAAAATGGTTTTTTATTCAAATCACTCACGTTTTTGGTTCCAACCAAAAACGTGAGTGATTTTTGTACATTTTCCATACTTCCGATTCAAACATAAATATTATCCATAATATTTATGTTTGAATCGGAAGTATGGAAAATGACTATGGTATAATACTAAAATACATGATATAATAGACAGAAGTACTAAGTAAGAAGTGCGCGGAGATTGTGGGTTTGATTCCTATTATGAATGAGTTTCTGCCTGAGTGCGAGTTAAAATTGGTGTTTTTTGTAATTAATGTTATTTATTCTGTGTCACTTCAGTGAAATGTGCACTGAGTCGTTAAACTGAGAGTGAAAGATCGAAACGATTCAGTCGCTGTTTATTCGGCGAAACTACACCGGTCCGTATGAAAGCTTAATAAAATGGCTATAAATTTCAACACTAGGGTGTGCAATCTTGCAGCAAAGTGTCAATCTAGAAATTTGCAAGATTGCGGATGACTAATCTTGCAAGATCTCTTAATTTTGCGAGATCTTGCAAACGTTGGGTTTGCGAGATCTCGCAAAATACCGAGATTGCACTCCCTATTCACCACTTCATAAAATAATATTATATTTGAAGACAAATAAAGCCCAATAAATCCATCAGGGCCTCCAAAACCCCTTGATTGAGATAAAACGTCTAGATTTGGCAACACTGCGCTTCCGTTCCACACGTCCCGGTTTCCGTGCAGCCGGCGCGGGATCGAACGTGGTGAAGTGTTTTGACATGTAGTTGTCTGATTTGAAGTGAAATTGCATTAATTTCGTTTAAATGGTAAAATAGGGAAGAGTTTAATACCGTATCTTTATAGTAAAAATAACTTGCGAAATGATGTTTCCGTTAAGTTATATTTTATTTGTGACATTTATTTTAATATTTTTATGATTTTATTATGTAAAATATACATTTCACATTTTGAATTTGTCTAAGTATTAGAAGAGATAGTTCTTCTGCTGGCCCTTCCGGGATAAGTGGAATAAATAGTTGAGTATCTCTTAGTCGAAATGCATTCAATCAAAATAATGGACCAGCCAAATAACTACCGCAACCTGTTGCACAACTGCAAATGAAATTAATTAGTCATACATATAAAATGCAATCAAAAAACACTAGCAGACACTTTACTCAGACAAAAGTTACTCGAGATACAGAGTCGGAAGCGCGGGGCCCCGCGGGGGTGCACGGGGGGCGGGGGAGGCGCCGCGACCACTCAACCGCAGACTGAAATCTGAAACCACGCCACTGACTACACTACAGATCTCTAGTAAGCAAACGACCTACTTATACCGTTTACTTTGATTCAACGATTACGCTTTGCTTTTTTTATATATATAGACATAATGCTTGAAGTTATGCATTTACTAGAAAGTGATATATTGTACGGAGTTAAGACAATGATTTCACATTTGAATGTTCTATGTGAGAGATCATTTACTTTTTTTTACAAGACTATTTACTTTTAAGTTAAGTATTGGTTTTATGTATAAAGCGACGGCTTCATGCGGAATTAAAAATTCATCTTATCCATTGGAAAATGCAAGATTAAAGGTGATATGAGATCGATGTTGATAATTTTTAACCCCATCTCTAACTACTCTAAGCACACTGAATACGAATGTCCTATTCTAAGCTGAGACGACACTGTGCAGAAACTAAATATGTATTTTTATATAATTACTTATTCATGAAAATTGTTTGTTATAACTGTGTCAGTCTTTTATTACAATTTGTGCCGTAAATTATTATGAGGCATTCACGTACTACTTAGATGACTGTGTAATTTATGGTTCAACTCATTTATACACAAATAACTAACCATTAGCAAGCCACAACACAATAGATTGTCCCTTCTTTAATGATACTTTGTACGAGTTAATTTTTAAATCAGGTAGAAAAGAAATGTCTTAGGAATTTTGTAAAAGACAAACATGTTATTCGTATTGTAATTAATTCTTACAGTCTCTTACTTTCGAACTTAAGTACTCTACGCATCATATACTCTACGCATCATGTACTTTTTGCATCATATACATGAGAAAGAACCAAATCTAAATCAATACTTCTTTCTTAATTAAATTAATTGCAGAAAGGTGTTTGTAAAGAGAAGAAGCAACAATAAACTCCTTACATGTAAATAATTTTTAGTTTATCTAATTAGGTGTTCATTTATTTTAGTTTTTCAAATTTTCTGTATATTTGTACCAAAGAATGCTAGTTTGACATAATTTAGTCAGGTTGTCCATGACAACAATCGTTATGTACGTGTAATAATCCTGACCAAACAGTTATTCCCAGGAATATAGGAATAGGAGTAACGAGGAAAAACTCATATAAATATATGAATGAAGTACTATTACAGAAATCAATTTTGCATGTGGGTAAATAATGACTCAAATGGTCAACTGCTGATTTAATGTGAAAGTACAATAGGCTGATATGTTTAATCCCAATCTAGAGCGAACCTGTAGTTCATATCAGGTTTGGAAAAATACGTTTGTTGTGTTGACTCTATCTCGCTTGACCTTCAAAGTACCAGACTAACAGGATGATATAAAAACAAGACTGTATTTCCGATTGATATCGAGTCGGAAATAAGGCGGGAAATGCGATAATCTAGCTTCCCACTGGAAATAAGGTTAGAATATTATAGTAGCTGTATTTTATTGTAGATATCTGCTTACAGAACACAACTTTCACTTTCCTTCCTACCAAAAGTAATAATGTGATAGAGAAAGAAGAAAAACTATTTGATAGCCGTTGCACCGGATTACTCTTTACAGTTTATATTCATTTTATGTTTCAATATTTTCGAGACGTTCCAGAGAAGTTCGATCACAAAAAGTGGCCTACTTTACTTTACTTTTTTGCATTTTTTACAGATTATGATTTAGTATGAAACGATTCGTGCGTTTTTTGAGTAGTCCGTTCATTTTTCTGTCCAGACGTTTATTTACAATGATACTCTGTGTATCTGACGAACCATTCAGAAAAACAGACAAACCAAATCTATGAAAATTTACATAGTGGCTAAAAAGGTTGTAGAAACAAGAGAATTCGGTGATGAATTGTATGATTCTTACTGAAACTTAATTTTTCCAACGGAAACTGCTTGCTTACTTTCTAACACTGGAATCGACTTTAAGGTTCCATACCAATATCTGTAATTTGGCTAAGATAGCGAATGGTTCGGTTAACTGTCCTGAGTTATTGTCCAAGGTACAGCTGCATACAAATCCGATGGCATTACGTCAGCGGTCTTTATTACATGTGGCTCAGGCCAAAACTAACTACAGGCAGAATTCATTTATAATACGGGTTTCTAGGGAATATAGGCAAATTTGTTTATAAGCAAAATTGGTCTCAAGCTAGAACTCCCAAAAATCACTTGAAATTCCCCAAAACTCTTACTTCTCGCACCTCTTCTTACGACACCTACGGGGATATAATGGTTAGTGCGATTCTAAGCCGACACTACACACCTTTATGAATTCTAAAGGCCTAAGAAAAATGTCAAAGCGATGTCAAATTGTATATGTATTCTGTTTTTAATTTTAAAAAAACATTAATTTTTCACTTAAAAGTAAATAAACAATTGTTTCCCCAAACTGAGTAACGGACAAAGTACCAAATGAAGTTATAAAAGTGCCAAAACAATCACTTCCTGAATCCAAAGATACTTCCCTGCTCGAATATAGGTTTTATCGTTTAATTCGGTAACACACGTTTGTGTTCTATTTTGCATATCAATAAGAGTTTATTTCGTTTGGCAATCGCTAGGAAGGCACATGTTGTTCGAACAAAGGAGTTCTCTTGCAATATTCTCTCCCTCGTATAAACACTCACCGATAAATCGATGCCAGACAATTTGCTAAGACCCTGTTACTCTTTGGGGCGTTTACCCAAAGAGTGCCGGGGTCAATAAAATCTTTTATTTTTTTTAAATTCAAAGGCAATTCAATTATCATGCTGTTTTCTTATCCCTGGAGTGTTTGTTGGCAGAGATACAAAGAGAGACACGTGATATCATATTTTGGATGCCTGGGTGTTGTCACATTTTGCTCGAACAGTATAATTATTAGATAGGGGGCAAGCTTATCACCGTTTCGTAGGAATGAAATGGCGGGTTACTAAATTACAAATTTTCGATGTGGATTTCCTCACAATGTTTCCCTTTCCGGTGAACCAACTGTAAGTGATTTAAAAGTGTTTCTTGGGCAATGTGGTTTGAGACTCATCACTAAAAATTTTTTTTATTATTTATTATAATTTCAACATTAATAAACATTTTATATTTGCATTGCCCTTATTTTTTTTAAACAATCTGTATTAGGCGTCTTCTTTTATTAATTTGATCGTAGATTCCAGTTTTTATAGGTTTTGTAATGATTAGGGTTTTCATAAACTTCTCCAAAATATATTTTATTAATAAAATAACATAATTTATGTTTTATATTAGAAAACCTTACAGAAAATATTTAAGTCCTCCCTATTTTCCAAGTACAGCTCGATGTAGACATTGGAACTGGCAGGAAACAAAGTTAACACCAAAACCGGATTATTAAATTAGTGAAGCGAGAAATTTGGAAACAGCAGAATCCCAAAAGTTGTCTTCCTCGGTACAAATTTTAGGCAACTGTTGGTTTTTGAAAAACTTAATAGGTACTGAGTACGTTTAAAATAATAAGAAGTTGTACTGATAGAAATAGTAATCGAATAAGTGTATTTACAAAAAAGTTAGAGTCCGCATCGGAGTACATTCGTTAACTACAAAAATAAATAGTATAAATAATAGAGAGGACGGATGATAGAAAATTGGTAAAAGGGATCTATAGAGCTAGTGTGGGTGGTAATGTTAGTAGAGGACGACCACGGAGAACACACTTAGACCAAATTGAGAGTGTGCTCTAAAAGGCTGGCGTCCGAAGTATGAAGAACAAAAGAGCATGTATGAAAAGATTGATGGATGTAAACAAAGCGAGAGAGGTTTGTCAGGATCGTACGAAGTGGCGATCGATAGTCTCTGCCTACCCCAATGGGAATTAATGGCGTGAGTATATGTATGTATGTATGTATGTATAATATAAATAAGTAAACAATCATTGACGGAATTTCAATGTATGCCCTAAGTCCTAATCGTGACCCCAACTTAGGAGCGGCTCTCTCACCAATCAGTCATAGCGAAAAAGTAGTTATACCTGAACTAACTATTGATATTTATAATACTGAATACATCCGTGGTTTATTGCCGTGTAGGGTTGGCTTGGAATAGCACTACCTCTTTTCATCCCGTTGGAGTCCGCAAGAAGCGGCTAAGGGTATTGATTTTTGAGCAATTTTTTGGCACTGCGGTTGGGGTTTCGTTCCACAATCAATTCCCCACTTAACTTCCAAAATTGACTGAGAAATATTCTGAAGCGCTGGCTACCAATTTTGGAATTTATAGCCGTGAGTACACATGTATGTATCCGTGGTTTAGTAGTTAATATGTTCACTTCTATACGAGTAACAAATATATATGATATATGTTCTCATTCTTCATTAATCTGAAACTTGTATGTAAGTGTTTTTTTCGACCTTGGGAATTTGTGTCCAATTGCTTGTAAAGTACGGGTTCCACAATTGAATCATAATTTCCAATTTCACTGTGGAAAACCCCGGTAAATAATTGAAAGTGCTTACTTTGCAGTCATGTTAATTTTTAGACTGAACATAACATAAGTATTTTTTGACATAAAATGCACAACAAAAGTCAGTATTATCTATTCTAGGGTTTTTAACAATATAATTTTTTTCTTAGTCTTGTTTAACCTTAGCATTGTTGGAAATTATCTATGCGTTCGACGTATTTTATTAATGCATTATTAAAAGAGAACAGCGTATAAGTACTTCGTAGAATTTGCGCTATCACTTGAATACCATGGTCCAAATGAGTAAGGAAAATGAGTAATTATCAACACCGTAATTATACACAGTGATACTAACAACCCAAGGGCGTCCATTTCAAATGATTATCATTCTTGGCGCCTCATAGGCAGGCCAAGAAATTTCGCATGTAGTTTTCAAATGTGTATTAATTTAAAACATCAGGTTTGACCTAAAAAATAAAAATATAATAACACGGCATTATATTCATATTTTGCCGTGTAAAGCTGGCTTAATATGTCACTACCGCTTTCTGACCACTTAAGAGGCGACTAAGGGTATGGGGCTTTTTTAAGTGGTTTCTGGGCGATGTGGCTGGAGACCCGTCACCAACAATAATTTATTATTACCATCTCAACTTCCAAAATTGGCTGAGGAATTTCTCATTCCAAAGCTCTGGCTACCCTGTTTAGGAATTTTTAGGTGTGAGCATACATGTATGTATGTATGTTATGAGATTAATTTTGTTAGAGTATGTGTAAGAAGCAAGAGAAGCAGGATAGCACAAAGTTTTTGGTCTGGCGGTAAAAGCGCTTGGCTTACAATCCGGATTTTGGGAATCAATTCTCGGGCGGCTATCTCAAAAATATTGGAGTCATGAATATAATGACTTACTGAAAGATGGTTTCGTACTTCATGGGGTACTTTAAGCGGTCATTAGTAGTTGATATATAAATTTGGATCTTCATCAACAAAGACTTCGCCTGACAATCGCTTAAAAAGCCCCAACCTATTACCCGTAGATACCCGTTTAAAGAAATCGGTTACTGCTTTTCTAAGCCGAAACTACACAGCTATTATTGTATTTACTATTTCTTAACTCACTAATAACTTTGAAAGTCGCCCACACGAAGAAATAGATTAGTTACTTTTTACATACATACATACATACATATACTCACGGCTATAAATCCCTTAACGGGGTAGCCAGAGCTTTGGAATTAGAAATACCTCAGCCACTTTTGGAAGTTGATTGGGGAAAATAACATAACATAAACGTTCACGCCGAATATCCCCGAAGGGGTTGGCAGAGGTTCTAACACTTCTGAACATCACGTGACTTTGTCACCTGGTGTTCAGAGTACCCACGTTTTGCATGGACAGTGTACTCACGTGATAGGGGGCAGGCCTATCGCCGTTTTGTACGAATACACTGTCACATGACTAAGTACAAATCAGCCATGTGGGTTTCCTCACGATGTTTTCCCTCACCGTTAACAACCATGATAAATTAACCACACATATGTCTTCAAAAAAGACAAATTGGTGTAGGCCCGACCCAGGATTTGAACACTAGTCGTTTGCACGATAACCGAGTGTTCTACCCACTGGGCTATCACGGTTGCTATTGGGGAAAATATGGTAATAATAAATGTTTTAATTATTTTTTCTTATACAATATCTATTTTTAACGTTATTTTGTTGACCTTACCATCCAAAGGTTTTCTTGAAGAGATCGCTTTCAGTGATAAGACTGCCAAGTTTTATTTTGTTTTCGTGAAACTCTATTTTTGAAATTACTTATTTTTTGTTGTGCAAGAAAGAGTTTTTTTATTATACTTATAAATCAAATCATTTTAAATAGTACTATTTTATATTTTCATAGTTGCAGAGTTGCCTATGTTTATTGTCGTGTTTTCAGTTACACGCCACATTGGTCGTAGTTTTATCTGAGGGTAAAACATATCTGCAGTAAAGCTCAGTCGACCATGAAGCTATCGGGGTCCGCTGATCGTCTGATCCGAATTGGTGTACATGTAACGATATATGACGCAATAAAACTTATACTTATTCTGAAGAAATACGTATTATTAGATGTTAAAGCCTTACGTAGTCCAACGATAAAGTTATTTTTTTTAATAACCCTGTTTGATATAACAGAGTCAATAACTTGTCCGAAAGTAAAATAAGCATGTGTCGATCCCTTCTAAACTACAGTAGTATGTTGGCCGCCCGCACCCGTTGCCCAGGGTTTGCTCGTGCAACTCTGTGGGAACATGTATGGGCTGTAATGATGATGACTTATGTGATTAGGATTATATTAGAGGTACATATACGAATATGGGGGCAATATTTAGCTCAAACTCAACGTTCATACCAATAATCCCAGAAGGTGTGGTAAAAGTACTCACTCACAGTCCATATATGTCCCCACCTAGGGGCTCGAGCCTACCCTATAAAGGGGGATTTGGCCTAAGTCCACCACGCTGGCCAATTCGATATGCAAAGTTTTTTTTGGTATAACTTTGCATACCGAATTACGGGTTGGCAAACTAAACTACTACCATGATAGTAGCCGGGACCGAAGCACGGTTAAAGTACTAATAATTCTGAATACTACGTGAGATTTAGGTGACCGTGCTTGGACAGCGCATTCACGTGATAGGGGGTAGGCCTATCCCCGCTTTGTGTGTATTCACTGTCACATGACTAAGTAAAACATTTATTATTACTATCTTTTCCCCACTCAACTTCCAAAAGTGGCTGAGGAATTTCTAATTCCTTGGCTCTGGCTACCCCTTCTAGGGATTTTTATAGCCGTGAGTATATGTATGTATGTATGACTAAGTAAAACTCAGGTATGTAGTTATCTTCTCGGGTGCGATAAATTCGGTCACATTTCTAAATAAAACTCAGCTGTATGGATTTTCCCTAACCGTTAACAACCTTGATCACACAACTTAACCACGTATATGATCTTAGGATAAGCACATTGGTATAGAGACGACTCTGGATTTGAACTTGCGTCTCCTGCCTGTGAAGCGGTTATTCTCGCACTGAGCTCTCACGGTTCCTACATTAAAAGGAACTATCATCTTTTACGATATCCGAGGCCTAGTGCTTAGCTGACTAGCTGCTGGATCAGGTCTCTTAAATCGTAATTCCGATAAGATATATTATGAACTCGTACGAAATCTTTTCATACACATCCTTTTATTATACCTAGCCACCTATCATCTTGGGCACATTCTCTATTTGATTTAAATATTAGTCCTCTACAGACATTACCATCCAACTGTTTTGCATATGCACATCATATAATGAATAGCAAATATGTGTTATTAATTTAAAATGGCTTTAAAATATTTACGACAGCTGTCGTTTAATATGTTTGGAATTAATTGATGTAATCGTTGTAACGTAATGTTCGATTTCCAGTATAATTCATCGAATAATTGGTTTTCCTCTTATTTTATTGTTGTTTCATTTTCAATGTGATTCCATTCACGATACATTTACAATCAAAGCAATATGTGTGGCAGTGACATTGAGGCTTTGTGTCGAAAATTCATTTGTGTGCAACTCAAACGTTGATTAAATCCAATCCAATTATTTATCTAGTCAATATCAAAATTACTTGTTTTGCCTTTGTGTTGGCGAAACATTGATTTAAATATTATAGGTAAGTGCATGCTAATTAAAACATAATGAAAAATTCAGGTAAAAAACCCAACGAAGCTCAAGAACCTTGGGCTTTCGATTTTATACGTTTGAAAATATTAACACAAATACGGTCCTCAGCATTTTATGTGATTACAACAAATTTAAACTTTTTATTTAAACGATATAGCTACGACTAGGTTTTTAGAGTTATTAATTAAAATCTTTTTGTTCATGAAAACCTCATGTGGGGATTATTACTAATAAATAAACGAAAAAAAAAATTCGACATAGGCGGGAATCGAACCCGGGATACGACTTCGGGTATACGCCCCCGTCGCTCCGCCAATTGAGCTACCGTGTCAATGGCTGCCAGCGCGAAATTCTTCTATCCTTTATTTCATTTACACGTTTAAGTAGTGTTTGCGTTTCCTACCTCCGAATTTTTACTTATTCGGAAGGCCACTTGTCTACCTTTTCAGACAGAATACAAATGTTGAAAACGCTAAATATCACATAATTTAAATATTTTTTTTCATGAAAACTCTATGTGGGGATTATTACTAATAAATAAAAAATAAATAAAGGAAAGAAAAATTTTGACACAGGCGGGAATCGAACCCGCGACGCCTTATACGCCCCCGTCACAAATCGATGGTCACAGGTCGCGGGTTCGATTCCCGCCTGTGTCGAAATATTTCTTTCCTGTATTTATTCTTTATTTTTTAGAGTAATTTTTGTCTTGGGTATAGAAAGTTGTTGTTTTAAATACTAAATCATGATTACAACTCAGTGTCTTTTGTAGAATATATAAGCAATATCTAAAAGTAATTTTAGTTACAATTTTCAGCTCAAAGCGGGTCGCGAACATTAGTCCACAGTCTATGTATTTTAATGCGGTATGAAATATGGAACGTTTATCATAATCCCATAATCTCCACACGGTCTGATGACAACACGTTGAATGTTTTAGAGTGCTAGTTTAATTTTGTCTTTAAAATTATATCACTCAAGCTTTTTAGACAAGAACTGTAAATTCTGGTTCATTCTTAACATTTTTTCACGATTAATATCACAATTCGTAAGTTTCTTCTCAAAAAAGTCCGTAGAAATAAAATCCATTTTGAAATTTTCCGTTCAAATTATGATTCAGGTGTAAATAAAACAAACGTGTTATAATTGAATGAGAAAAGATCAAACGCTTTATTCAGTGTTCATTAAAACAAAATTATTTCGAGTGTTGTTTTTGGCAACAAAGGTTTGATTCTCAGAGTCTATGAAAGAAAATAAACAATCACTTCTAAATAATGATTTCAAATAGATCCGCGTCGCTGCTTTGGATCTTTATGATAAAAATAATTTATTTTTCCTTTCAATTACTTTCCAGTGTTGAATAGACTAATAAAGTACAAAGATCGGCATAACTGTTTAACAGTGACGAATGAATTTGGTAAAGTATCGCTTGAATTGAAAATGTTTTATACAAGCGAACATTGATTGTTTGATACAATTGTGTAAGAATTGTACATGTTTTATACAAGCGAACATAGAATTGACTATTTGCAAGTAATAGTTATCGATTAATTGTTTTTGGAGCACATTTTTAAGTGATTATGTATGTTATATTCAAAATAATGACATAGTGAACCCACACCCATTGCTTGGGTCTAAGCAAATAATAAGTTCCCACTGGGTTAGGCAGAGACTATCAATCACCATTTTATACGATCTTTGCAAATCTCTCGAGTTTCATTGACATTCAGCAATCTTCTCATGTCCTTTGATTTTTTAATTACATTCATACATACATATACTCACGGCTATAAATCCCAAGAAAGGGGTAGCCAGAGCTAAGGAATTAGAAATTCCTCAGCCACTTATGGAAGGTGCGTGGGGAATAGATGGTGAAATAAAGGTTCTTGGTGATGGGTCTCCAACCGCATCGCCCAAAAATCTCTTAAAAGCCCTAATACCGTTAGTCGCCTTTTACGTACACCCACTGGAAGAAATAGGGTAGTGCTATTCTAAGCCGACACTACACAGCAATTTTTATTTAATTTCTTTATTTGGACGCCTGCCTTTTAGAGCACCTTCTTGTCAAAAGAAAAAGACCTATGTGGTTGTCCGTGTTAGTTCTCTTCTTACATTACCGCCCAAATAGCCAACACAAATTAAAACATACTTAGTATTTATTTTAATTTGTTAGCTAAAAGTAGAATATTTGTTGGATTATAGTAGTTATAGATGATTTGAGATAATTCTGTAGTATCATATGAACTTTAAATGTTACCCGTTTCTATTAACCATCATGTTTTTTTTAAAATTATTCTTAGCCTTTTATTAATCAAACAAATGGTGTTAAAAAAGGTTACTATAAAATCTGACCTATCTTTCAAAACTAAAACTCGGCTGTTTGATTTGTATAAAATAAAAACGGCAGAATATGAAAATATTATTTCGTCTTCGGGTTATGAAAACATCCAATTACTTTATGAAAGTTCCCGTCCTATATCGCGGAATGAGCCTGCCCTTTCTTAGTGATGTTGGAAACTTTTCAACCTGCTTTCAGTTCGTGAATGAGTTTTATCATTATATTCGAGACAAATGAAAACGTTCCCACTCTTATGAATATTAAATACTATATAATATAATTAAATATATAATATAATATAATATATATAATATATAATATTTAATACTCGTAATGATACATACTTGTGTTAATTGTAAAAGTTTACTTATATCAGTTAGTCATATAAGCTTTGTTACACACACACACACACACACACACACACACACACACACACACACACACACACACACACACACACACACACGCATACACTTGTACAAACACAATCCCATTTAATAGATGTTTTAGTAATAAACTTTATAATGTTTAAATGCTGATTATATATTTTATACAAAGTGCAGTTTCACATAAGTTTTTACGATATGTTTATAATGATAAGATAAATAGAATAATAATAAAAATATATATATTCTGTGATGTGATGAACAGTTCTGGATAAAGACTGATTTCACCATATAATTTAATTAGAAATAATGTATTTAGTCTGTGTCTGTTGTTTGTCCCATATAAATAAATAATACTTTATGCTATTTAATATGTATACCCTGTGTATAAATACAATTTATGAGTAAAAGAATCGGCTTATATTTGCACTTTTTATATCAGTTTATTAACAGAAGCCCAGTATAAGCTATTAATATATGATATGCAATCTAATTAGTTGTTCAACTAATAACTGGTTTTTCCCAACTTGAACGATTGACGAACGATCTTCGTTACAAATAAATTAAGTGTTAACTATTCATATACATAACTAACATACTTTTATTCTGTTGCTTTCGAAATGGTCGTAGTTTCTGCACAAAACGGATCGCGTTCTCGTATATGCTATCCGAAAATTTCGTTTAAATCATTATTATTGTGGAATACCCATGAAGCTTAGAATAATATACTACATGTTTTATTTAAGAAAATTCACTTACTTGTACTTTCTTAGCAGTTTCATTATCATCAGCTGTCTTCCATATTGATATCCACAAGGATCGGTTTTGTGCTTTACCATAATTTTACCAACAAATCGGTCCACCTTTAGGAAGCCACATACGAATGCATTAAGCAATTTAAGTTTCTTTAAGTGAATAGTGACTAAAAATTACAAATGCCATTTACGAGTATATTTCCGAGGAGGTGGCAGAAATACTGAATATCCTATAATACTTGGTCTTCTGGACATGATTTTCAGAGCGGATAGTGTTTGTCTGGAAAGTGTATTCACGTCGTAGTAGTTTCACCTATTATGTTCGAACTCATTAATCTCATTTAATTCTCACTTTTGAAAAACAACATACCTAGATGTACAAATAAAGCATACATATTAAAGCAAACATATTTATTAGAAAAATCACAAAGTAGTAGCAGTAACCAGACTTTTTTGTTATCTCTGTTGAGGTAGTACAATTATTTAACAAACAATAACAATTATAATGAAAAATTATCAAAAAACATGCAATTGAAAAAAGAATTCCTCTAAAGAGATTAAAATAAGAACGGAGGAGGTTCACATAGTCATTGCAGACTACAAACTGAAAAAATGGCGTAAATACATGCTTTGCAAATGTTCGTTACAAAATGAGGTACAATAGAACAGATTAAATATACAATGTTTATGTACCAGCAAATCCAAATAAACATTTCGCATCAAAACATTAGTTGTTAACAATCGTTCAATATCAATAGGCTAAATGTGAACTTGGTATTTAATGTTGAACTCTGAAGTTCATATTTAATGTGATAAACAAAAAAAAAGCTTATGTAGTTATGTAGCGTGATGAAGCCTAAAGCCTTCTCCAATGATATATATAATATCAACTTTTTCACCACTTGTCGGACAGTAACCAAGCTTTTATTTTTCAACTAAGCAATATATCTTCTATGTCATGTCTTAGCTTAGCAGAGTGATAGCTCAGTGGGTAAAACACCGCGCATCATGCAGACGATAAGGGTTCAAATTCTGAGTCGGGCCTTCACCAATTTGTCTTTTCTAAAGATATATGTGTGGTTAATTTATCATGGTTGTTAACGGTAAGGATAAACATCGTGAGAAAACTCACATAGCTGAGCTGTACTTAGTCATGTGACAATGTATTTGTACAAAACACAAGTGAGTACACTGTGCAGAGAAAACATGGGTACTCTGTGCGACAACTTAACATTTTAACGAGATGTTTAGAAGTATTAGTATCTCTGCCAACCTCTTCGGGGATATACGGCGTGAATGTTTGAGTTTGAGTGGAGTAATGTTTTAATTTTGATGTGCAATAAAGAGTATTCCATTCTTTTCTATTCTCTTCGAAAGTCATGACCTTCAGTTCGTCTCATCACGCACTCTCACCTCATCAAGAATATAATCTGAGACCGTTCTTGAAATCCCAAAATGTTGACAAAGGACTGGTCTAATAAGATAACGAAGAGTTAATTTAATTACTCGATATTTAAGTCGAGTAAGAAGCCTCGCTTTCATTTCGTCACGTCAAACAAACACTTGGTTAGACTCGGGATCAGAACGGGACAAGTTTATCCTCTAACAATTACTTGCTCCACAATTTAATGTTATTTAGCAATTTCTGCCACATTTTGTTAGAGTAGACGTAGGACGAGTATTGAAATAGACGTGTACTTAGGGCGTAAAAGCTTTACCTCGCTATTGTCAATTTTCGGGAAATGAAAACGTAACGGAGTTTGGAGATATTGACATGTTTTGTTATATTTTGTTTTAAATGTATCTACAGCGCGTCAGTTTTATTTACGCATTCGTTTTGCATTGTCAATCTTTCTAATACATCTAAATGTATTAAGAGACCTCGATAGCTTAGTCGGACCACCCCTGCCTCTGATTCAAGAGACAAAGGTTATAATCCTGAATCGGCCCTATAGCAAAGGGTACATTCTAAGGTCGTACGAATATACATTCATGTATTCATACATGGTTAGCATGTAGTGTCGGCTTATAACACTAACCATTTTTTTCCGTGGGTGCGCCTAAGAGGTGACTAAGAGTATTGGGGTTTTTTTACTTAGTGATTTTTGGGCGATGCGGTTGGAAAAGCCTTTACTTTACAATCTTTTCCCAATTCAACTTCCAAAAGAGATAGTCTTATTCCGAACGAAAAATTAAATTACATATTTTATTTGTTAAATTTAGCGCTTATGCTTAGGTGTTGAGCGTTCGGTAATATGTAAGGTTGATTTTTATATGCTGTGTAGTGTCGGCTTAGAATAGCATTACCCTATTTCTTCCGGTGGGTGTACGTAAGAGCTTACTAACGGTATTGGGGCTTTAAGGGATTTTTGGGGACCCATCACCAACAACCTTTATTTAACCATCTTTTACCCACTCAATTTTCCAAAAGTGGCTGAGGAATTTTTAATTCCTTATTTCTGGTTACTCCTTCTAGGGAGCCTTATAGCTGTGATTATATGTATGTATGTATGTTTTTATATTCTTCAAGTAACAAATAGATATTACGACGGTGGTTATATGATTATATTACATGATTTTTATATGGATGATTTTACTTTTTTACGAAGTTAAGTCTTCTCTTTTCACCTTTTTCTGGTGTACCATTTTTGGGTACATCAAATTTAAAACTTCTTTGTCGTGTTATATTTTATCACTATAGCTATTAATTAAATATTGCTTTCGGCTTTCATTCAAAAATCGAACAGCCAGAGAGTTTTCATAGTTACAAACCTTATTCAACGTAAATATTGCATGAAAACATGTAAATCAGTAAATACGAGTACTTCAAAACTGTTTGAGCCTACGTAAATGACTCAGCTACAATAAAGGCTTATATTCCAAAAGAAGTTTTAATAACTCTGGCCTCATTAGGCGAGCCGGTGTCAACACCAGTGAGGTCATAAAAGAAAGAACTAACAAAAGCTGATGCCACGGTATTGATGTCAATTATATTGACATGGTTCGTCAATATGGATATATAGCCTACGCTCTTCTTAAGTAGACTTTGATTAAGTGAAAACGGTCAGTAAAATCCGGTTAATATAATGTAGGAAAGGAAAGTAATATAAGAAAACATATATCTTAAATGCTGCCTGAATGTGAAGTAAAGTACTTTTGATTCAATCTTTTATCATTTATAAACTAGCTGAGAAAACTTCGCTTATCCAGCACTTAAAAAACGTTTATGTGCTTTGAAAACGTTATATGCTCGTTTATGCAAAATAAGTACCGTCTGCTTACTCTCCACCCAGATGTCTATATTTAATACTTCTTGTTGCATCCCTTTTTACCAATCTCTTGGAATATATTAGGCGTGAAATTGTTATTTACGTAACATAAGTTGAAGGCGCGGGCTGGCTGTGGCAGCAAGGCAGCAAATTTTAATAGCAAAAATATTGCGTTTTCGTATAAGATTTTTCTGACGGAGCTTATTTATTTGAGCAATTTTGGAATTGTAATAGACCGAAATGGGTAAACAGCAACATTCAAGAAAAAAATGGCAGTCAAAGAATTCTATTTTTTATTTTTTGTGAAACAAGATAATACAATTAAAACAACTATTTTGATTTTCGGATATTTTAATCGCGTGTTATTACATTGTTTTTAAAGCCTGAAGTTTCGAAAACTTTTTAGTTATCATGGTCACGAGAAGACTGAGGTGTTATTTGTCATTATACAAAATATCCGAATAGTTGTTTTAATTATATTATAATGTGCAATCGTGAAAATCTTAGAAAATACTAAGATAATACAATTTTAACATTACTTTTTGAAAAGAAACCTATCCTTTTTCATAACCACAATTAGTTAGGTCCTACATATTCACAGAAGTAATCATACCTTCAGCATATATTCGAATATATTGTAAAATGAAGGATGGTTGCCAAACCGGCTCCACCCAAATAATCATTTATAAGCTCCATACCACTAAGCCTACCACACCCACAAAACAAAATGGGAAGTGCTTTTCTAAGCCGATACTACTCGGTCGTTCCGAAAACATTAAATGTGATAGATTGTCATAATTTTTCCATCTCGTTTGTGTATCATTTTTGCCTATAAAATGATTTTGATTTTTGTTTTTTTAGTTAAATACGTCTAATCTTATTTCCTTTCATTGACGTTATATTTACATACAAACAAACATACATATACTCACGGCTATAAATCCCTTGAAGGGGTGGCCAGAGCTAAGGAGTTAAATTCCTCAGCCACTTTTGGAAAGTTTAGTGGGGAAATGATGCTAAAATAAAGGGTTTTGGTGATGAGTCTCCAACCGCATCGCCCAAAAATCCAATAAAAGCCCCAATACCCTTAGTCGCCTCTTACGACACCCGTGGGTAGAAAGGGGTAGCGACATTCTAAGCCGGCACTACACGGCACTATGTTATATTTACGTTGTAATAATTTACATTCAGCCGCGGCAACAGCGCGAACGGGTAGTTATCGATTGGTCACATAGTGGCTACTAACTTTTACAAGATTGATCAACAAACATATGTGTTTGTTTCATCAGTTTGCCCGTAAAACGGAAATGCATGTGATTTACGAAACTTAATTTATTAGAAACAAAATTAATTTATTGATAGCGATTACGAATGTAATATGAATGTATATACGTGCTTACAACCGTGATAGCCCAGTGGGTAGAACACTCGGTTATCGTGCAACTACTACTCGTCGTGCAACGACTAGTGTTCAAATCCTGGGTCGGGCCTACACCAATTTGTCTTTTCTAAAGACATATGTGTGGTTAATTTATCATGGTTGTTAACGGTGAGGGAAAACATCGTGAGGAAACCCACATGGCTGAGTTGTACTTAGTCATGTGACAGTGTATTCGTACAAAACGGCGATAGGCCTGCCCCCTATCAAGTGGGTACACTGTCCATGCAAAACGTGGGTACTCTGAACACCAGGTGACAAAGTCACGGGATGTTCAGAAGTATTAGTACCTCTGTCAACCCCTTCGGGGATATGCAGCGTGAACGTTTATGTATATGTTATGTTATGTTTATGTGCTTACAAAAAAACATGACTGAAAAAGTTTAAAAGGGGTGGCCCGAGGTTCAAATTGAATTCTTTAAACCAAAAAAAATAATAATCTAAAAGTTTATTTCTCAAAACTAACATTTTTTGAACGTCATTTTTTTTAAATTTTTCATTCGTCCGTTGCTTCGGAAGGAAGAGTAAAGAGAAGAAGCAACAAAGAAACTCCTTACATTCACATTTTTTCATTTTTTCAAAATATGGTTTGTACAATTCCAGTTTATAAACATGTTTTTACTTTGCCACGTTAAATTTGTTTTAACCTGCAATGTTAAACCCCACTAAACTTCTTCATCTTGTCTACTAGACATAATTTTCCCCAAGGAAATCCTGTATATTAACCCATTTGCTTGTTATTACTTTTAAAACCCGTAGATTTTGTTTCACGGTTGGGAAAAAATACTGATAATATGTATATTGAATCTTACAAAAATTTTACAAACTATTTTGATTTGATCGATTCTTGCTAGCAGTTGTAACAGAGGATTAACAAAAACTGTTTTTTCATCTAGTACTTTTGCAATTGCTATCAAAAAAGTTAAAAATATACCTTAAAGATTTGGCTTATTAATGAGGTTATTTTTTAATGGCATTTTTAACCTATATTCTATCTAGTTGTACTTTAACTGTAAGTTTGTATTGGTTTATATCTGACGAGTAATTTAAAATACTATCAACATCAATCTCAAAAAATTAAAATGCGAAAATATCCCAGTCCAGAACACATGATGCATAATTTTTGCTCACCGATGAATGCAAAAACCTCTTTGGACTCTCTCATACATAAAACATTTTACGAAAACCGTCGTAGTCGGTGGATGCATAACTGATTTCAAGAGAAAATAAAGCAAATAAAAAAAGACAAAAATAGGCTTTTTGGCCGACAATAACATTATGAAACATATGAACAGTTTTTAGTTATGCACGTTTAACTTTTTTTATATCAATCGATCAATCACAAAAATATGTCTTTTCAACGATATTTAAATTTTATTTTATTCATTGATTCTGAAATTTCAATAAAATGAGAAGATTTTTCCAATGTTCAAGTACTTGGAGTACTTTGCATTCGTTTCCTATTACGTAATAAGCTTTTAATAATTACATAAGTTAGTTCTGCAAACATTCCGATTTCATGATTGTCAAATCGTAATCCCACTACAACTTCAATGTCCATTTATTAAATATTTTTTTTGCTGAAACGTAATTTATGGATATATATTGCGAATGTATTTTAATATTTTCAAAAGAATATTTGGTTTTTCAGTAAAATTATCATCAATACAAGTTGGGATTCAGAATATAATTGCATCACAATAAAGTTTGTGCATATATGAAATGCTAATCGACATTGCTAAACGCAACATATGCAATACAGCCTCTAACGTATCGCACTCTCAGAATAAAAGAGGCTCAAGTCCAAAAATAGTGATATTGAGTTACAACCATAGAGAGACATAAAAAAGTATGCTCTATCTGATGAATAGTAAAACAAAAGCACTTATCTAGGGTATCCCGCCTGTGTCGAAATGTTTCTTTCCTTTATTTATTCTTTATTTATTAGTAATAATCCCCACATGAACAAAAAAAAAAAGATTTAAAAAAGCACTTATTGTTAAAAAAACAGGATAGCAAATTTTCCGTCCCTATAACAATAAGTGCCTTTGTTTTAGAACATACTTTTTTATGCCTCTCTATGATTGTAACTCAATATCACTATTATTGGACTTCAGCCTCTTTCGTTCAGAGAGTGCGGTATGTTAATATTGCCACTGTCTAAGTTTCCTGTGAGCTAGAATCGTACTATTTACTGACTTTAAATTTTGAAGTGGCAATACGATGTTCTCTTGTCGGAATACGACTAAATTAGTACCTATTAACTGTAAATGGTTCGCTACATATTTACTATTACTCGTGTTTATAGTGTACCACAATTTTAGTCGACATGTTTTAAATAACAAGCTAAAAGGTAGTTTTGTTATTCCCTGTATGCACCTAATTAATAACTATTTACTTAAGCACTATTTACTACTAAGTAGTAGTGTAAGTGAAATGATTTTACTTTATATACCTATCAATATGTATGTGATTCTTAAGCTTTATATGAATAAAAAAATGATTTAAATTAACGTACTAGTATTTTGGAAGTGTCGTTATAAAATCACAACTGCTTATTACAATTTATTTCAACCAATAAAAAGAGCGACTGGATGCATTAATTCACCTCTATTCTTAACCAACGCTACTCAGGAGTACTCACAACTTGACTACGAAGTTGTTATCAAAGACCTGCAGCAGCAGGGCGGTTTACTGATTAGTTTCAGTATGAAACCCCCCAGTTTGAAACCCTGTGTCTCGACTTCATCAACTGATATATATTTTTTTATTTGTTAAGGATGTATTTTTATCAAGATTAAGTCACTTCCAAAAGTTGCTTAGGAATTTCTCATTAAAAAGCTCTGGCTACCCCGTGTCACTGAGTAAAGATTACCTTGCAACTTTATCTATACTTATAATAAATCTGTAGAGAGGTCAATTCTGTACATGAAATATATTTACAAAATAACTATCAGGGGGTGATTAGTGATCGATACTGATGCCAAAAATGCAATCAGTAAAATTTTTGTCTGTCTGTCTGTCTGTCTGTCTGTCTGTCTGTCTGTCGGTTTGTATGTTCCTTATGGAAACAAAAACTACTCGACGGATTTTAACGAAACTTGGTACAATTATTCTCCATACTCCTGGGCAGGTTTTTGTATACTTTCCAGCAGAGTAGTAAAGGGGAATTTTGGGAAATTTTGGGAAAACGGGAGAAGTTACTACATTTTTTAAGCTTCCGTCGCGTTTGCAGCCTTAATGGTTAAACTAACATAGAAATCACGTATGACGGAAATATTCTTCATAAAATTATCTAAAAAAAAAACTGCAACAGTTTATGTCTATCTTTTACGGTTGACTTACAATAACACGTGTAATTCCTGATAGCTTAGCAGTTCGGAACATTCTGATTATATTTGTTTACTCCTACGTTTGTAAACCTCTCACTCATCCCTAATTTAAAAAAGGTAACATTACTACCTATTCAATAAAAAAAGAATCATAGAAATCGGTAGAGAAACACCGAAATTATACATAAAATAAGCCATCGCGCCCGTGACCAAAACCAATCGTTACTAATTTACATATAACATACTAGATGGCGCCAGTAGTTGCATCCTACAAAACGTAATGATTTATTTTTTAGATTGTTATAAAAACGTAATAGCGTTTTATTCCATAATTTGCTAATAAACGGAAATACTGAACCGTTCATTAAAGCGGATTAAAAATCACGAAACTACACTGTTTAGGGAGTGCTATAAATTTAATAAATTGAAAACATTGCGCTGAATTTCACAATGCTTGAGCAGTGACTAAAGAAAGAAACCTCAGATATTTAAAATACAACGCTACCCGTGCGAAGCTGGGACGATCCACTAGTTAGTAATATGACGGTGCTTAAATAATTTTAGTAGCATGGTGAGTAAAGCTATTTCAAAAGCTGTTAGTTAGTCAATCATAAGTTCCCCATCTCGGTTAAATTATCAGTTAAATAAAAATTAAAAGACAGCGAAATAAAATATTTATCTTTTTTGTTTCAGGTGGAAACGGAAGCAATACATATGACAATGTTAAACCGAAGTACAAACTCATATACCAAAATATTCTACACAAATTGTAAGTAATCAATATTCATACACTTATGGCCATAAATCCCAAAAAGGGGTAGCCAGAGCTTAAGAGCTAGAAACTCCTCATCCACGTTTGGAAATTGAAGAACAAGATGGTAGAAATAAAGTATCGTTGATAATGGGTCTCCAACCGTATCGCCCAAAAACCACTTAAAAAGCCCCATACCCTTAGTAGTCTCTTATGCCACCCGTTGGTAGAAAGGGGTGGTGACATTCTAAGCCGGCACTACACGGCAATCAATATGGTAGTAATAAATACCGAAGTAATAAATGAATTCAAGTAGAATAATCATATTTCATCAACATGCACATGAACCGAAGTCTGTCTAATTTTGAAATAACGAAATACGTCTTTATTTAAGGTTTCAAAGTAAAGAAATTGAAGCAAACCAAACATTTATGCTACGTTGGATCCTTCAACAATACGCATTTTCCGATACTTTGGGCATGAAGTTCTTTTTAAAGTACAATATAAGAAACTCACAAGTTATCAAGACATACTAAATAAATAAATAAAGAATAAATAAAGGAAAGAAAAATTTTGACACAGGCGGGATTTATTTATTCTTTATTTATTAGTAATAATCCCCACATGAGGTTTTCATGAACAAAAAGATTAAAATACTAAAAAAAGTTATAAAAGTAAAAAAACTGCTTTTTAGTATTTTAGGTAACAAACAACTTAATCTAACTTGACATGTGTATTTTTTCAATATTTTTATTCATGAAAACCTCATGTGGGGATTATAACTAATAAATAAAGGAAAGAAAAATTTCGACACAGACAAGAGTCGAATTGACACGGTAGCTCAATGGCAGAGCGACGGGGGCGTATACCCGAGGTCGCGGGTTCGATTCCCGCCTGTGTCGAAATTTTTCTTTTCTTTATTTATTCTTTATTTATTATTGATATGTGTATATTTATTTATAAACACTTTTAAGAAGACTAGGGATTGGCGGTCTCGTCATGAGTACATGTAGTTCAAGACATTAAATTAACCAAAAATTCTATAGTTCGACTAGTTTAATCATTTATTTTTTGACCGATGATTTTGATAGTATTTCCCTAAAAATGGCTTAAATAAGTTATTAGGTTCTTAGACATAATTTCTACAAGACAGATAACTTTATTGAATTAAGACGTTTCATGCTGTTAAAGAAGATTGACTCTAAGCTCATGTTAAAGTTAAATATTAAATCTAGTATTTAGGTATTCAAATTAAAGTATTTTTTCTAAAGAGTTAGTAATTATATATTCAATTGTCACTTTTAGCTTTAGAAACATGATTCTCAATAGCAATGATAAAAGCCTCATATTAGGTTGTTTAGGAAATTCCTTGATGGTGTTCCGTCTCCTTATTTGCCTTCTATGCACTTCAAAAAACTAACTGTCATTGCCACAATCGTCTCAACCCACACAAAATTCAAAACAATTAACATTTCAATTCCTTCCCAGATACCGTGATAAGTCGGTGAGTGGGAATGGAGGGCGCGGACGGAAAGTATGAGACAGTAGATTGGGAAGCTCTCTACATGCAGCTGCCTCAACCATGGAACTGCTCTGAGGACTTCTGGAATACCAGCAGCTGCAACTCCTCGGTCGTCCCCAATTCCACCAGCTGGTGGGTCGACGTGTTCGCGCCCTTCGGCTCGCCTTCAGAAATAATACAAGCTACCATCAAAGCTGTGGTTCTTGGACTACTTATTTTGGCTACAGTTATAGGTAAATATACTTGCATATACACATACTTATACTCACGGCTATAAATCCCTAGGAGCTAGAGCTTTAGAATAATAAATTTCTTAGCCAGTTTTGGAAGGAAAATATTTTTAAATCAAGATTGTTGGTGATGGGACTCCAACCGCATCACCTAAATATCACTTAAAAGGCGCCAATAGGCCTCTAAGTCAGCTCCTACGAACACCCATGGAAACAAATGGAGTAGTGTTATTCTAAGCCGCTACTAAACGCCTTATAGTTTCCCTTATTTTAGGAAATAAATAAAATTAAAGGTATTTTTTACTTTTACTGCCAAATCTGGTATTTTGTTGTCTGTACTTTAAGTAAGTCTGGTGCTTTAATGCTTAGAGGAAGAAAAAGAAATGAACGAGAGTTGATCGTTATAAAAATATTGTCTGATCGGGATAAAATAACAGCCTTTGACATAATGAAGTGAGACATTGATTTATCAATGAGTTTTATGTTTTATTTTCAAGGGAAATTACGATATTTGAAAGGCAGTTGTTCCTTAAAATGTGATCATGGTTGCATTACGACTTCTATTTTTTGTGGCTTTTAGTAATACTGTATACCTTTAAGTATACCAATAAAAAGAAAACAGAGGTATTATAAATGGCGAGAAGGCAATAATTTATTCACCAGTAAGGTTATAAAAATATATGATGCTTCGTAGAGAGCAAAACAGAGCGTAGTCAAAGAGACCGCAAACAAATTAAAAATGAAAACAAAAATCGGGTTTAAAATCAGAACTCAATGTTTTTACTGACGTTATTTTTAATATTTCTGATACGTTTATTTAAATACAAAGGTAATAAAATCGAGATACGACTAGATGGTCCATTGACATCTCGAAAAGTTTATTTATCTAGATGCTGCAATACAGTTATAATTTTCATTTAGATATAGCTTAATATATTATTTTCTCTGAGACGGTTAAACACATCAAAATTTATAGTTATCGTCAGACGATGTGACAAGATCACAAAAAACCCATATTTTTCTATCTTATCATTCTTAACTTCCAAAAGTAGCCGATGAATAGCTAATTAAGTATCCGTACCTTGTAACATGACCATTGCTCTAACTAATCCTATTTTGAAATTTTAATACTCAAATGTGAAGATACTCGTAAATACATTAACATAATTAAAATTGTTCATCCTAAGTCATATTTTACACCAATTCTCTATCCACAGGAAACGTATTCGTGATAGCAGCAATCCTCCTCGAGCGTCATCTCCGAAGCGCGGCAAACCACCTGATCCTCTCCCTGGCGGTGGCAGACCTGCTGGTGGCGTGCCTCGTGATGCCGCTGGGAGCCGTGTACGAGGTCGCCCAGCGGTGGACTCTAGGCCCGGAGCTGTGCGATATGTGGACCTCCAGTGATGTCCTGTGTTGTACTGCTTCGATACTGCATCTAGTTGCTATTGCGTTAGACAGGTAATTTTAATTATACCTTGCAATTCGATATGCAAAGTTTTACAAAAGTGGTGCTGATTACGAAACCATTTCGAGATATTATGTTTTTAAAACATATTTTCTTGAAATTAAATCAAACAGAGCTAAGATGACCGTTGTTTTAGCAAAAACCTGTAACAGTATTTGACCTTCAGCGTTATGTCAAAGACATTCGTTCTTACAGTTTATTAATAAAACATCGAAAATCATAGGTTTGTTTAGTATAATATCGTAATAATTTCATTTGGGAACACAAATTCGTGAAATATTCGCTTTGTTTGCATGTCGCCACGTGATATTTTCAATCGATGACGTCATTAAGTACAAAAGTTGAACAATCTTTAAAAAATCATAACTTTGCAATTACTCATTTTAAATGAAAAATATTCCAATCAGTTTTTTATTTTCGTGTTTGCTATCGAATAAAAATATTTAATAAATACCAAAAAAAAACTTTGCATACCGAATTATGATTCCTGAAAATGTGAGCCTCAGTAAAGGTATCAACAATTTGTAAGCGACTAAAGAATTCAAAAACTAAGTCTATTCTATGTTGTCACTAAACTGATACAATAGGTGGAATGGAACTGAAACACGTATAATCACGGTCGTAAAGAGGGGTAGCTACTGCTTCGCAGTTAGAAATTCTCATTCTTTTTTGGAAGTTGAGCAGGGGAAAAGATGATAAAATCAAGGATTGTTCGCTATGAATTTCCACATTACCCAACAATCGCTGAAAATCCTGAAAACCCTAAGACTTACCCCATACGATACCCGGGAAGATATAGGTTAGTGCTATTCTAAGCCAAGGCTTAACAGTTTAAATAGATAATTACATAAAATGTACATACTAATGTACAAAACTACTCAATTATGTTTAACCCATACGCATAGTTTGTTTATAGATAGGTCTCTGAAAACGAGTTTGAGTTAGCTTGAAACACTTTTCATCAAATTCAATATTTTGAAAAATACAAACTACGGAAGTCATAAAATGAGTGCAAACCTAACCTCTGCAATCTCAATTAATCAAAGCAAGGAACATATTTCAATAATATGTTCGGCAAATCTTAATACATTATTTTCCTTACAGATACTGGGCGGTGACAAACATAGACTACATACACGCTCGTACAGCCAAACGTATAGGCGTAATGATATTATGTGTATGGGTGGCAAGTTGTCTGGTGTGCATCGCGCCGCTACTCGGCTGGAAAGACCCAGATTGGAACCGACGAGTTTCCGAAGATTTGCGATGTGTGGTCAGCCAAGACGTCAGCTATCAAATATTTGCAACGGCGTCCTCATTCTATGTACCAGTCCTCGTCATTCTAATACTCTATTGGCGAATTTACCAAACAGCGAGGAAAAGAATTCGGCGGCGAAGAGGCGCGACTGCTCGAGGAGGCCCTCCCCCCGTGCCGTCAGGGGGCGCCCTAGTAGCAGCGGGAGGAAGCGGAGGGATAGCCGCCGCAGTGGTTGCTGTTATAGGTCGACCACTTCCCACTCTCTCCGAGACGACCACCACTGGTTTCACCAACGTGTCGTCCAATAATACTAGTCCTGAAAAGCAATCCTGCGTCAACGGTCTGGAGGCCGACCCGCCGACGACGGGCTACGGGGCCGTGGCAGCAGCATACTATCCGACTCTTGTTCGGAGAAAACCCAAAGAAGCAGCCGATTCGAAACGGGAGAGAAAAGCGGCAAAAACTTTAGCAATAATTACTGGCGCGTTTGTAGCTTGTTGGCTTCCGTTCTTTGTGTTGGCGATCCTGGCGCCAACCTGTGACTGTGAGGTCAGTCCGATGCTGACGTCGTTCACGCTGTGGCTGGGATACTTCAATTCCACGTTAAACCCGGTGATCTACACAGTGTTCAGTCCCGAGTTCCGACATGCGTTCCAGCGGCTGCTGTGTGGCCGTCGCGTGCGTCGCCGCCGCGCCCCCCCCTAGCCGTGTCCCCTCACTATACCCTTGACTGACCTTCGTTATCTCGACTTTACGTTACTTTGTTACAATTTTCAGAGATATATTTACACCCCTTTATTTTTTGTACGTAAATGTTATTGTGATAGATTGTCCTGTCTCGATAATAAACCAGTTTCTCTTGTAAGCGTTTGGTATTTTGATTACATCTTATTTCTGAAACGTAATAATGTTTTTGATATCTACCCATAATCCTTGCTTTTATTTTAAGTACATCAAACTTTATTTACCGGCTATTCTACAGCCCTCATTATATTGACCATAAAGCTAAAAGTCATTAAAAACATGATTCGTCCTTATCTTGATGTACAATCCTACAATCCTTTGGTTTTATTTAGGCTTCGCCCAACTATATAACTTTTTATTAATATTGACTTGAAGATAAGTCCAGCAATAAGGTATTTTGAAATAAAGACTGAAATGATTTTGCAAATAATTCAGTCTTACGATCGACGTTTTATACAAATATTTTCTGCGATGAATCGGTGCCTCGAGAATACTGAGAATTTATTGTATGGTAACGTGATCTTGAAATCGAATTTACGTCAATTTAGAAGAGGTTTGGCAAAGATTTCTCTCGTAAAACTTATTGATAGCTGATACTTGAATGTTCAATCTGAGTAAAGGTGTCCTATCGAATACCCTAGACCTGATTTGGGTTTCGATATTTGAGCTATAATTTTATATAATGTCACTTTTATTCTACTTTTGAAATATGATCACGCTATTATTATGCTTTACGATAAAGACTTTGGAAAACTAAACCCAACTTCTCATCTTTTACGTCACTAAATATTCTTAAAGGGATGGGAGGAGTACCTACTGATACTCCCAAACATTACGAGTATAATTTAAATCTTTTTGTTCATGAAAACCTCATGTGGGAATTATTACTAATAAATAAAGAATAAATAAAGGAAAGGAAACACTACTTAAACATTTAAAAGAAATAAAGGATAGAAGAATTTCGCGCTGGCAGCCATTGACACAGTAGCTCAATCGGCAGAGCGACGGGGGCGTATACCCGAGGTCGCGGGTTCGATTCCCGCCTGTGTCGAAATTTTTCTTTCCTTTATTTATTAGTAATTACGAGTATATTTTTACCTAAGGTTCAGAGTATCCATACATACATACATACATATGCTCACGGCTGTAAATCCCATGAAGGGGTAGCCAGAGTATCCACTTTTTGTCTAAACCACCAATCACTAATTTGTGCCAACGTGGTATAATTTTATTACAACTACGTCTCAAACATGTGGGTTTCCCCATAATATTCTCCCTCAACGCTAAACAACCCTTATAAATAAACCATACATATTGCTTATAAAAAATAAATTATTGTGGCTCGGCTCCACCTAAAATTAAACCATTTTGAATTGAGCTGGTGCTCAATTATTGAATAGGGATGGTATTATTTTCTACTGGACTATCAAGGTATGGAAAATGGTAGTTTAAAAAACAGTTCGAGAAGACAAATATTTATATCCCTAGACGGGGTAGCCAGAGTTTATTTATTTATTTATATATTTACATAACATAACCATTACAGTTGTTGTTGAGTACCTAGTGAAAATATTGTTAAAAAAACATTGTGTGGTGAGGGGCCCCAAACGCATCGCCCAAGAATTACTTAAAAAGCCCCAAAACCCTTAGTCGCTTCTCACAAACACCCACGGGTAGAAATTAGGTAGTGCTATTCTAAGCTACACTACACAGTTCAGTCCGAGTGTATTCTCGTCAAAGTTATAAAATTCCTAACCTAACCTGAACTTTAACCAAGCCCAAATATTGGAATCAATAACTCCTTAGACACTTTTGAAAGTTGAGTGGGGAAAGTTGGGTGAAAGCATGGTAAAATAAATCATTCTTGACACAGCGTTTCCAGCCATATCTTCCATAATTGGGCAACACCCATTTGGGAAGGTGCTATATCATATAAAGAGTCATTAGATATTTTAATACTTAATAGCATGGACAACAAAATGAGTATATAAGATATTTGTGATAAATTTCAAAAAAAATGTGATGTTCAGAAGTATTAGTACCTCTGCCATATTCGGCGTGAACGTTTATGTTTTATGTTATGTATTATGTTTTATGTTTAATTGTGATAAATTTGCATATAATTTTTCGGAAGAAATACTACAACTAAAACACAACTGCGATGACAAATGGTTAGATAGAAATAGTTACGTTAAAAGAGCAGACGTAAGTATGAGATGGCAACCAGTCAACAGTAGGCAAATAAAAAGCATTATTAATAACATGGATAGAAATAAATCACCTGGGAGCGATCTCATACGTTTGTCCGACCTGAAACTGGTCGTAGACAAAGTAAGTCCAGTGCTAGCTAAATTAATTAACGATTCAGTTATTAAACACAAGTTTCCTGACAAGTTAAAGGAGGCCATCATACGCCCAATCCATAAGAAAGGATATCGGAAAAAGTATTCAAACCATAGACCAATTGCTATTTTATCGAGTGTCGACAAAATTATGGAGAAATCTATAGTTACGCAAATAGGAAAATTCCATAGTCAATATAATATTTTATTTATTTTTTTTAAGGAGAAAAAAACAGAAATAGCAAAAATAATATAAAATAACAACATATAGAACATAAGTAAATAAATTTTGGTATCTCCTCAACGTTTCTCACAGATAGGTAACAAAAACAATCAATACAAAAAAGTTATCATTACCGAAATACAACAAGAAAAACAGAAATAAAATATAAAAAAGGAAAACAACTACAACGAACATAAATAGACAAAAGTAAATACACAACATTCTTCAGATAAATTTAAACAATTATTATAATAATTAATAATATACACACCAACCAACCGTGATAGCCCAGTGGGTAGAACACTCGGTTATCGTGCAAACGACTAGTGTTCAAATCCTGGGTCGGGCCTACACCAATTTGTCTTTTCTAAAGACATATGTGTGGTTAATTTATCATGGTTGTTAACGGTAAGGGAAAACATCGTGAGGAAACCCACATTGCTGAGTTGTACTTAGTCATGTGACAGTGTATTCGTACAAAACGGCGATAGGCCTGCCCCCTATCACGTGAGTACACTGTCCATGCAAAACGTGGGTACTCTGAACACCAGGTGACAAAGTCACGTGATGTTCAGAAGTATTAGTACCTCTGCCAACCCCTTCGTGGATTTTTGGCGTGAACGCTTATGTTATGTTATGTTATGTAATATACACCCACATTAAAGACTTTTTAAAATAAGTAAAAACATTTTCTTGCAGCGCTGCTTCGAAAAGCAGAATAAGTCCACATCCGTGAAATAAATATTATATGTATCGCACATCCTGCACAAAGGAGCCCTCTTACCTACATTGGTCCTGCTGACCCCTAGGGCGAATACATGTTTATTTCTTGTAGCGTGACTCGGAACACGTAAACTTAAACTAAGCTTTGCCAGTAAGTCGGGGCAGTTGAACTGGGAAGAACATATACCCTGCAGAACTATTAAGTCAGCCAAGATACGACGGTCGTGCAAAGATATCATTTTGTATTCAATTAAGAGATCTTTATAAGACAGCCTAGGACACCGCATACGGAAATTTAGGGTGCGAAGGAACTTTTTCTGTATAAGCTCTAACCGTTTTTTGTAAATTTCATATCGAGGATTCCAAACGACCGACGCATACTCTAAGTTTGAACGTACCAAAGATTGGAAAAGAGTTATGTATGTTTCAGCTTTCCTAAATTGGCCTAGACCTCGCTTTTTTAACATACCCTTTTTATATTATAAATCGATAAAGGACATCAAACTAAACAACTTTGCCCATGGAATGCCTATCTAAAATATTGTAATTTTCAAAAAATAATAATAATTAAAAATTGTCGTACCTAGTTCAAACTGAGAATGTATAGAATGAGATTCCTTGCTTCAGTGAAAATAAGAAATAAAAAAAAAAACATTTGATCTATGCTTTTCGCTCTGTAAACAAAAATATAACTTCTTTCGGTATTTTCCAGTTGTATTGATCGTCGTTGAAAAATAATATCATGAAAATAAACCGGTAAGCGAGCGATTGAACTGGAAAATACAGAAAGAAGTTATGTTTTTGTTTACAGAGCAAAAAGCATAGAGAGACACGCTCAGCGAGGGGGTCCCGGTGCGGTGCGGAGTTCCATAGGGATCTGGGTGTGGCCCAGTGTGCTACCTGATGCATGTTAACAGTTTTGTGGAGTACTGCGCCATTGCTCGGCACACATGTTCGCAGATGACCTGTGCACATTGATGCGGTTGTCAAGTGGTCACACGATAACGGTATTATCCTAAATTCTGATAAGACTAAATTTCTTTTAATACATTCACCATACCTAACTATTTCTGAACAACCACCATCTATGTTCGCACATAGTTTCTTATGTGTACATAGAAATCTAGTCAGCTGTCAGTGTGTACCTATAGAGAGAGTAGACTGTATAACGTACCTAGGTTTAAGAGTAGATGTTAGCTTCTTATGGTCTCAACACATTGATTATATATGTAATTAGCTTAGAATTTTACTGGGTAAATTCTACTATTTAAGTTTTAAGGTTCCAACAAGCACACTTAAATGTTTGTATTTCTCGCTAGTCGACTCAATCTTGAGTTATGCTCTTGACAGTTACGGTCTTACTTTTAAATCATATATAGATAAACTTGAATCACTTCAGATTAGATTTTTAAAACTTCTTGTTAATCATAAAACTAAAAATAAATGTAATGGTAACTACTATAAACTTTTTAAAATATGTAAAATTCTTTAAATCTTTTTGTTCATAAAAAACCTCATGAGGGGATTATTACTAATAAATAAAGAATAAATAAATGAAAGAAAAATTTCGACACAGGCGGGAATCGAACCCGCGACCTCGGGTATACGCCCCGACGCTCTGCCAATTGAGCGTGTCAATGGCTGCCAGCGCGAAATTCTTCTATCCTTTATTTCATTTACACGTTTAAGTAGTGTTTGCGTTTCCTACCTCCGAATTTTCACTAATTCGGAAGGCCACTTATCTATCTTTTCATATAGAATGCAAATGTTGAAAACGCCTAACTATCACATAATTTAAACCTTTTTGTTCATGAAAACCTCATGTGGGGATTATCACTAATAAATAAAGAATAAATAAATGAAAGAAAAATTTCGACACAGGCGGGAATCGAACCCGCGACCTCGGGTATACGCCCCGACGCTCTGCCAATTGAGCGTGTCAATGGCTGCCAGCGCGAAATTCTTCTATCCTTTATTTCATTTACACGTTTAAGTAGTGTTTGCGTTTCCTACCTCCGAATTTTCACTAATTCGGAAGGCCACTTATCTATCTTTTCATATAGAATGCAAATGTTGAAAACGCCTAACTATCACATAATTTTAATCTTTTTGTTCATGAAAACCTCATGTGGGGATTATTACTAATAAATAAAGAATATATATTTTATATTTTGTTCTGTATTTCTCTTCTAATAATTATGAAAGCACTTACTTGTGGTATCCTGGTGAGTTGCTCCAATCTCCCAGAATTATTCAAGAGGTTTTTTCTTCTGTATTTTGTTTAGATATGAATGCATTCAATCTTTGATCAACAATACGATTCCCTGTCCAAGGAATATCGTCTCCAATGGTTATTTCCTTGCTTTCTTTCGTATTCTACGAATACGGTTATAAATGATTTCGGGTTCAAACGTGCACCACTCCAAACGCACTTCAAAGTTTTGTTTCAACCGACAATGGTATTTCACAACACAAATATTACATAATATTAACTGCCCCTTTCTATTATTATGAAAATACTCAAACTTTATTAAATTCAATTACAATACAAAATTAATTACAATTTTACAATACAACAACCTGCCCACAAACTATATAGAGATTACTACGTAATCAGACTAACCACTGCCCTAGCTATCGACAAGACTTTAGTCTATGACGTGCGAACGTTTGCTTTTGGCATGTTTTGTTTTTATTTTAACGAAAGAATGACTAAATGGCTCTCCAATGCGTTAAAGTGGTAAGTTATGCCAGCTGCGAACTAGAGGGACCACATAGGCCCTTGGGGGAAAACAAAAGTGCTTATTTTTTACATAAATTCATATACTCACGGCCATAACTCCCAAAAAGTGGTAGCTAGAGCTTCAGAATAAGAAATTCTTCAGCCACTTTTGGAAATTAAGTGGAGAAACGATTGTAAAAAGAAAGTTTGTGACGGGTCTCCAATAACTTCGCCCGAAAACCACTTAAATAGTCGTAATACCCTTAGCCGCCTCTTAAAACACCCACGGGAGGAAATGGGATAGTGCTATTCTAAGCTGACACTACACCGCTACCTACCTAAATAATAGATACAAATAACAAATGAAAACAAACATAATTGTTTTGTAATAATTAAAGAATAAATAAAGGAAAGAAAATTTTCGACACAGGCGGGAATCGAACCCGCGACCTCGGGTATACGCCCCGACGCTCTGCCAACTGAGCCACCGTGTCAATTGGCTGCCAGTGCGAAATTCTTCTATCCTTTATTTCTTTTACACGTTTTATTTACTTATCCGTTATTATTACTAATCCCCACATGAGGTTTTCATGAACAAAAAGATTTAAAATAATTGTTTTGTACAATATTTATTTTATTTGACTTAGTTCGGAAAAACACATATAAACACACACACACATATATTACATTTCTAAAAGCCAATTAGGAGTACTCACAAATGTTCACTTAAATCATTGAACGACAATATTGGGTTTGTAACAAATTTAACTTGGTCACTAGCTTTCAAAATAAATAAATAAATAAAATACCGCTCCACCAAAACCGATCTTAACACTTTGAGTTGAATACTCATGTATCAATATTCATTTTTAAAGTAATATCATTTAAGATAGCTCTTAAAATAAATGTGTTTTTTTAATAATTTGTATTGAGTCTGTGAATTGCTAATGGTGTATGCTGTCTGCTTTATCTACTCGGAACTTAAATATTAATTTTTAAGACGAGTTCTAGTATATTATGTATATTAGTATAGTAAGATCTTTAGTATATTTTTAAATTTGAAGTTTCGAATTTTGTTCACATTTATAAACAGTTCTCGGAAATACCAAAAATATTTTCTTGTAATAAAATATTGTCTCTGTACACATTTGTATATTGAATCCTCCACCAGCTGTTATTTAAAGTCTTCTGTGTCTCACTATTTCTAGTTCGCCACAGAAACCACTCAGCGTGTTTTCTTGTTGGAGTAGATATAATGAAACACGGCTTAGAATAGCACTTTCTTCCGGTAGGTGTACGTAAGAGGCGACTAACGGTATTGGGGCTTTTAAGGGATTTTTGGGCGATGCGGTTGGAGACCCATCACCAAAAACCCTTATTTCACCATCCTTTCCCCACGCAACTTCCAAAAGTGGCTGAGGAATTTCTATTCCCTAGCTCTGGCTACCCCGTTAAGGGATTTATAGCCGTAAATATATGTATGTATGTATGTTATTTATTCCACTACAAGCTTTTTGCCCGCGACTTCATCCGCTTGGACTTTATTTTTTGCATCCGATTTACATCCAAAATAGTTTTAAACTTATTAAAAAATAGTTTTCAGTTCAGTAGTTGAGGTGTTAAGATGGAATGTAGTCGCAACATACATTACATTAAATTATACGTACTTGCTTTGCAGTCAGAAGATACATACATATAAAGAAAGAAAATGTGTACTCATTATAAAATAAATAGATCATAATGATAATTATAAGTAGCGTCGAAGAGTGAACCGGACTATTTTTAGTGCCATAGGTTCTTACACATCCAACATTTTTATGCATACGACAAAGATTACCTTCCTTGAGTTAGTTTTGGTTTATATTTAAACATCTAGGATTTATGACTCACTTAACACTATAGGCTGCATAGTTTATATCTTACTCTGTTCTAAAATGAAACAAGGATACAAACAAATAATACAGTCAGTATCAATCTACCCCAATCTACCCTAAGGTCAAGAACAAACTAGAGGAGTCATAAGGCCGTGAACCTGCCATTCAAATCAGAGAACAAGTCAAGAGTAGTGTTGCCAACAAGCAGTGTGACCATCTCAATCACTCAATATAGAATATGCTAAAGCCACGCGTACACTAAAACTAGCACTTAATAATCTGGTGTGAACATAAAGGAAAGAAAAATTTCGACACAGGCGGGAATCGAACCCGCGACCTCGGGTATACGCCCCGACGCTCTGCCAATTGAGCCACCGTGTCAATGGCTGCCAGCGCCACATTCTTCTATACTTTATTTCTTTTCCACGTTTAAGTAGTGTTTGCGTTTCCTACCTCCAAATTTTTACTTATTCGGAAGGCCACTTGTCTATCTTTTCAGATAGAATGCAAATGTTGAAAACGCCTAACTATCACATAATTTAAATCTGAAAAGATAGACAAGTGGCCTTCCGAATTAGTAAAAATTCGGAGGTAGGAAACGCAAACACTACTTAAACGTGTAAAAGAAATAAAGGATAGAAGAATTTCGCGCTGGCAGCCATTGACACGGTGGCTCAATTGGCAGAGCGTCGGGGCGTATACCCGAGGTCGCGGGTTCGATTCCCGCCTGTGTCGAAATTTTTCTTTCCTTTATTTATTCTTTATTTATTAGTAATAATCCTCACATTAGGTTTTCATGAACAAAAAGATTTAAATTATGTGATAGTTAGGCGTTTTCAACATTTGCTTTCTATCTGAAAGCAAATGTTGAAAACAAGTGGCCTTCCGAATTAGTAAAAATTTGGAGGTAGGAAACGCAAACACTACTTAAACGTGGAAAAGAAATAAAGTATAGAAGAATGTGGCGCTGGCAGCCATTGACACGGTGACTCAATTGGCAGAGCGTCGGGGCGTATACCCGAGGTCGCGGGTTCGATTCCCACCTGTGTCGAAATTTTTCTTTCCTTTATTTATTCTTTATTTATAAGTATGTAAAATTCTGCCTGTCAGCCTGAAACATAAATACCTCTTAATAATTAACAACCACGACAGTCAAGAGCAGAATCTCACGAAGCTGAGTCATAGCTATGGCACGAGGTCTGTGTGGGTGGGCAGGCTGGAGGTACCCAGAGTAAATACTCGTAATTACTACGGGGACAGGACGCTCAACCGCCTCGGGTTTTCGTACTAAACCCAGCTACGAGGTGGGCCATTGTACGTGGACCATTTGGCCGTTTAAGTTTCCCAACCTAATTCAGACCAGAAGGACAAAAGCTTATCCAGGTCAGCCATTGCCTCCGGTAGCGACTTTTTGGATCCGATGGTGTTATTTCGGATATCGGTTTCGTCAGCCTCCATGCACGCACGGCACAGAGGGCTGCCGGTGATGCCTAGAGTGTGGAAGTGTTTGTTTAGGGCATAGCACCCTGTGACAACACCCACTAGAGTTCGTAGATTTGGTCTTCTAAGGCGTAAGGCATATCTGGTCAGATTTTTGCTAAGAGTTGGCATTGTCTCTTTAGACTGTCTGCATCCAGACGTGCCTCGCCAACACGCGTTAGCTAAAGTTAGTGTGCGTTCCCTTAACCACGTGCGCAGCTGATTGAATGGAAGAGGTATTATGGGTTCGGGTCCGTCCAGAGACGTAGCCGTAGACGTAGCATACACTGGACCGGAATCCCCCACCTTGCACCCCTTAAAAGGACAGGACGCTTAAAAAGCGATTACCGTACTTGATCAGCAGTCTGCCCGAGGATATCCGCCTCGAGCCTAATAGAAAAAAAATTAAAAACAAATTAAAAAAATATTTTCTTAACTCACCACCATAGATGTAACTAAATAAAAATGTATTTAAAGAGACTCTACCTGCAGGCAAACTGTAAAACAGTTTTGCAGGGCTTTGTAATAATTAAATATAACCATTTATGTTAATAAAGATTAATAATAAATAGAGAACTTAACTAAATACTTGATCTAGTTGGAATATAGCTTAGGCGGTAATGTGTTTAAGCACCACCTTTCTGGCGCCGACTGATCGGTTTTCATCCGATATCCGGTTTTGCGGGACTGAGCGGATTGTAGTGGCATTTTTCCTAGAATGCTTTCGTATTTTACATAAAACTGATTTAAAAACCCGGACAAATTTTATCAGTATTTCTGTCGTTATGCTGAAAAATTGTTTTAATTCCGTATTAATAGAGTGAGAGCTGTTATATATTGTGATAGCTTGAGACCGCGATTTTTCTTAATTGGAGTAGATGGCTAATTTGTTAGCCGGTATCTTCCATGAGAGATTCATAGTTTTTTTTCAAAAGTAACAATAAAGCTGTGTAGAGTTGGCTCAGAATAGCACTACTACATTTCTTCTCGTGGGTGTTCGTAAGAGATATTAGTATCAGTATTAGGCTAGGGTGTTGGGGCTTTTGAAGTGAATCTCGGGCGAAGCGGTTGGAGACCCATCAGAAAAAGCCTTTATTTTATTATTTATTTTATTTTCTTTGGAAGATTAACAGACCAATACAAACAATAAAATACTAATTATGAATACACAATGCCATTTACAAATCTTCACCTATAGCAAAATAACATAATACTTACAGAACTAAAAACTAAAAAAGATTTAGGTAACAATTAAATAATTATAATGTTGAGGTTAGTGTAGAAATTTTTGGCCAAAATGTAAATTAGTTAATAATTTTCTTACTCTTGTAGTGCTTGTATCGAAAATATCTAAATCTACTATTGATTCATTAAATTTAGTACATGCACGTAATAGAAATGAGTTACGCCTATAATTGGTATTAGCTTTTGGGACACTTAAGACGGGTCGTTTCCTTAAGGCCTTTTGGTTGGTGCGTAAGTAAATTTTGCTAAGCAACTCGGGACAATCCACTACTCCTCTAACAATATCAAACAAGTAACACATGTCACTTATACGGCGCCTGGCTTCAAGGGGCAAGAAATGATATCGAATGCATCTCTGATGGTAACCGGCTGTATATTGTCGCGTTTTGTAATCAACATATCGAAGGAACCTCCTTTGGATACCCTCGATACGCCGAATATAGATGTTATAGTTCGGGTTCCACACTTGCGACGCGTATTCTAAATGGCTTCTAACAAACGAGCAGTAAATAATCTTAATAGCTTTGATATTATCAAAACTAGCGCAAGTTCTCATCAAGAATCCCAGAGCTTTTGATGACTTTGATACTATACTGTCCACGTGTTTATCAAACAACAGCTTAGAGTCAAATAGTACTCCCAGGTCCCTAATCACATCTACTTTCTGAACATTTTGTCCTTTTAAAATATAACTATTGTTCAAAACTCTTGATTTGCGTGAGTAACTTACATAGAAACATTTCGATACATTTAGATCTAGCTTATTCTCTTCGCAATATAGAGTAAATCGGTCCAGATCGTTTTGGAGTAATTCTATGTCAAGATGGTCATTAATGGTTTTTAAAACTTTCATATCGTCTGCAAATAATAATATCTTAGAGTTGTGAAACAGTAATTAATTTCATTGATAAATATTATAAATAGAAGAGGCCCTAATAAGGATACTTGAGGTACTCCTGATGGTATTATAGTCCAGTTAGATGAGAAACCTGAGAGAACTACTGCCTGACTACGATTTTCAATGTATGACGAGAACCATCTTAGCAAATCACCATGAATGCCAGCAACGGATAGCTTGGCAAGGAGTAGGCTGTGGTCAATTCGATCAAAACACTTGCTGTAGTCGGTGTATATGACATCAACCTGACTACCTTCATCCATACCTTTCGATATAAGATCATGGGCGAGAATTAAATTAGATGTTGTAGACCTTTTTTTCAAGAAGCCGTGTTGCTCAAGGCTGAATGAAGACTTTAAAGCTGCATAAAGTTGGTTATATACCAATCTTTCCAAAATTTTAGCAAAGAGACATAACTTAGAGATAGGTCTGTAATTTTCTACATTAGCTTTATCTCCTTTTTTGTGAACGGGTGATACAAATGCGGACTTCCAAATTTTGGGCACGACACCTTCCTGCAAAGACCTAGTGTATAAAATATATATAGGGATCGACAGTGCTTCAGCACACTTAACTATATATAAAGGTGGAATCAGATCAGGACCACCAGCTTTTGAAAGGTCTAGTGATTTAAGTAACTTAAGTACTTCAGTTTGAGACACCTCAATTGAAGACAGGCTGCAAGTTGTGACAGGGATGGTCTTTTCATGACTTAAGTTTGTAATGCTTGTAGTGCTAGGGTTACCAATAGAGAAAGTAGAGTGGAAATAAGTAGCGAACAAATTGCTGATATCCTGGCCTGTGTCAGCAGTGACATCTTTGTACTTCATAATTTTAGGAAAGGAATTAGACTTATACTTACTTTTAGCATATGACCAAAAAGCTTTGGGATCCTTAATGATGGAAGACTGGATATCTTTCATATACTGGTTATAACAGTTTTCTTCCAATAAGGCTGCTCTTTGTCGAAGAAGTGAGAAGGTTTGGTAGTCGACGGTGTTACTGTAAACTTTGAATTTTTGCGACAGGATAGTCCAGTGGGTAGAACACCCGCCCGAAAAACAGAAGGGCGTGAGTTCCAATCCTGGGACGGGCCTACACCAATTTGTCTTTTCTAAAGTCATATGTGTGGTTAATTTATCATGGTTGCTAACGGTGAGGGAAAACATCGTGAGGAAACCCACATAGCTGAGTTGTACTTAGTCATGTGACAGTGTATTCGTACATAACGGCGATAGGCCTGCCCCCTATCACGTGAGTACACTGTCTAAGCAAAACGTGGGTACCTTCTCTGGAAACTAGATGGCGCTTGCCATGTGAGTTCAGGAGTATTGGTACCTCTGCCAACCCCTTCGGGGATAAACGGCGTGAACGTTAATGTTATGTTATGTTGAATTTTTGATGAAATTTAAATTTCTCTTTTAAAATCTTTTTTAATGAACTATTGTACCAGGCCGGGTACACGTTAGGTTTAACAAGTTTCTTCGGTATGTACATATCACGAAGCTTATTATATCTTTTGGTATAGTAGATCGACTGCATCGTCTACGCTTCCAGCTCTAAGAAGTGCTGACCAATCTACAGCTTTGAGTTCTGCAGAGATGGTATCATAGTCCCCCCGCTTGAAATCGTATCTATATTGAGGAAGTTCTTCTAACCTATGGAGTTCAACGAATTTAGCCTCAATGACAAGAGATCGGTGATAAGGATCTTCGCTTACAAGAGGGGCATCACACGATTGTACATTAACTACATCATTTGACAGTACAAGGTCTAGTACTCGGTCATTACAGTTCACTTCACCATTAAATTGAGATAAGTTGCATGCGGCTATGGTGTCAATAAAATTAACTATTGGTTTGCTACTACTATATTCAGTGGGCCAAAGTTCTAAACTATCACCGATTCTACTCCATCCTACGTGACCACTTAAATTGAAATCTCCCAAAATTATAAATACCACTTATATGTTACCATTTCCAGTGATTTATAGCCTCAAGTACACGTATGTGTGGTAAAAATAAAATTGTATAACAAAGAAGTGAGATAATACAATAACATACACTTTTTACTCGACTATACATACATACATACATATTCTCACGCCGTTAGTTCCCATTGGGGTAGGCAGAGACTATCGATCGCCACTTTGTACGATCCTGGCAAACCTGTCTGGCTTCGTTTACATCCATCAATGTTTTCATACATGCTCTTTTATTCTTCATACTGCGGACACCTGCCTTTTTGAGCACATTTTCTATTTGATCCAAATGTGTCCTCCGAGGTCGGCCTCTACTAACATTACCTTCCACATTGGCCCTATATATCTCTTTCACCAATTTACTGTCATCCATCCTCTCTACTATGTTAAATAATGGATACTATGGGAAATAATGGCGTGAGTATATGTATGTATGTATGTTAAGCCTACGGGGTAGGGTAGGGAAGGGTAATGATTTTGAAGTTGAAAGTAGTAGTAGTATTTAGTACAAACAATCATATACTTGTGAATTTCACGTTTTTGTTGCATGAAGCGTATAAAACGCCACCACGACATGTCGGCGTTGCATACAAACGCTTCAGAACCTCAATGTATCTGAAGTTACTATGACAATTCTGCAAAAATTCAGAAGGAGCCCACTTATTCATCTTAACAAATACTTTTTCATAGTTTATAGGTAATGAAAACAAGGGGTAGTTTGTCCTGTACATAATGTTGCGTATGGTATAAATGTGGTATTTATTAGTAAAGCCTTTTCAGAGACTGGCACTTTCAGAAGACTGAATGTTGTTAATCTTACAAGAAACATACATACGTATACTCACGGCTAGAAATCGCAAAAAGGGGTAGCCAGAGCTTAAGAGTTAGAAACTTGAAAGCCACATTTGGAAATTGATAGGGGCAAGATCGTAGAACTAAAGAATCGTTAGTAATGGGTGTCCAACCGCATCGCCCAAAAACCACTTAAAAAGCCCCATATCCTTTAGACGCCTCGTACTACACCCGTGGGTAGAAAGGGGTAGTGATATTCTAAGCTGGCACTACACGGGAAGAAAGATAGTTCGAAATTTGTGACAACTCTTTTTTATCTTGTATGTAACCACACATATATATAATATATAAAAGAAAGTGGTGTTAGTTGGTACACTATTTATAACTCAAGAAAGGATGAACCGATCTGGCTGAAAATTGTTGGAAAGTTAGCTCAGAACCAGGAAAAGCACATATATAATATATAAAACTATCCGTGCGAAGCAGGGCGGATGACTAGTTAGTAATAAAAATAAAGTAATAGATTATTTACAGAAACAATATGATGCAGATGGAACCATTTCCCTTTTTACAGGTGATTGCATTAAACAAAAATATAATTCTTGTTTTTTATACGTTACAGATAGTATTGTAAAATCAAACCCAAAATAAGTTTAATGAAAATATTATAACAGACAAAATTCAAGAATACCTAGCTTACTCACATAATACAACTCAGCCACTTCTAATTATGCGAGTTGTCTTACTTATAAATTCAGAAACCACTTGCGTCAGTTAATAATTTAGTGAAAAGCATATGAAATATATATCTGGCAATAAACAGTTCACCAAAAATAGAATCCATTACGGTCCCTGAATATGTAACACTGCGAGGTCGCGGGTTAATGTCATTTGACATCTACCAAAGTACTTTCGCGGCTAAGATTGTATTTCTTCTGTGATGGATGATCGAGAAAATGTATAAAAAATTCATCGCACGGATTCGTACATAAAAAGTTGATTTAACGTTGTCGCTGGCTCCGAAATTGGTGGCGGGAGGCAACAGGTTAGGTCCTGATTGATGGATGGTCTTTGTCATGGTAAAGCCGTCATTAATCAAACATCACGCGAATGTGGAATTGAGCAACGACCAATATCACATGTGGTTCGGTTTTAGAACATCAGTTAAGGGATTAACACGACGGAAATGAACGTTATTTGTAACTTTGTTTATGTTTCATTATTTTCAATGATGATCTTTTAATCTTTATTTTACATCGCCGAGTTTGAATAAAGAACAGCAGACTTTTATTGTAATGGTTTGATATTTTAATTATATCTCGAGTACATCGAAATTCATATGAAAATAATACATACATATACTTACGCAAAACTTTCTATTGCGGTAGGCGGAGACTATCGATCGCTACTCTGTACAATCCTGGAAAACCGCTCTAGCATTTTTCGCATCCATCAATCTTTTCAAACATGCTCTTTTATTGTATTTGGTCCGTGGTCGTACTTTACTAACATTACTGCAAATATTATATTTCTTTCAGTAGTTAATTAGAACTATGACATAAATATATTTTCTGTTCTGTAAGTATAAGTACATTCTATAAGGGAAGGCGGATAAACTTTATTAAATATATTTACTTAGAAAATAAAATATATCAAAATTTATTATTTATTTTATTCAAAGGGTACACACAACACATAACAATCAATTTAAAATAATATATTAAAAAATCAACATTATTCAAGTTTGGACTCCAACCTAAAACATGTGTACACCAGTTCATTAAAGGTAATATAAGTAGAAAAATATGACGAAATAAAATAAATACAAGAAGTTTTAATGGTTTTCTTGCGGGTTACACTTTTAACAATACACCTTCCCTAAATCACAATTGGAAGTATATTTTAATTTTTGATAAAGCTTTCATTTTACTTTCAAAAAACAGACCAACATCTGTCTAATTTTAAATAAGCTATTATTTTAGTATACTAATGAGAAAAATGTTGTAGGTGCAAAATGGCCTAGCGCAGGTCTCATGTACCATAAAAGGATTCTTAGTAGCAAACTTAGTAGTAGTAGTGCTCTAAAGTACCACATTGCATTACTACCTTTGTATATTTATAGACGTAGTAACAATTTGATAGATACTTAAACTTCCTCTGTCTGTGGTTATATTCGGCGACCTAAGTAAGATTTATAGAGCCAAAGTATAACTTCCATTAAACTAGGTCATTTCACGAGTCCTTTCCCAGCTTTGTTGAGGACGGCAATCCAACAACAAATTTCTGTGCAAACCAGCGCTACTCATCCTCAATTTTTGTATATTTGTTGAGGTAATTTAGAATTCTCCGGTGTCCCAAACTATGAGTAATGACAAATATTCCTTCTTGTATTTTGCTTGCTAAATATAACATCTTTATTTGTATTTCAGTGAGCCGCAAAAATACACAAAATCTCATATAAAATCGTATGTAAATAGGCGAAATAAATTCATCGGTTTTTGCTGGAATAGCAACTTAATTGATTGGTTGTCTGTACTTAGATGTAATTGATTTTATGCTATGTACCTACGTATACATAGCTGTAATTGGTTTGATGGTAATGGTTGGTTTGAATGTAAATGATTACTTTCGTTTGATTAAACACTATTCAAATTTATACGTTTCCAATTTTAAATTTTATTACGTTCGTGATTAATATGAAATGATATTCGAGTATATAAAAACTGACTGAGTGTAATAATTTAATACATCGAATCAGAGAAAAGGCATAACTGATTGCAAACCTCTGAGTTGTATTTTGTTATGCCAAAGTCTTTGTTTTTTATGTAAATATCCTATTCATATTTTGTAAAAAATATATGACTGAATGCAAAAATGATGACGTGTGTGTATGCAACCGACTCCTTTATTTACCTGGTAAACCATGCGATTTTATTTTCAAGATAGAGAATTGGCAACTACGATTTTCAAACACGCAGTTTTCCATATATGTATTTTAATGTCACCGTACCACACTAATATTTTTGAGGTAGCGTGCAACAAACCCACAAATTCCATGATTGATGTAAACATTTTATGTGTGATGGGCAATGAAGAGTTTTTCTATTCCACTCTATTTTAAAATACTTACTACCCCTCTGACACTAGCTGATAAATATAACACATGTTTTTTTTAAATATTAGTCCCTTAGTCACCTTTTTGTTGATATATGGTGTGAAAGTTGAGTTTGTAGTACAGAAATATTTTGATGAAATTAGTAGGCAAAAATAGAAATTCAACACTTTTGACGCTATTGTTCAAATATTTTGGTGCAAATGAACTGTCGGCGTAGCATTTGACAGGGTGGGTGTGTCGCAATAATACTACGGGTATTAATTATTATGTAGCTGGGACTGCTGTTGACGAGCTCATTAGTATTCAAATTGAGTCGGTTAGAATATGTTATGTATGACACATATATCAGTCATAATCATGCTGTATCATTTCTAACTATATCACGGAAAAAACCGTGATTAACACGCAATGTACTTCATGTACGATTTTCATTTTGTGGGAGAAGCATTAAAACGCAAATTATATACAAACATATTCTCACGGCCATAAATCCCAAAAAAGGGTAGCCATAGCTTCAAAGCTAAAAACTTCTCAGCTACATTTGGAAGTTGATAGGGGACAAGATGGTAGAAATAAAGTATCGTTGGTGATGGGTCTCCAACCGCATCGCCCAAAAACAACTTTGAAAAGTCCTAGTTCGCCTCATACGATACCCGTGGTTAGAAAGGGAAGTGATATTTTAAGCCGGCACTACACGGCCAAATATATAAAAACGATAAATGTATCTGTTTAACTGTAAGCTTTACAAAGACATTGTACCCATACTTACACGTATAAAATAACTATGCTTTAGGCGTACTACCTAGACAGGTTTGTTTACTACGCTAAATTAACCACATTATTGATTGTAGAAAAGACCAAATTGTTATTTGAGGGAGACGAACAATGTTGTTTAGGCAACAATCTACAAAGTAATTCTCATATTAATTCTTATACCACAGGTCTGCAATGGTTTTCCCCTTTCAGTTTTGATGACTGATTTGGATAGATTTTGGGGCGCTGATTACAGGAAAAATATTTAAAAAATTCCATCACATCAGGTTTTTTAGTTATTTAGCATCGTTTAATTTTTCCAAAATTACCTAGGCCTTCCTAGTTTTTAAATAATATTTTATTTAAATCGATTCGAATTAAACAAAAAATGCACTGAATGCATTAGACACTAATTAATGAGTTCTAATAAATATAAAATTAGTTAAATAAAACTTAATTAACTAAGTGACATACCTTTATTATAAAAAAAAATAGGATTTTTGAGTCATTTGCTAAATACCTCGTTTCTAGTAGACTTAATGTTTTTTTTATAAAAATTCACTTAAATCGTTAGAAAAGAGTTAATGAAGGTAGATGATATATTTTTTGTATAAATAGCAATATCATTTTTTCTACAAATCAGTACTTCTGTGCAATCCATAACGCTCACTTGAAAAATGTCATCGCGAAAGTGTAAGAGATAAGTGGGGATGATAAAACAATTTGTAAAGGCGCTAAACAAAGAAGGAGAAGGTTTTAAATATCTACACCAAATATTTCCGTCTCTCTCTGAAGCTAAACTGAAAGAAGGTATATTCGTTGGTCCGGACATAAGAAAATTGATGAAAGATACAGCTTTCGATGAAAAATTGTGTGAAATTGAGTTAGAAGCCTGGAAATCTTTTAAGGAAGTAGTAAGACATTTCCTAGGAAACCACAAAAGCCCAAATTATGAAGAAATTGTGGAGAAAATGATTGAAAATTACGGAAAAATGGGATGTTCGATGAGCATTAAACTTCATTTCCTTAATTCACATTTGAACTACTTTCCTGATAACTTGGGAGCTGTAAGTGAAGAGCAAGGCGAAAGATTTCACCAGGATTTGAAGGAGATGGAACGTCGCTATCAGGGAAAGTGGAATAAAACAATGATGGCAGACTATTGTTGGCTGTTAAAGCGAGATGATGCAAGTCGCAATTTCAAGCGAAAATCTCACAATCGGAGCTTCAGGGAAAAAAAAGCAAGATACCACAAAAGTATTTGATATTTTTATTTATTTTTTTATTGTCCCCCAAATATATTTTTAATGTTTTAAAGTCATGTAATTGTTTCTTAATTGTAATAAAAAATAAATACTCAAATAAAGTCGTGTTTTTTTTCAATTTTACAAAGTAGGGATTTTTCAAAAAACTGAGGGTGATAGAAAAAAACCAAGTACATATTCGTAATCTATGCACCAAAATACCCCAAGATCAGCATTCAAATCCAAAAGGGGAAAATAAAAGTTAAAAAGTTGCAGGTCTGTGTACTTACCTCCATTTTCCATTGGATTAAACAGAGGCTATATGCTATAGATCGAGACTTTGGACAAACCTGACACATCATTATTACATATATAATATAACTTACGAAATTTCAAATTTAGTATGGTCTGGCTACACCTAAATCACAAGTGCGCTCGCGTAATGACGGAATGTTTTTGATAAACATGTTGACTGAAGTCTCTATGACTGATATTAGTGGGTTAAATACCATTTTGTTTCAGACCTTTAGGATCTCAAGTTGATCCATATAATCACAGATAATCTATACTATAATAAGACTGTACCGAGGTCAAAACTGTACATTGAAGTAAAAAAATAAAAACCGATGGAATATGTTTAATTTTCGATACTGAAGCCAAATTTGCGCTTATTGAAAAAAATGTCTGTCTGTCTGTATGTCCGGTCATCATGTTAATTCTACAAGACGGATCTTGATCAAATTTGGTATGAATGTAGTTTATACACCTGGCCAACATATATAATATCATTTATCCCGGATTTCGCAAGGGTTCCTACATAAAAAAAACATAACTTTTATATGGCACCCCCTATTTACACAATTCATTTTTTCATCGAACGACTTTATCAGACTCTTCATTAATAGTCTTTTTGGAAAAAATAAGGGTTTCATCCATTTTCATCAAAATAAATGTTTCGTTTGATTGTTTGTCAATAGTATGACTATTGGATAAATAGCTTATCAAAATTTTGAAGTCAACACTAACGTCTTCGTGGCGTAGCGGAATACCGTTCGGTTAATACTAATCGAACGGAAGACCCAGGTTCGAATCTCGGGAATCGCAATCTTTTGCGATTTTTTTTTTGCTTTTGTGTTAGCTTAGAATAATAGGAAGCACTATTCCTTCTCTTTCACATTCAACTATGCCAATATGTATGAGTAAAGATAATTGAAAGTATATTGCATGAATTTTGCGTATTCATTTGGTAGGTTTGAGAATATGCTTATAACTTTTTCATTAGGTAACTATTTTTAAACTAATATTCTCATAGATATATTGTGAAATACTTATGCATAATATTAATATTCTGCTTAAGCCTCAGAATGCATAGTTAGTAAATAATAGCACATATCTCAATTTTAATTTAGTACCGCCATCTATTGACCGATGACTGATAGGCTGCAATCTCTCACACATCACCAACAGTCAGTGTAGGGGGCAGCCCCGGGTCGCCAAACTGCTATCCATACTTACTAAAGATATTCTTATTTTAGAACATAGAAACTTGGTACAAAATGGTTTGTTTCATAATTCTTATGAACAATTAAAAAGGTTTTTTGGAACTCACCCCCTAAGGGATTGAAATATAGTATACAGATTTTTGATCTATAAATATACTGTATCTAGAAATTTGAAACTTAATACGATTAACTGATATAACCACTACAAAAAGGAATATATGAAATTCATCCATCAATCAATCATGGGTATACACTAACGGCTACAAATCCCAAAAAAGGGTAGCCACAGCATCAGAGATATAATAATCCACTTTTGGAAGTTGAATGGAGAAAAGGTAGTCAAATGGGTCTCCAACTGCATCGCCTAATAATCACTTAAAAAGTCTCAATGTTCTTTATATCTATTACAACGACCACGGGAATATAAATATAAAAAAAACAGAAGTTAAGATAGTGTTTAGGTATTTTGGATGTAAACTGGATGCAAAAAATGTAGTAATAAATAAAGGAAAGAAAAATTTCGACACAGGCGGGAATCGAACCCGTGACCTCGGTTATATGCCCCCGTCGCTTTCGAATTTGTAAAAAAAAATCGGAGGTAGGGAACGCAAACACTAGTTAAAAGTGTAAAAGAAACAAAGGATAGAAGAATTTCGCGCTGGCAGCCATTGACACGGTAGCTCAATTGGCAAAGCGACGGTGGCGTATACCCGAGGTCGCGGGTTCGATTCCCGCCTGTGTCGAAATTTTTCTTCCCTTTATTTATTCTTAATAATCCCCACATGAGGTTTTCATGAACAAAAATATTCAAATTATGCAAAAAATGTAGTCCACGCCGACGTAGTCGCGGGCAAAAAGCTATATAATATATAATGTAGTTTTAAAGATGGATGGATGTAAACGAAGCTAGAGAGGTTTGTCAGGATCGTACGAAGTGGCGATCGATAGTCTCTGCCTACCCCAATGGGAATTAATGGCGTGAGTATATGTATGTATGTATGTAGTTTTAAAAACTAGGAGTATTATAAAATTGCTCAACCAACTTTGATATTATTTAACAACCAATAGCTACTAAAGTACTTTAATTGTACGATTCAATATACTATAGTTCTTAGCTATATACAAAAATATTATGTGTGTGTATTTTATGTGTGCTCTAAAAATCAGTATTTCGACGCACTCGCACACATACGTCAAACGTTTGTGTACAGTTAATTACTAGTAGTACGCTTTGATTCGTGAAATAAAAGTACTGTAACAATACGTAAATAATAGAAATCTGGAATCTTGCTCGTAGCAGAACTCATCAATTAGTTAATTGTACTCTATATTCTCTATTGTTATTCCTATACCTATGTGCATAGTTGTAAATATTAAATACATACAAATACTCAAGTCAATGAATCCTTCGAAAGGTTAGCCAGAGTTTCGTAATATATTTCAGACTAGTAGCCACTTTTGGAAACTGAATGGGCAAAATATTGTAAAATAAAGGTATTTGTGATAAGTCTCCAATTGTCGAAAAAGTCACTTAAAACCAGTACTAAGAACACCCACGCTACGATACAAATCTATGCCGACACTACTCAGCAAATATTACAAAATGGATTAATCGGAGTAGTTCAGAAGTAACATAACATAACATAAACGTTCACGCCGCCGAATATCCCCGAAGGGTACCAATACTTCTGAACATCACGTGGCTTTTTCACCTGGTGTTCTCTGTAGTTCAGAAGTATAAATTAGAAACCAGCTCTTCTTGGAAAACTACAGTCGCCCCTGCAAGGCATTCCGAATGCGACTGTTTCTATTGAAAGTGGATACAATTTTCATGAGCTGCAGTAAACTAACAATGGAATCGATACCTTTGAAGACAGATTGCCTTACCGGTGATGTTCATTGAGTAGCCTACTTTTATTTCAATTGTACTGAAATGTAGCTGTAAAGAATAGGTAAAAATACATAAAATTATTTGTGATTTTGCTGGTTTCACTCCGTATTATTATTTTATGTTATTTTGATATAAAAATTCAAATTCAATCGTTCACGCCATAATAATCTGCATTTTTTTTATCGTTTACATATGGTTTCACATTCTGCAACTCTGATTTTTGTAAATTGTGTGACACGTATACAAAATTTTAAATAGATCATGATTTAATTTCGGCCGGCTTAGAACTAACCTGCCAAAACTCTTTCTATGCATGCTACCCTGGACCAACTGAGGTCGAATAGTGGCGTAAACAAATTCCACATTGTAGAGCAGTGTCTGCGCACGAAAAAGTTTGTCAACACGCGACGCCTCTTTAGACGTTTCCGGCAGACATGAGCCCCGAACTATGCAACCCGGTGACGCCCGCCGTACTGCGAGGCTCCCGTAGCGCTGTCGTCGCATGAGCGTTCTGCTTTAGCCCAGACAGCATGTTCCGTAGGAACACTGACCATATAAATATTCCCAATTCACATGATTGTACATTTACAGCAGTTAAAAGTTTTTGAGTTATTGTCAGCCATATAGCTTGAGAACCCAAAACCAAGCAGTGGCTGACGAAATACTAATTCAGAAGCTCTGGCTACCGCATTTAGTGATTTGTAACTGTGACTATAATGTAAAAAAATCTTTATAGATTTACTTTTAATCTTGTTGTGTTTTATTTAGATAGACGTTTTTAAAAGTAAATATATATTCAAACTTAAAGTTGAAATTTATAAATGTTGATTTTTATAAATACATACATACATATATATACTAACGGCTAAAAATCCCTAGAAGGGGTAGCCAGAGCTAGGGAATTAGAAATTCCTTAGCCACTTTTGGAAAGTTGAGTAAGGAAAAGATGGTAAAATAAAGGTTGTTGTGGATAGATCTCCAACCGTATCGCCTAAAAAATCCCTTAAAAGCCCATATACCGTTAGTCACCTCTTACGTACACCCACCGGAAGAAATGGGGTAGTGCTATTCTAAGCCGACACCACACAGCAGATTTTATAAATAGTATTGGTGGTTACTGTTTTACTGATAATGATTCAAATAATCGGTAAGATTGTTATTCCAACTTCTTTGTTCAATTGGCTACCTTCGCCACAGGAGTAAGTGGTGCAATCGAACGGGTCCCGTTATTGGCTAGGCATTACCAGGGTGCACGAACGTGGACGTTTGCAGTAGGACGTTTGGTGAGTGTGCTGGATAGTTCACCCGCTGTCTGAACATACACTGGACCGAAATCCCTCACCTTGCACCCCAAATCTCGCGGCTATAAATCCCAAAAAGGGTAGCCATAGCTTCAAAGCTAAAAATTCCTCAGCTAAATTTGGAAGTTGATAGGGGACAAGATGGTAGAAATAAAGTATCGTTGGTGATGGGTCTCGAACCGCATCGCCCAAAAACAACTTTAAAAGTCCTAATTCGCCTCATACGATACCCGTGGTTTGAAAGGGCAGTGATCGTTTAAGCCGGCACTACACGGCCAAATATATATAAACGATAAATGTATCTGTTTAACTGTAAGCTTTACAAAGATATTGTACCCATACTTACAAGTATAAAATAACTTTGCTTTAGGCGTTCTACCTAGACAGGTTGGTTTACTACGCTAAATTAACCACATTATGAATTGTAGAAAAGACAAAATTGTTATTTGAGGTAGACGAACAAGGTTGTTTAGGCAACAATCTACAAAGTAATTCTCATATTAATTCTTATACTTACCTCCATTTTCCATTGGATTAAACAGAGGCTATATGCTATAGATCGAGATTTTGGACGAACCTGACACATCATTATTACATATATAATATAACTTACGAAATATCAAATTTAGTATGGTCTGGCTACACCTTCTAGGAATTTATGTCTGAGTATATGTATGTATGTATCAATGTAAATCATAGGTGCGCTCGCGTAATGACGGAACGTTTTTGATAAACATGTTGACTGAAGTCTCTATGACTGATATTAGTGGGTTAAATACCATTTTGTTTCAGACCTTTAGGATCTCAAGTTGGTCCATATAATATACGATACTGAAGCTGAATTTGCGCTTATTGAAATAAATGTAATAATAATAATGTCTGTCTGTCTGTATGTCTGTATGTCCGGTCATCACGTTAATTCTACCAGACGGATCTCGATCAAATTTGGTATGAATATAGCTTATACATCTGGCCAACATATAGGATATCATTTATCCCGGATTTCGAAAGGGTTCCTACAGGAACATAAAAAAAACATAACTTTTATATGGCGCCTCATATTTACACGATTAATTTTTTCATCGAACGACTTTATCAGACTCTTCATTAATAGTTTTTTTGGGAAAAATAAGGGTTTCATCCATTTTCATCAAAATTAATGTTTCGTTTAATAGTTTGTCAATAGTATGACTACTGGATAAATAGCTTATCAAATTTTTGAAGTCAACACTAACGTCTTCGTGGCGTAGCGTATACCGTTCGGTTAATACTAATCGAACGGAAGACCCAGGTTCGAATCTCGGGCATCGCAATCTTTTGCGATTTTTTTTTTGCTTTTGTGTTAGCTTAGAATAATAGGAAGCACTATTCTCTTTCACATTCAACTATGCAAATATGTATGAATAAAGATAATTGAAAGTATATTGCATGAATTTTGCGTATTCATTTGGTAGGTTTCAGAATATGTTTATAACTTTTTTATTAGGTAACTATTTTTAAACTAATATTCTCATAGATATATTGTGCTATACTTACGCATAAATTAATATTCTGCTTAAGCCTCAGAATGCATAGATAGTAAATAATAGCACACATCTCAATTTTAATTTAGTACCGCCATCTATTGACCGATGAATGATTGGCTGCAATCTCTCACACATCACCAACGGTCAGTGTAAGGGGCAGCACAGGGCCAACATCGCAGCGCCAAACTGCTATCCATACTTACTAAAGATATTCTCATTTTTGAACATAGAAACTTGGTAGAAAATGGTTTGTTTCATGATTCTTATGAACAATTAAAAAGGTTTTTTGGAACTAACCCCCTAAGGGATTGAAATAAAGTATACAGATTTTTGATCTATGAATATACTGTATCTAGAAATTTGAAACTTGATACGATTGACTGATATAACCACTACAAAAAGGAATATATAAAATTCTACCATCAATTAATCATGAGTATATAGTAACGGCTGTAAATCCCAATAAAGGGTAGCCACAGCTTCAGAGATAGTAATTTTTTATCCACTTTTGGAAGTTAAATGGGGAAAAGGTAGTCAAATGGGTATCGCCTAATAATCACGTAATAAGTCTCAATGTTCTTTATATCTATTACAACGCCCACGGGAATATAAATATAAAAAAAAAAAACAGAAGTTAAGATAGTGTTTCGGTATTTTGGATGTAAACCGGATGCAAAAAATGTACTAATAAATAAAGAAAAAATAAAGGAAAGAAAAATTTCGACACAGGCGGGAATCGAACCCGTGACCTCGGGTATACGCCCCCGTCGCTTTCGAATTCGTAACAAAAATTCGGGGGTAGGGAACGCAAACACTACTTAAAAGTGTAAAAGAAACAAAGGATAGAAGAATTTCGCGCTGGCAGCCATTGACACGGTAGCTCAATTGGCAAAGCGACGGGGGCGTATACCTGAGGTTGCGGGTTCGATTCCCGCCTGTGTCGAAATTATTCTTTCCTTTATATATTCTTTATTTATTAGTAATAATCCCCACATGAGGTTTTCATGAACAAAAACATTCAAAATATGCAAAAAATGTAGTCCACGCGGAAATAGTCGCGGGCAAAAAGCTATATAATATATAATGTAGTTTTAAAAACTAGGAGTATTATAAAATTGCTCAACCAACTTTGATATAATTTAACAACCAATAGCTATTAAAGTAATTTAATTGTACGATTCAATATACTATAGTTGTTAGCTATATCCAAAAATATTATGTGTGTGTATTTTAGGTGTGCTCTAAAAATCAGTATTTCGACGCACTCGCACACATACGTCAAACGTTTGTGTACAGTTAATTACTAGTAGTTCGCTTCGATTCGTGAAATAAAAGTACTGTAACATTACGTAAATCATAGAAATCTGGAATCTCGCTCGTAGCAGAACTCATTAATTAGTCAATTGTACTCTATACTCTCTATTGTTATTTCTATACCTATGTGCATAGTTGTAAATATTAAATACATACAAATACTCAAGGCAATGAATCCTTCGAAAGGTTAGCCAGAGCTTCGTAATATGTTTCAGACTAGTAGCCACTTTTGAAAACTGAAATATTGTAAAATAATACATACATACATACATATACTCACGGCTATAAATCCCAAGAAGGGGTAGCCAGAGCTAAGGAACTAGAAGTTCCTCAGCCACTTTTGGAAAGTTGAGTGGGGAAAAGATGGCAAAATAAAGGTTGTTGGTGATGGGTCTCCAACCGCATCGCCCAAAAATCCCTTAAAGTCCCCAACACCGTTAGTCGCCTCTTACGTACACCCACCGGTAGAAATGGGGTAGTGTTATTCTAAGCCGACACTACACAGCAAAATAAAAAAAGGTAAAATAAAGGTTTTTGTGATATGTCTCCAATTGCCGAAAAAGTCACTTAAAACCAGACTTAAGAACACCCACGCTACGACACAAATCTATGCCGACACTACTCAGCAAATATTACAAAATGGGTTAATCGGAGTAGTTCAGAAGTATAAATTAGAAAAACCAGCTCTTCTTGGAATACTACAGTCGCCCCTGCAAGGCATTCCGAATGCGACTGTTTCTATTGAAAGTGGATACAATTTTCATGAGTTGCAGTAAACTAACAATGGAATCGATACCTTTGAAGACAGATTGCCTTACCGGTGATGTTCATTGAGTGGCCTATTTTTTATTTCAATTGTACTGAAATGTAGCTGTAAAGAATAGGTAAAAATACATAAAATTATTTGTGGTTTTGCTGGTTTCACTCCGTATTATTATTTTATGTTATTTTGATATAAAAGTTCAAATTCAATCGTCCACGCCATAATAATCTGCATTTTTTTTATCATTTACATATGGTTTCACATTCTGCAACTCTGATTCTTGTGAATTGTGTGACACGTATACAAAATTTCAAAAAGATCATGATTTAATTTCGGGCGGCTTAGAACTAACCTGCCAAAACTCTTTCTATGCATGCTACCCTGGACCAACTGAGGTCGAATAGTGGCGTAAACAAATTCCACATTGTAGAGCAGTGTCTGCGCACGAAAAAGTTTGTCAACACGCGACGCCTCTTTAGACGTTTCCGGCAGACATGAGCCCCGAACTATGCAACCCGGTGACGCCCGCCGTACTGCGAGGCTCCCGTAGCGCTGTCGTCGCATGAGCGTTCTGCTTTAGCCCAGACAGCATGTTCCGTAGGAACACTGACCATATAAATATTCCCAATTCACATGATTGTACATTTACAGCAGTTAAAAGTTTTTGAGTTATTGTCAGCCATATAGCTTGAGAACCCAAAACCAAGCAGTGGCTGACGAAATACTAATTCAGAAGCTCTGGCTACCGCATTTAGTGATTTGTAACTGTGACTATAATGTAAAAAAATCTTTATAGATTTACTTTTAATCTTGTTGTGTTTTATTTAGATAGACGTTTTTAAAAGTAAATATATATTCAAACTTAAAGTTGAAATTTATAAATGTTGATTTTTATAAATACATACATACATATATATACTAACGGCTAAAAATCCCTAGAAGGGGTAGCCAGAGCTAGGGAATTAGAAATTCCTTAGCCACTTTTGGAAAGTTGAGTAAGGAAAAGATGGTAAAATAAAGGTTGTTGTGGATAGATCTCCAACCGTATCGCCTAAAAAATCCCTTAAAAGCCCATATACCGTTAGTCACCTCTTACGTACACCCACCGGAAGAAATGGGGTAGTGCTATTCTAAGCCGACACCACACAGCAGATTTTATAAATAGTATTGGTGGTTACTGTTTTACTGATAATGATTCAAATAATCGGTAAGATTGTTATTCCAACTTCTTTGTTCAATTGGCTACCTTCGCCACAGGAGTAAGTGGTGCAATCGAACGGGTCCCGTTATTGGCTAGGCATTACCAGGGTGCACGAACGTGGACGTTTGCAGTAGGACGTTTGGTGAGTGTGCTGGATAGTTCACCCGCTGTCTGAACATACACTGGACCGAAATCCCTCACCTTGCACCCCAAATCTCGCGGCTATAAATCCCAAAAAGGGTAGCCATAGCTTCAAAGCTAAAAATTCCTCAGCTAAATTTGGAAGTTGATAGGGGACAAGATGGTAGAAATAAAGTATCGTTGGTGATGGGTCTCGAACCGCATCGCCCAAAAACAACTTTAAAAGTCCTAATTCGCCTCATACGATACCCGTGGTTTGAAAGGGCAGTGATCGTTTAAGCCGGCACTACACGGCCAAATATATATAAACGATAAATGTATCTGTTTAACTGTAAGCTTTACAAAGATATTGTACCCATACTTACAAGTATAAAATAACTTTGCTTTAGGCGTTCTACCTAGACAGGTTGGTTTACTACGCTAAATTAACCACATTATGAATTGTAGAAAAGACAAAATTGTTATTTGAGGTAGACGAACAAGGTTGTTTAGGCAACAATCTACAAAGTAATTCTCATATTAATTCTTATACTTACCTCCATTTTCCATTGGATTAAACAGAGGCTATATGCTATAGATCGAGATTTTGGACGAACCTGACACATCATTATTACATATATAATATAACTTACGAAATATCAAATTTAGTATGGTCTGGCTACACCTTCTAGGAATTTATGTCTGAGTATATGTATGTATGTATCAATGTAAATCACAGGTGCGCTCGCGTAATGACGGAACGTTTTTGATAAACATGTTGACTGAAGTCTCTATGACTGATATTAGTGGGTTAAATACCATTTTGTTTCAGACCTTTAGGATCTCAAGTTGGTCCATATAATATACGATACTGAAGCTGAATTTGCGCTTATTGAAATAAATGTAATAATAATAATGTCTGTCTGTCTGTATGTCTGTATGTCCGGTCATCACGTTAATTCTACCAGACGGATCTCGATCAAATTTGGTATGAATATAGCTTATACATCTGGCCAACATATAGGATATCATTTATCCCGGATTTCGAAAGGGTTCCTACAGGAACATAAAAAAAACATAACTTTTATATGGCGCCTCATATTTACACGATTAATTTTTTCATCGAACGACTTTATCAGACTCTTCATTAATAGTTTTTTTGGGAAAAATAAGGGTTTCATCCATTTTCATCAAAATTAATGTTTCGTTTAATAGTTTGTCAATAGTATGACTACTGGATAAATAGCTTATCAAATTTTTGAAGTCAACACTAACGTCTTCGTGGCGTAGCGTATACCGTTCGGTTAATACTAATCGAACGGAAGACCCAGGTTCGAATCTCGGGCATCGCAATCTTTTGCGATTTTTTTTTTGCTTTTGTGTTAGCTTAGAATAATAGGAAGCACTATTCTCTTTCACATTCAACTATGCAAATATGTATGAATAAAGATAATTGAAAGTATATTGCATGAATTTTGCGTATTCATTTGGTAGGTTTCAGAATATGTTTATAACTTTTTTATTAGGTAACTATTTTTAAACTAATATTCTCATAGATATATTGTGCTATACTTACGCATAAATTAATATTCTGCTTAAGCCTCAGAATGCATAGATAGTAAATAATAGCACACATCTCAATTTTAATTTAGTACCGCCATCTATTGACCGATGAATGATTGGCTGCAATCTCTCACACATCACCAACGGTCAGTGTAAGGGGCAGCACAGGGCCAACATCGCAGCGCCAAACTGCTATCCATACTTACTAAAGATATTCTCATTTTTGAACATAGAAACTTGGTAGAAAATGGTTTGTTTCATGATTCTTATGAACAATTAAAAAGGTTTTTTGGAACTAACCCCCTAAGGGATTGAAATAAAGTATACAGATTTTTGATCTATGAATATACTGTATCTAGAAATTTGAAACTTGATACGATTGACTGATATAACCACTACAAAAAGGAATATATAAAATTCTACCATCAATTAATCATGAGTATATAGTAACGGCTGTAAATCCCAATAAAGGGTAGCCACAGCTTCAGAGATAGTAATTTTTTATCCACTTTTGGAAGTTAAATGGGGAAAAGGTAGTCAAATGGGTATCGCCTAATAATCACGTAATAAGTCTCAATGTTCTTTATATCTATTACAACGCCCACGGGAATATAAATATAAAAAAAAAAACAGAAGTTAAGATAGTGTTTCGGTATTTTGGATGTAAACCGGATGCAAAAAATGTACTAATAAATAAAGAAAAAATAAAGGAAAGAAAAATTTCGACACAGGCGGGAATCGAACCCGTGACCTCGGGTATACGCCCCCGTCGCTTTCGAATTCGTAACAAAAATTCGGGGGTAGGGAACGCAAACACTACTTAAAAGTGTAAAAGAAACAAAGGATAGAAGAATTTCGCGCTGGCAGCCATTGACACGGTAGCTCAATTGGCAAAGCGACGGGGGCGTATACCTGAGGTTGCGGGTTCGATTCCCGCCTGTGTCGAAATTATTCTTTCCTTTATATATTCTTTATTTATTAGTAATAATCCCCACATGAGGTTTTCATGAACAAAAACATTCAAAATATGCAAAAAATGTAGTCCACGCGGAAATAGTCGCGGGCAAAAAGCTATATAATATATAATGTAGTTTTAAAAACTAGGAGTATTATAAAATTGCTCAACCAACTTTGATATAATTTAACAACCAATAGCTATTAAAGTAATTTAATTGTACGATTCAATATACTATAGTTGTTAGCTATATCCAAAAATATTATGTGTGTGTATTTTAGGTGTGCTCTAAAAATCAGTATTTCGACGCACTCGCACACATACGTCAAACGTTTGTGTACAGTTAATTACTAGTAGTTCGCTTCGATTCGTGAAATAAAAGTACTGTAACATTACGTAAATCATAGAAATCTGGAATCTCGCTCGTAGCAGAACTCATTAATTAGTCAATTGTACTCTATACTCTCTATTGTTATTTCTATACCTATGTGCATAGTTGTAAATATTAAATACATACAAATACTCAAGGCAATGAATCCTTCGAAAGGTTAGCCAGAGCTTCGTAATATGTTTCAGACTAGTAGCCACTTTTGAAAACTGAAATATTGTAAAATAATACATACATACATACATATACTCACGGCTATAAATCCCAAGAAGGGGTAGCCAGAGCTAAGGAACTAGAAGTTCCTCAGCCACTTTTGGAAAGTTGAGTGGGGAAAAGATGGCAAAATAAAGGTTGTTGGTGATGGGTCTCCAACCGCATCGCCCAAAAATCCCTTAAAGTCCCCAACACCGTTAGTCGCCTCTTACGTACACCCACCGGTAGAAATGGGGTAGTGTTATTCTAAGCCGACACTACACAGCAAAATAAAAAAAGGTAAAATAAAGGTTTTTGTGATATGTCTCCAATTGCCGAAAAAGTCACTTAAAACCAGACTTAAGAACACCCACGCTACGACACAAATCTATGCCGACACTACTCAGCAAATATTACAAAATGGGTTAATCGGAGTAGTTCAGAAGTATAAATTAGAAAAACCAGCTCTTCTTGGAATACTACAGTCGCCCCTGCAAGGCATTCCGAATGCGACTGTTTCTATTGAAAGTGGATACAATTTTCATGAGTTGCAGTAAACTAACAATGGAATCGATACCTTTGAAGACAGATTGCCTTACCGGTGATGTTCATTGAGTGGCCTATTTTTTATTTCAATTGTACTGAAATGTAGCTGTAAAGAATAGGTAAAAATACATAAAATTATTTGTGGTTTTGCTGGTTTCACTCCGTATTATTATTTTATGTTATTTTGATATAAAAGTTCAAATTCAATCGTCCACGCCATAATAATCTGCATTTTTTTTATCATTTACATATGGTTTCACATTCTGCAACTCTGATTCTTGTGAATTGTGTGACACGTATACAAAATTTCAAAAAGATCATGATTTAATTTCGGGCGGCTTAGAACTAACCTGCCAAAACTCTTTCTATGCATGCTACCCTGGACCAACTGAGGTCGAATAGTGGCGTAAACAAATTCCACATTGTAGAGCAGTGTCTGCGCACGAAAAAGTTTGTCAACACGCGACGCCTCTTTAGACGTTTCCGGCAGACATGAGCCCCGAACTATGCAACCCGGTGACGCCCGCCGTACTGCGAGGCTCCCGTAGCGCTGTCGTCGCATGAGCGTTCTGCTTTAGCCCAGACAGCATGTTCCGTAGGAACACTGACCATATAAATATTCCCAATTCACATGATTGTACATTTACAGCAGTTAAAAGTTTTTGAGTTATTGTCAGCCATATAGCTTGAGAACCCAAAACCAAGCAGTGGCTGACGAAATACTAATTCAGAAGCTCTGGCTACCGCATTTAGTGATTTGTAACTGTGACTATAATGTAAAAAAATCTTTATAGATTTACTTTTAATCTTGTTGTGTTTTATTTAGATAGACGTTTTTAAAAGTAAATATATATTCAAACTTAAAGTTGAAATTTATAAATGTTGATTTTTATAAATACATACATACATATATATACTAACGGCTAAAAATCCCTAGAAGGGGTAGCCAGAGCTAGGGAATTAGAAATTCCTTAGCCACTTTTGGAAAGTTGAGTAAGGAAAAGATGGTAAAATAAAGGTTGTTGTGGATAGATCTCCAACCGTATCGCCTAAAAAATCCCTTAAAAGCCCATATACCGTTAGTCACCTCTTACGTACACCCACCGGAAGAAATGGGGTAGTGCTATTCTAAGCCGACACCACACAGCAGATTTTATAAATAGTATTGGTGGTTACTGTTTTACTGATAATGATTCAAATAATCGGTAAGATTGTTATTCCAACTTCTTTGTTCAATTGGCTACCTTCGCCACAGGAGTAAGTGGTGCAATCGAACGGGTCCCGTTATTGGCTAGGCATTACCAGGGTGCACGAACGTGGACGTTTGCAGTAGGACGTTTGGTGAGTGTGCTGGATAGTTCACCCGCTGTCTGAACATACACTGGACCGAAATCCCTCACCTTGCACCCCAAATCTCGCGGCTATAAATCCCAAAAAGGGTAGCCATAGCTTCAAAGCTAAAAATTCCTCAGCTAAATTTGGAAGTTGATAGGGGACAAGATGGTAGAAATAAAGTATCGTTGGTGATGGGTCTCGAACCGCATCGCCCAAAAACAACTTTAAAAGTCCTAATTCGCCTCATACGATACCCGTGGTTTGAAAGGGCAGTGATCGTTTAAGCCGGCACTACACGGCCAAATATATATAAACGATAAATGTATCTGTTTAACTGTAAGCTTTACAAAGATATTGTACCCATACTTACAAGTATAAAATAACTTTGCTTTAGGCGTTCTACCTAGACAGGTTGGTTTACTACGCTAAATTAACCACATTATGAATTGTAGAAAAGACAAAATTGTTATTTGAGGTAGACGAACAAGGTTGTTTAGGCAACAATCTACAAAGTAATTCTCATATTAATTCTTATACTTACCTCCATTTTCCATTGGATTAAACAGAGGCTATATGCTATAGATCGAGATTTTGGACGAACCTGACACATCATTATTACATATATAATATAACTTACGAAATATCAAATTTAGTATGGTCTGGCTACACCTTCTAGGAATTTATGTCTGAGTATATGTATGTATGTATCAATGTAAATCACAGGTGCGCTCGCGTAATGACGGAACGTTTTTGATAAACATGTTGACTGAAGTCTCTATGACTGATATTAGTGGGTTAAATACCATTTTGTTTCAGACCTTTAGGATCTCAAGTTGGTCCATATAATATACGATACTGAAGCTGAATTTGCGCTTATTGAAATAAATGTAATAATAATAATGTCTGTCTGTCTGTATGTCTGTATGTCCGGTCATCACGTTAATTCTACCAGACGGATCTCGATCAAATTTGGTATGAATATAGCTTATACATCTGGCCAACATATAGGATATCATTTATCCCGGATTTCGAAAGGGTTCCTACAGGAACATAAAAAAAACATAACTTTTATATGGCGCCTCATATTTACACGATTAATTTTTTCATCGAACGACTTTATCAGACTCTTCATTAATAGTTTTTTTGGGAAAAATAAGGGTTTCATCCATTTTCATCAAAATTAATGTTTCGTTTAATAGTTTGTCAATAGTATGACTACTGGATAAATAGCTTATCAAATTTTTGAAGTCAACACTAACGTCTTCGTGGCGTAGCGTATACCGTTCGGTTAATACTAATCGAACGGAAGACCCAGGTTCGAATCTCGGGCATCGCAATCTTTTGCGATTTTTTTTTTGCTTTTGTGTTAGCTTAGAATAATAGGAAGCACTATTCTCTTTCACATTCAACTATGCAAATATGTATGAATAAAGATAATTGAAAGTATATTGCATGAATTTTGCGTATTCATTTGGTAGGTTTCAGAATATGTTTATAACTTTTTTATTAGGTAACTATTTTTAAACTAATATTCTCATAGATATATTGTGCTATACTTACGCATAAATTAATATTCTGCTTAAGCCTCAGAATGCATAGATAGTAAATAATAGCACACATCTCAATTTTAATTTAGTACCGCCATCTATTGACCGATGAATGATTGGCTGCAATCTCTCACACATCACCAACGGTCAGTGTAAGGGGCAGCACAGGGCCAACATCGCAGCGCCAAACTGCTATCCATACTTACTAAAGATATTCTCATTTTTGAACATAGAAACTTGGTAGAAAATGGTTTGTTTCATGATTCTTATGAACAATTAAAAAGGTTTTTTGGAACTAACCCCCTAAGGGATTGAAATATAGTATACAGATTTTTGATCTATGAATATACTGTATCTAGAAATTTGAAACTTGATACGATTGACTGATATAACCACTACAAAAAGGAATATATAAAATTCTACCATCAATTAATCATGAGTATATAGTAACGGCTGTAAATCCCAATAAAGGGTAGCCACAGCTTCAGAGATAGTAATTTTTTATCCACTTTTGGAAGTTAAATGGGGAAAAGGTAGTCAAATGGGTATCGCCTAATAATCACGTAATAAGTCTCAATGTTCTTTATATCTATTACAACGCCCACGGGAATATAAATATAAAAAAAAAAACAGAAGTTAAGATAGTGTTTCGGTATTTTGGATGTAAACCGGATGCAAAAAATGTACTAATAAATAAAGAAAAAATAAAGGAAAGAAAAATTTCGACACAGGCGGGAATCGAACCCGTGACCTCGGGTATACGCCCCCGTCGCTTTCGAATTCGTAACAAAAATTCGGGGGTAGGGAACGCAAACACTACTTAAAAGTGTAAAAGAAACAAAGGATAGAAGAATTTCGCGCTGGCAGCCATTGACACGGTAGCTCAATTGGCAAAGCGACGGGGGCGTATACCTGAGGTTGCGGGTTCGATTCCCGCCTGTGTCGAAATTATTCTTTCCTTTATATATTCTTTATTTATTAGTAATAATCCCCACATGAGGTTTTCATGAACAAAAACATTCAAAATATGCAAAAAATGTAGTCCACGCGGAAATAGTCGCGGGCAAAAAGCTATATAATATATAATGTAGTTTTAAAAACTAGGAGTATTATAAAATTGCTCAACCAACTTTGATATAATTTAACAACCAATAGCTATTAAAGTAATTTAATTGTACGATTCAATATACTATAGTTGTTAGCTATATCCAAAAATATTATGTGTGTGTATTTTAGGTGTGCTCTAAAAATCAGTATTTCGACGCACTCGCACACATACGTCAAACGTTTGTGTACAGTTAATTACTAGTAGTTCGCTTCGATTCGTGAAATAAAAGTACTGTAACATTACGTAAATCATAGAAATCTGGAATCTCGCTCGTAGCAGAACTCATTAATTAGTCAATTGTACTCTATACTCTCTATTGTTATTTCTATACCTATGTGCATAGTTGTAAATATTAAATACATACAAATACTCAAGGCAATGAATCCTTCGAAAGGTTAGCCAGAGCTTCGTAATATGTTTCAGACTAGTAGCCACTTTTGAAAACTGAAATATTGTAAAATAATACATACATACATACATATACTCACGGCTATAAATCCCAAGAAGGGGTAGCCAGAGCTAAGGAACTAGAAGTTCCTCAGCCACTTTTGGAAAGTTGAGTGGGGAAAAGATGGCAAAATAAAGGTTGTTGGTGATGGGTCTCCAACCGCATCGCCCAAAAATCCCTTAAAGTCCCCAACACCGTTAGTCGCCTCTTACGTACACCCACCGGTAGAAATGGGGTAGTGTTATTCTAAGCCGACACTACACAGCAAAATAAAAAAAGGTAAAATAAAGGTTTTTGTGATATGTCTCCAATTGCCGAAAAAGTCACTTAAAACCAGACTTAAGAACACCCACGCTACGACACAAATCTATGCCGACACTACTCAGCAAATATTACAAAATGGGTTAATCGGAGTAGTTCAGAAGTATAAATTAGAAAAACCAGCTCTTCTTGGAATACTACAGTCGCCCCTGCAAGGCATTCCGAATGCGACTGTTTCTATTGAAAGTGGATACAATTTTCATGAGTTGCAGTAAACTAACAATGGAATCGATACCTTTGAAGACAGATTGCCTTACCGGTGATGTTCATTGAGTGGCCTATTTTTTATTTCAATTGTACTGAAATGTAGCTGTAAAGAATAGGTAAAAATACATAAAATTATTTGTGGTTTTGCTGGTTTCACTCCGTATTATTATTTTATGTTATTTTGATATAAAAGTTCAAATTCAATCGTCCACGCCATAATAATCTGCATTTTTTTTATCATTTACATATGGTTTCACATTCTGCAACTCTGATTCTTGTGAATTGTGTGACACGTATACAAAATTTCAAAAAGATCATGATTTAATTTCGGGCGGCTTAGAACTAACCTGCCAAAACTCTTTCTATGCATGCTACCCTGGACCAACTGAGGTCGAATAGTGGCGTAAACAAATTCCACATTGTAGAGCAGTGTCTGCGCACGAAAAAGTTTGTCAACACGCGACGCCTCTTTAGACGTTTCCGGCAGACATGAGCCCCGAACTATGCAACCCGGTGACGCCCGCCGTACTGCGAGGCTCCCGTAGCGCTGTCGTCGCATGAGCGTTCTGCTTTAGCCCAGACAGCATGTTCCGTAGGAACACTGACCATATAAATATTCCCAATTCACATGATTGTACATTTACAGCAGTTAAAAGTTTTTGAGTTATTGTCAGCCATATAGCTTGAGAACCCAAAACCAAGCAGTGGCTGACGAAATACTAATTCAGAAGCTCTGGCTACCGCATTTAGTGATTTGTAACTGTGACTATAATGTAAAAAAATCTTTATAGATTTACTTTTAATCTTGTTGTGTTTTATTTAGATAGACGTTTTTAAAAGTAAATATATATTCAAACTTAAAGTTGAAATTTATAAATGTTGATTTTTATAAATACATACATACATATATATACTAACGGCTAAAAATCCCTAGAAGGGGTAGCCAGAGCTAGGGAATTAGAAATTCCTTAGCCACTTTTGGAAAGTTGAGTAAGGAAAAGATGGTAAAATAAAGGTTGTTGTGGATAGATCCAACCGTATCGCCTAAAAAATCCCTTAAAAGCCCATATACCGTTAGTCACCTCTTACGTACACCCACCGGAAGAAATGGGGTAGTGCTATTCTAAGCCGACACCACACAGCAGATTTTATAAATAGTATTGGTGGTTACTGTTTTACTGATAATGATTCAAATAATCGGTAAGATTGTTATTCTAACTTCTTTGTGTATTTTTTTAAGCCGTCTTATCGCTCTTTAACTAATGACGCATATTTTTTTACAAAATATGCCACTAATTATACTAAATTAAAATAATAAAAGATTTAGCGCTTGAGTTCTAATAAATTATAGTCAGTGTAGTCAGAAGAATTCAGGCGGTGGTGTCAGACTGAGTGTATTCTGAGTTTCGAGGCATTTCGAGCGTTCAGAAATAAAAATAACTATTCGTTGCCCTTGTAGATCAGGAGTGGTGTGTGTTTGACTTAGAAGTAAATTCAAGTATTTTCTTAATGTTTTTGTTGTTGTTCTTGATGTCCTATGAAACCCCACTGGTGCACAGGGCCTGCACAAGGTCCCGCCACGCCTTCCTGTCTGCCGCGACTTCCCTTGCCGCACTCCAGCTCAAACCCACCGCTCGCAGCTCGCTCTCCACCCTCCGGCGCCAAGTGTGTACGGGATGGCCGCGGGCTCACTTGCCATTCGGTGGTCTCCACTCGAAAGCAATGCCGGCGTTTGTGGTCCCTCTTCAAAATATGTGACCTATCCACCTCCATTTTCGAAGAGTATTTTCAGTTACAACTGGAGTCTGCGGTCCACGTTTCGGATTGTCATTGGCAAGTAAAGCGTATAGCCAAAAATCCGCTAAAAGGTAGCGACGGTAGCCTCCTTTGCACCTCGGAGGAACAGCTGCAAAGATGGGTTGAACACTTCACGAGCCTGCTAAAGCAAACTCAGACGACAGACTCTCATGAAACCAGCACTAGCTCACCAGGCACTGTATTAGACATTGCGACACCGCCACCCTCATTTGTAAAACTCTAATAGCGGTGAAGTCTCTGAAACCAGGAAAAGCGCCAGGAGTCGACAATGTGCACGTGCGTTATCTCAGCATATCTATGTTGAGAGCCAATGAAGAATAATGCTGCTACTTCTGCTTCATTGCTGTATCCCCTTCTTACCCGCATCTGGGAGATTGGACAAGTTCCCGATGAGTGGAAACAAGGTCTCCTGTTGAAAGTCCCCAAGAAGGGTGATTTAACGCGATGCGATAACTGGCGCGGCATTACTCTACTGCCATCCGCCGCAAAAGTTCTAGTGAAGATTCTGCTCAACCGTATTGCACCAGCAGTGGCTGAGACGCTGAGGGAAGAGCAAGCCGGTTTCCGCTCCGTGCTCCTGCACAGACAACACGAACACCCTACGCATACTGATTAAGCAGTGTGTCGAATGGCAGTCAGAACTACTGCTGGCGTTTGTCGATTTCGCAAAAGCCTTCGACACTGTGAACTGGAGCGCGTTGTGGTCCAGTCTTAGTCGCAGGGGCATCCTGCAATGTATCATTATATAATCCGCGCACTTTATGAGGGTAGCACATGCCGGGTGATTTATGATAAGGAGCTGGGAACACCAATAAGTATATCTGCGGGCGTCAAGCAAGGATGCTTCTTATCACCGCTTCTCTTCATCATTCTATTGGACGACGATCAAAACACTTCGAGGTGCATCTGTCTTGAAAGAATTAGATTACGCGGACGACATGGTTTTAGTCTCGACAACTCTAGCCCATTTAAATTCTGATTATTTTTGTTTACTCTCAAGTTTATAATACTCTCACTCATGTCTAATTTAAAAAAGTTTACATTATTACCTATTACATAAAAATTTATATCATAGAAATCGATATAGAAACACCAAACTTATACTTGAAATAAGCCATCATCAACATGCTATAAGGATTATTTTTGTATAACGGTTGCCCGGGAAAAAGATAGCCGTGAGTATAATGTATGCAAAATTTGTAATTCTGTTTGTTTGCAAGGGCTTATTTTCGGAGATACTGAACCGCTATTGCGCTAAATTTCACAAAGGGAGAGCAGAGATTGAAGAAACTTCTGACATTTTTAAAACTACGCTACCCGTGCGAAGCTTGGCCGACCCACTTGTATAAAATAAAACTCACATATTTTACCGTTAATACAAATACTTAAATTTATTATTTTCGCTTATCCTATCAAAATAAAAAACATATTTCTTTCTTTTTTAAACATCATAACTATTCGGAAGATGTATTAAATATGCATTATCATTATGCAAAGATAGAATTCTATTCTATTAAATTAATTCGCTTGAACCTGGCTAAAAGATAAAAATTGACAAATTTCTCTTGTTTTAATGCTTAATTATAAATATTTCGTCGCAAAAGTCGCTTTGATTTTATGAGCTTTTATTAACGACGCAATTAGTTCAATGCACGGAATTTTGATTGAAATTGTTCTGTGAATTTTCAGTAAAATGCTTTTAAACACACTTGCTAATGCGAATAAATAAAGCAAAGAAAAATTTCGACCCTGGCAGGGATCAAACCCGCGACCTCCGGCTATACGCCCCCGTCGCTCTGCTTATTGAGCTATAATGTCAAATGGCTACTAGTGCGAAATTCTTCATTTCTTTACACTTTTTTAAGTAGTGTTAAAAAGTTACTTGACATTGTAGCTCAATTGACAGAGCTCGCGGGTTCAATCCCCGCTAGTGTCGAAATTTTCTTTTCTTTATTAGGGTTCCGTAGCCAAATGGCAAAAACGGGACCCTTATAGATTCGTCATGTCTGTCTGTCTGTCCGTCCGTCCGTCCGTATGTCACAGCCAGTTTATTCCGAAACTATAAGAACTACATTATTGGAAATTGGTGCGTAGATGTATTCTGTAAACCGTATTAAGATTTTAAAATAAAATCTGCAAAAAAAACCAAAATTTTTAGGGTTCCCCATACATAGAACTGAAACTCAAAATTTTTTTTTTCATCAAACCTATACGTGTGGGGTATTTATCAAAAGGTATTTGAAAATGATGTTGAGGTTTCTTATATCATTTTTTTCAAAACTGAATAGTTTGCGCGAGAGATTTTTTCAAAGTGCTAAAATGTGTGTCCCCCCCCCCGTAACTTCTAAAATATGGGCATCATAATACTGAAAAAAATATATGATGTGTATTACTATACAAACTACTAACGAAAATTGGTTTGAATGAGATCTAGCCCGTAGTTCTATTTTTAAACGTCATAAATCAAATTACTTACCTAATTTGGCTCCCATGATTTTCACACAAACGGGATTTTCTATATATATGATAGTACGGAACCCTTAGTGCGCGATCGGACTCGCACTTGGCCGGTTTTTTATCCTTTGTTTATTAGTAATAATCGCCACATGAGGTCTTCATGAACATAAACTTGCCAATGCAGTAAATTTTATAGCATTTATATGTTTTGAAATTATTATCAATATCAGCAAAGACATTAATATTTAAGCCAAATGAATCTATATTATTAGAGTTCCGTGCTTTAAAGGTGATACGTCTGTCCGTTCGTCCATTCGTCGACATACTCTTTCTCCTGAACTGTTTTCATTAATAATGTATCTACGTTGCCGCTATAGCTACAAATACTAAAAGTTTTATAAATTAGTAGTTCGCCTCGGTTTCGCACGTATAGTGTCAAGTAATTTTCACTGCTGAACTTTTATCATATGAAACGTGATGATATATGATACTTCTGAAAGTTTGAGCTTCCCATCAGAAAAATTTTTTTTTAAATCGGTTGAGTTGTTGCAGAGCCAATTCATAACCGACGTACATTCTTTCCGCTTTATGACATTATGAAACGTAATTTATCTCTGCCTCCTGGTTTTAAGTTACATCTTCAACAATTTTCAGCCAAATACAAATTGTTGTAAATAGTGTAACTAACATGTCTATCATGAAGCTGGTGCGTAAAAAGTGACGATCTATAGTCTCTGCCTCCCGAAATGGATCTAATGGTGTCAGTAAGTTAATGTGTATCTATAATTTTCTTTTTATTTTATTATTTGAAATTCTACTCAATGTAATAAAATGTGGCTAATTTAGTACTCTCGTAGTACATGTACGTACTCACCCTTGTAACAAACTGAGTAGAAAGCATCTTACTAATTTATATATCACAAAACAATGTTCATACAACCTACGTTAAATAAAATAAGGTGTTTACATAAAGCGGCGATAGGGACCAGACAACCCCAGAGCCATTAGTTAATGGACATGCTTTGACAGTATAATGGCGTTAGTGTTAGTAGAGAGCAGGAGACAACCGCTCGACGATGCTACCCTGGCGTCATTTCAGTGGCCACTGTCCCCTGTCTCACACCTCAACAAATGCAATCAATTTAAAATACAATCAACGTTAAATGCTTTTAAAATTGGTTCAACGCCTACCTAACAATATCACTTATCGGACTATAGTACTGATTGCGTTCATCGCGCCAATTGCCAATTCATTGCGATTTATTCATTGCCGTCGAGTGACAATGGATATTAATTGATAAAGTGTTTTTAATGGGAGTATTTATAATAAAATATCATAAAACTTACTCTCAGTTTTAAGTGACAGAGTTCTTTCACGTGCAGAAGTTTTGGTAAAGAAAAAAAAGGTGGTAAAATAAAGGTTGTCGGCGATGCGTCTCCAACCGCATAGCCCAAAAATCCATTATAAAGCCTCAGTACCCTTAGTCGCCTTTTACGTACACCCATGGGTAGAAACGGGCTACATCTGTTCTAAGCCGACACTACACAGCTACTACTACTACTTTCACACAGTAAAGTTTAAGTTTTGTTGATAATACGATGCTATGTGATTATACGGTTCCTTGAGTAATAGAATTTTTCCAATCATTGTTAAGAATAATTGTGGAAAAAACATCGACTGCCACTTTGCTCCATCCTGAAAAATCCGTCTCACTTGCCACACGTTAATTATTTTTCGAATATAAGTTTTCTTATCTATGTTACTTTGCACATCAAAAGAATAGTTTTACAGGTCAAATTCAATTTCATTTATATTAATGAGTTTTACTACAAATTTTACATAAAACTCCTATATCAGCTAGTGTCAGACAATTTCAAACTAATCTACATTATAAACAGACGTGAAACAGTCATTAGAAAGTTCGGATCAGAAGCTCGGTTACAATATCCTACCGGATAGCGTCAAAGGTTGCCAAACGGAGCTTTCCCGCTCAACTAACTTCGAGGCGAAACTACTTATAAATAATTTAGAGTAACTATTTTGCTTGGATAAATTTAAATAACAGTTTAAAAGCTAATTAAGATAAATATTTACTGTTCACTGAACTGTATTGGATTTAGGATTTTCTATGTTTTATTGTATGAGATGAAATGAATATGTTTTTGTTATAAATTTAATTTTAATTCAGCGTTTGATTTTAATTTAATTCTAACAATGGGCCACAAGAAAAAAATGTAATAAGCAATTTAATTTTCTTTAGGCATGCGACGATCTATTCGTGCAAAGCGACAATAGGCCCCATCACATGAATTCTCTATCCAAAAAAAAGCCTCTGAAAAGTAGGTGACAAAAATTACACATGAACGATGATTTGAGTATTTGTTATAAAACATAGTAGAATGAATCATTTCCATTTGTTTGAAAGGAATGACTTAAGAGGCAAATAGAAAATATTCAAACACTTTTGGATGTGCAATGGGGATGCACCACTTATATAGTACCAAAACCATATATTGCCGACCCTTCCGATATCTGCGTGAAGAAATTGAGTTAATGCCATTCTAAACTTAGCAATAAAAGGATAGAACAATGATAAATGTACACGTAGCTCAACAGCTTTCCCACGGTCGTACGAAGCGGCGTGAGTATGTTTACGTTCGTACATGTACATACTCGGCTCAAACACACACAATGACTCAACTCAAATATCACACTAAAATCAGGCAGGACCAAAAATCTTGTTTTCATTTGGATGGCGGGTCTTCGGTCACAGTTAAGGCCCGATGTTATCATAGCAGCAGTTCGTCGCCATAAAGTAAGGAAACTGGTAATAAATCGCAAGATAACAGCTACGTCCGAATAGCTGAACATTCGCCAACAGTCCTGTTTTCAAACTTGCAAATTGTACAGAACAATGTTGCCTGCCGTGTCCTAAAGGCAGTAAACATTTTATATTCAATTCTGACCTCTTGACATTAAAATGTGCATGCCAGAGCCAGTTACGAAATAAGTTAGAGCCCATTTTGTAATGTCGTAAAAAGGTTACGGTAGGAAACTGAACAATATAGATTTTAATGTTGTTCGTTTCTATGTTTTCGAAAAGATTTATTTATTGATATACTCTAGTAGAAGAATATTCTAAGATTAAAGTTTTAACTTTTAGGGTTAAATCAAAATTTTAACTTTGTATTTAATACTGATGTAGATAAATTGGGACAAAGTTTTTGTACTGAACAAAAAGAAATGTGTCAAATGAAATTCACCATGCAAAATTATTTAGTCTTAATTTTGATTTATGATGTTATGCTTTTTTAGCAACGCACAACAACTAAAAATTACTGATAGTTAAATGGATCAAATATTTTAATACATACATACAAACATATACTCACGGCTATAAATTACTTAACGGGGAAGCCAGAGCTTTGGAATTAGAAATTCCTCAGCCACTTTTGTAAGTTGATTGGGGAAAAGGTGGTAATAATAAATAAATGTTTTTATACAAATTTAAAACATAATGTTGTATTTATTAGTAATAATCCCCACATGAGATTTTCATGAAAAAAAAGATTTAAATTAAGCAATTATAAAACTAAACAATATAATATTTTCATGAAGTAACCAGATACCAACCCAGAACTGAAAACCAATCTGAATTGTACCAAGTAATGCGACAAAGTGTGTACAAAATGGCGGTAGGCCCGCCCTCTATCACGTGGGTACGGCGTCCAAGCAAAATGTGAAGTCCGGAAGTATTTTTACCACACAAACCCCTTCGGGGATTTACGTTACGTTTGAGAGTTTGAATTGGATTATATTTTGGCTTTCAAATTGAGTTTTAAGTAGCTGATTTATGACGTTTTGATCTTTCGTTCAACTAAATTTTTACATTACATTGCAATTAAATTTTATACTAAAATCTATACTTGGCTCAAATCTATGTAATCCATTCAGCAAACGTCTGGTTGTGACGTAAATCTAGGTGAGCATAATGAAATAAAATCGAATCAGTCCTTTCCCTTCTGTACCCATCAGTTTGAATGTAAATTTATGCAAACTTATTCCGGGTAAGAGCATTTATAGTAGCCGAGCTAATCAAGGAAAACGCAGAATGTACATCCAACACATTTACACATTTTCAGCTAATAAAGTTACGAAAATTAACACCCTTGTTATTCGCAGGCCAAAACTTTGTCATTAAAATAATGCAAATTCACTTAGTTTTCTATGAACATATCCTTGAGTCAATAGATTTAGATAAGCGTATATAAGGCTGTGTTCATATTTTTGTTTAAGAAAATAAACAAGAATTTATATGATGATAGGTACTTACTTACAAAATTTATTACGCTGTATTTCATGCGAATTTCTTGCAGCACGCGAGTTGTGAATATAATACACGATATATAATATGTTATTTTTAGCATATGGCCAATATGTATTCCATCGATACCTACTTCATGTAATTTATAATATATCTTTAGGGTCTCGAGTACTTTGTTCTACATATAATATAATTCGTTGAGATTTTTGCCGTGTTTATGTTGCACGTCAAAGTTTCAAAATGCTATTATTTGATAGAATTCCTTTAATTCTTCTTTCAATATAGAAAATAGAGTCATACATACATACATATACTCACGGCTTTAAATCCCTTGAAGGAGTAGCCAGAGCCAGGGAATTACAATTCCCAAGCCACTTTTGGAAGTTGCGTGTTTAAAAGATGGTGAAATAAAGGTTGTTGGTGATGAGTCTCCAACCGCATCGCCCAATAATCCCTTAAAAGCCCCAACCGTTACCGTACCGTACCGTTAGTCGCCTCTTACGTACACACACCGGAAGAAATGGGGTAGTGCTATTCTAAGCCGACACTACACAGCTAAAATACAAAATAGAGTCACCAGTTTCAATAATAAATTATGTTTAATTTAATTATGTTTTAGCATGAAAAACATTAAAAGCCTATTAACTATGTTCATAGTTAAGTGATTCATTTATAATTCGTCCGCAGACAAACTTAAACAAAGATAAAAAAATATTATCTCTTATTTTACTTGCAACGCTCATTTAGCTGTATTCTGGCAATATGAATTTAACCCACTTCGCAATGTCCGATGTAGATGTAAATGCTGAAATTCCGTGCGCATGTGTAAATTAACTAACAATCCAGTGCTATGGCGGAGCTGGAACGTGACCATACGAGCAATCAATAGAACGTCACAACCCTATTGAACATATTTCCATAGGCTAATAAAGCCCATAGGCTTTGATTTGTATTTTCAATTATTTCAATTTTATATGGTCTACATTATATCCATGTCTCTGTTTGCATACAAAAGTCACTCTGTGTAACACACTATTAATTAAATAATTTATTAGGTTTATATTTTTATACGGGTTTTATCAACTTGGCTACGTTTTTATTTACCTCAAAATAGTATTATTTCAATTGAAACAATCTTTTAAATACGTATAAAACTGAGACCACTAAAAAGTAATAACCATCACTGACTGAATTTTAGCCCTTTAATTGGGTTTAGTTAGGAGACACGACTACTTAAGAGCTTAATCCATTTGACTGCATGCAGACGTCTGAATATTTCAGCATCTGCATGCAGACTAGTAGAATAATATTCAGAACGCTAGGCTAGTGTGTAGGCTCCTAGCACACTAAATTTTTAGTAGCTCCGTCTCAAGAGCTTATTCCATTTGTCTGCATGCAGACGTCTAAATACTTGCAGACTAGTGGAATAACGTTTTTAATTAGATGAGAATAGATTAAATTATATGATTTCGGCATATTTCAAGCAACCCCTAAGCTTCGGTTTTTTAGTGTAATCTTCAATGCAATATTAAAAAAAAATGCTTTAGCTTTTGGCACTTTTGCCTAACACAGTATGCTTAGTAAAATTTGTTCAAGAGAAGCATTCACTGGCAAACAAGTTCACTTGTTGCTCGATCCGTGATTCTACCACAGCAAACATTTAAATTATGATTTGTGCATTTTGGCAAGTGCTTGTGTCAACCATTGTGAAATTACTGAATAGTGAATTAGAGTCGGTTGAATTTACTCTACTCTTTTTTCATTATTTCCTGTTATGCAGCCAACAATCTTCGTTTGGTTAGTACTGGAAATATTAATTCAAAAGAACGTTACTAATAAATAAAGAATAAATAAAGGAAAGAAAAATTTCGACACAGGCGGGAATCGAACCCGCGACCTCGGGTATACGCCCCGACGCTCTGCCAACTGAGCCACCGTGTCAATTGGCTGCCAGTGCAAAATTCTTCTATCCTTTATTTCTTTTACACGTTTAAGTAGTGTTTTGCGTTTCCTACCTCCGAATTTTAACTAATTTGGAAGGCCATTTGTCTAATTTTTCAGATAGAATGCAAGTGTTGAAAACGCCTAACTATCACATAATTTAAATCTTTTTGTTCATGAAAACCTCATGTGGGGATTATTACTAATAAACTCTGGCAGCCAATTGACACGGTGGCTCAGTTGGCAGAGCGTCGGGGCGTATACCCGAGGTCGCGGGTTCAATTCCCGCCTGTGTCGAAATTTTTCTTTCCTTTATTTATTCTTTATTTATTTGTAATAATCCCCAAATGAGGTTTTCATGAACAAAAAGATTTAAATCAAAAGAACGTTTTTTTGTTTCCATATTTGTTTCTCATAAAAATCGTTAAAGATTCATGAAGTTATTCAATGATTAATTAATTAATCATTTTTCAATTCAAAGTACTTCATTCTTCATAATTTTTACCATTTCATTTTTACTACCAACGAAATTCAAATTGTAATTTTACCTTTTTTATGAATCATTTTGAAAATACACTTTCATTTTTGGAAAGTTAGTGATTTTTTAAATTTATTTAAGCTGTGTAGTGTCGGCTTAGAATAGCACTACCCCATTTCTTCCGGTGGGTGTACGTAAGAGGCGACTAACTGTATAGGGGTTTTTAAGGGATTTTTAGAGCCAAATTAAGTACAATTTAAAGTCTTGTGGGATATTAACTTGATTATGCATTTTATTGTTTAGAATTACTCATATTCATCATGTAAATGTTGCTTTCAGCGGGATTTGCACCCGCGATCCCCATACCCAGAAGCTGTCACCAATTCACAAAGACATGGAAAATCTGCGACTAAAAGGGATTGTTGGGCGATGCAGTTAGGGACCCATCGCCAACAACATTTATTTACAATCCTTTTCCCACTTGACTTCCAAAAGTAGCGGAGAATTTTTCATTCCAAAGCTCTGGCTAACCCTTTCTGGGGTTTATATCCGTGAGTGTATGTATGTATGTACCTTGACACAAGATGGCAAGCTAAATCGTTAAAATGTTATAAAATAGTGATTAAAAGTAATTAACGATAACATTATAACTTACATTGTTCCTGGTTCGTTGTACTACAAAGTATTTAATAGAAACAGATTAATTTCAGGTCGGATTATTACAACTGAAGTTAAATTATGACTGACGTGTACATGTATGCGCAATCAAGTAACCGTGAACTTTAAGTTATTATGTTGTACGTTTTGGAATATAAATTACATATTGGAATTACACATGTGTGTATTGAATTGGCTTGGAAAACGTAGAGTTTGACTGAAAAATATATAATCATATTTATTTTTAAAAAAGATTGCTGTTCAATGTTGACTGAGAATACATACATGTATACATATACACAAGTTTGGAATAAAAAAATCCTCAGTTATTTTTTGAAGTTAAGTGGGGAAAATATTGTTATTGTTTTTGGTGATGGGTCTCCAACCGCATCGCCCGAAAATCACTGAAAGGGCCCCAGTACCCATGGCCACCTCTTACGAACATCCAATACATTTTATTGAAATTTTCAAAAGATATAGATAGGATTTCGTTCGTACACAATGTTATACATTCTACGATCGCATTTTACTAAAACTAATCACTGTTTTGTCATCCATAGTGACTAAAAAAATTTGATACCTCAAAAAAGAATGAATTTAAAGAAATGTAAATTTCTAACTTAACTTTACAAAATTGCGTATGTATGAATGTATGAATGTAACGTATACTTATAAAAAAGAGTTATTAAAAAAAAAAATTATGAGTGTTTTATGATGATTTTATATTAATTGATGGCGATGAAAAACATCGTTTTATTTGATTTTTTTGTTTTGTTTAATAATACTTACTACTATAAAACCCGTAAAAAGTGAGTCTGACTCGCACTTTGCCATTCTTTATCATGTTATTTCAAACAAGCAAAACTTCCATCTATTTACTTACACATTGTAAACTTTGTACACTCTAAAGCCAGTTTAAAATGTATGAACCAATGGTTTTGTAAGATTTCTTAGGTACAGGTAAAACAAATAGCAAGCAAACTGAGCAATATGGCTAACCAATCAATGAAATTGATTGGTACTCATCTTCCATATTAATTGGTACTCATCACGCCACATATACATTTACGAAGTTCTGATTTTGTTTCAAACTCATCTGACTCAATGTGAAGATATTTTTCATACATATATAATACTCACGGCCATAAATCCCAGGTATTTTTTATCCCACATTATATTCAAAATTTTAACCTAATTGTATTATTATATAGTTATATTTTCTAATCATGTTGTTATGCTGTGTAATGCCGGCTTAGAATAGCATTATTCCATTTCTTCCGGTGGGTGTACGTAAAAGGCGACTAACGGTATTGAGGCTTTTAAGGGATCGATGCGGAGACCCATCACCAAAAACCTTTAATATTAACATATTTTCCCCACGCAACTTCCAAAAATGGCTGAGTAGTTTTTAATTCCCTAGCTCTGGCTACCCTTTCATGGGATTTATAGCCGTGAGAATATGTATGTATGTTATATGTCCCGTAGCGCATTCAAAGATAATAAAGATAAAAAAAAGATAAAAATATTTACTTTATATATAACTGTATACTATATATAATTGTCAAGAATGTTTTGAACAATAATTGATCTTGTCCTTTGCACTAGGCTCAGCCTGTATCGCAAACGGACAGCTACATTACATAATTATTTCCACATACCATTCTTACTGAATACTAAGAAAATTGAAATAATAATTCTTTATTTAGAACACAGCGAAAAAAATAAAATGAAATAAAAAAATAAATAAAAAGAAAAATGCAAAAGAAATTACCTATACAAAAATAAATTAGCTGACAAATTAATTCATTTACTAAAGCGATATTTAAGAATTTTCTATACCTCAGCATTTGTGTGTGTGTGAGGGAGAGTGTGAGTGTGTGTGTGTGAGCTTTTGTGTGTGTGAGTGTTTGTGAGTATGTGTGTTTGGCGCCAATACATCTGCGTGAGTCAGTTTATTTAAGAAGTGATCTGAATCAGTGCTTCGGTCTCTGCAGACGTCATGTCCATCAGCAAGTTCGTAACTTTTTTTTAAATTATTTTGATAGGATAGTCCTGTAAATTGGGTATTGACTTAGAAATTTTAGTGTACACAAAAGGAGCCAAAAATTTTTCAGATCTTTGTGCAAAACTAGTATTTACTTTAGGCACATTTAGCATTAACTGACGCTTAGAAGTCCCGGTTTCGGAACGCATATGATAATTTAGGTTTGCGTGGGTCTTAAGTACCAGTCTTAGACAACAAAGTTGACGAACGGTCAACACTTTTGCCTCCCTGTACAATGTGTGTGTTGGAAACCTGCGAGGTTTTTGCAGAGCAGTTTTTAACACTGCTCTTTGGGCACGTTCCAGGACTATCAAAATGGAGCTTGCGCACCCACCCCAAGCCGAGATGCAATAGTTTAAAAACCGATTGGCATAGTGCAAAATAGAGTAATTTTAACGCGGCACCGTTTGTAATATTGCGTAAAAGTCTGAAAGCATTTGTCATTTAAGCACTCGTGTAGCAGTAACGCTAATGTGTTCACAAAAATTCAGGTTTTCATCGATGGTGATCCCCAGATATCTTATTGATCGTGCACTTGAGATGTCCTGGCAATTGCAACACGTTTGATCGTCGCTGGAAACAAGGGGGCAAGTAGATTCTGTTTTGAAGAACTAACTGTTTTTTGTATTCAGTTTAAATAAAAAAAAAATACCTTAAGTTCTTATACGTTGTTGTGTTTGAAAAGTTCTTGACTGATGACTGTAATAAAGGACCTTGTAAAGCATGAACATATTAAAATAACGTGGTTGTTTTTGCTTTTATATTTTAATTAATTTTTTTTTTTTTCAGTAAACGAATGTTTGTAAGTGATTAAATGATTTATTTTGGTTAATACTGCGTGATAGCTCAGTGGGTAGAACACCGCTTATCGTGCAGACGACTAATGTTCCACTAACTATGACGACTAATGTCCCAGGTCGGGCCTACACCAATTTGTCTTTCCTAAAGACATATGTGTTCAGAAGTAATAGTAGCTCTGCCAACCCCTTCGGGGCCATTCGGCGTGAACGTTTGAGTCTTTGAGTCTTCTGCTTTATGTATACGTATCTCAAACTAGGGGCTTGAGAATCAGATCATGTTTTGAAAAATTACATATCTGCCCTGCCTTCGTATTTACTCGCGTATATTTCAAAGTTCTGTTCATAAGTTGATCATACACAACTGCTACGAAAGGATAATTTTGCAAAACAAAATAAATTTAACGTTATCAAAATTCATGCAACGTTAATAAATTCCGTCTTACAGTATTAATTTGTGTTTGTAATCCAAAATGTGTCGCAGAATACAAACATATAAATCCACTTTGCAAGTTTACATTTTCCAGACGCGTCATGAGCGAAATATTGCGCCAGATACGAGTAATTACAGTATGAAAGGAAAACGTTGCTTTATCAGTGTGGTTGTTAGTTGGTTAGAATAACAAATCAGCTAATTGCGAGTCGCGGCACGCGGCTACAGAGCCTCTGCCTAATTGTACTTCCACACACTAATCTCGCACTATAGTGGGCATTACTTCTCGTTATGCCGTAAATTTTGGTGTTAAAGCTTAGCAAGGTGTTTTTACTAGTGTAGTCATTACGTATAATGACCGACGCCATAATGCTACAATGTTTTGCTACACATTAGTTATGTATGTTGTGTTTATTCGTTCAAGATGATCTTACGAAGGTTATGTTGATAGGATATGCATATGTTGAGGAATGTTTATATTAACTTTGGAACACAATCTTTGAAGATTCCAGTATTTTTAGAAAAACATCTGCAACAATATCAAAAGTTTTATTTCTAACTAGTGGATCGGCCCAGCTTCGCACGGGTAGCGTAGTTTTAAAAATATCGGAGGTATTTTCAATCACTGCTCAACCTTTGTGAAATTTAGCGCCACTTATAGCACTCCTGAATAGTTTAGCTTTGTGATTGTAAAAGCGCTTAAAAGAACTGTTTAGTATCTCCGAAAATAAACCCATGCAAACAAACAATCAGAGTTACAAATTTTGCATACATCATACATATACTCACGGCTATCTTTTGTCCGCGCAACTATTACTAAAAAGTAATTCAGCATGATTCAGTATTCACGTTCGACGACAGGGCGCGATGGCTTATTATTGGTGTTTCTCTACCAATTTCTATTTTTTTTATTGAATAGGTAATAATGTGAGATGAATGAGAGAGCTATAAGCGTTAGAGTAAACAAATATAATCAGAATGCTCCGAACTGCTAAGCTATCAGGAGTTACACGTGTTATTATGAGTCAACCAAAAAAGATAGACATATGCTGTTGAAGAATATTTTTTAGGCAATTTTATGTAGAATATTTCCGTGATACGTGATTTCTATGTAACTGTAACCATTAAGGCGCGTGTGCAACGAAAGCTTAAAAAATGGAGTAACTTCCCACGTTTTCCCAAAATTTCCAAAAATTCCCCTAGACTACTTTGCTACACCAATTTGTCTTTTCTAAAGTCATATGTGTGGTTAATTTATCATGGTTGCTAACGGTGAGGGAAAACATCGTGAGGAAACCCACATGGCTGAGTTGTACTTAGTCATGTGACAGTGTATTCGTACAAAACGGCGATAGGCCTGCCCCCTATCACGTGAGTACACTGTCTAAGCAAAACGTGGGTACTCTGAACATCAGGTGACAAAGTCACGTGATGTTCAGAAGTATTAGTACCTCTGCCAATCCCTTCGGGGGTATTCAGCGTGAACGTTTATGTTTATGTTATGTTATGTTACTTTGCTAAAAAGTATACTATAACCTGCCCAAGAGTATGAAGAATAATTCCACCAAGTTTTGTCAAAATCCGTCGAGTAGTTTTTGTTTCCATAAGGAACATACAAACCGACAGACAGACAGACAGACAAAAATTTTACTGATTTCATTTTTGGCACCAGTATCTATCACTTATCACCCCCTGATAGTTATTTTGAAAATATATTTAATGTACAGAATTGACCTCTCTACAGATTTATTTTAAGTATAGATATGGATTAGATTAAAGACTTTGTAGACCGTTGGTTTTACACTAAATTTGTAAAAAAAACACAAAGTGATAAACTTAGGTAAAGATGTATCTCCCGATTGCACAAAGATTAGTTCATATTAAGACAAAGTGATAGCTCAGTGGATAGAACACCGCTAATCGTGGAGAAAACTACTGTTCTAATCCCGGGTCGGGCACTACACCTACAACCCTTTTCTAAAGACATGTGTGTGGTTAATTTATCATTGAGTTTAAGTTCATTATATGGTGAGTCTTGTGACAGTTTTGACAATGAGAATAAGCAATAAAGTATAATATTTGCACACAGGAAAATACACTGAAGACCGCTTTTAATCAAAACAAATCGATTTTTCAATAACCTAGTTGCTCCAACCTCGAGAAGATTTGGTGATCGCAGAATCTAAAAAATAAAATTGGGCCTGTCTAGAATTTAAGATGTTACCTTCACGCTTATATAAAAGATTTAAATAAAGGTAAAAATGAAATTCTATGTATTAAAATTACACCGTCAAATTAAAAAGCGCATTAAATGTTGATGCTGTTTAAATACGTTATGATATGACCATGACCAAAAATATCAACCCAACATTAAACGGGTTTGATAGTATGACACATCTATACTTATAATAAATCTGTAGAGAGGTCAATTCTGTACATGAAATTTATTTTCAAAATAACCATCAGGTGGTGATTAGGGATCGATACTGATGCCAAAAATGCAATCAGTAAAATTTTTGTCTGTCTTTCTGTCTGTCTGTCTGTCTGTCTGTCTGTCGGTTTGTATGTTCCTTATGGAATCACAAACTACTCGACGGATTTTAACGAAACTTGGTACAATTATTCTTCATACACCTGCGCAGGTTTTTGTATACTTTCCAGCAGAGTAGTAAAGGGGAATTTTGGGAAATTTTGGGAAAACGGGAGAAGTTACTCCATTTTTTAAGCTTCTTTCGCGTGTGCAGCCTCAATGGTTAAACTTACATAGAAATCATGTGTGACGGAAATATTCTTCATAAAATTATCTAAAAAAAATCCTCAGCAGTTTATGTCTATCTTTACGGTTGACTCACAATAACACGTGTAATTCCTGATAGCTTAGCAGTTCGGAACATTCTGATTATATTTGTTTACTCTTACGTTTGTTAACCTCTCACTCATCCCTAATTTGAAAAAGGTAACATTATTACCTATTCAATAAAAAAAGAATCATAGAAATCGGTAGACAAACACCGAAATTATACATAAAATAAGCCATCGCGCCCGTGATCAAAACCAAATCTTTACTAATTTACATATAACATACTAGATGGCGCCAGTAGTTGCATCCTACATCACGTAATGATTTATTGTTTAGTATAAATACGTCATAGCGTTTTATTCCAAAATTTGCTATTAAACGGAAATACTGAACCGTTCAATAAAGCGCATTTAAAATCATAAAACTACACTGTTTAGGGAGTGCTATAAATTTAATAAATTGAAAACATTGCGCTGAATTTCACAATGCTTGAGCAGTGACTGAAGAAAGAAACCTCAGATATTTAAAAAAACAACGCTACCCGTGCGAAGCTGGGACGATCCACTAGTTAATAAATAAAGGAAAGAAAAATTTGGTCTCTAGCGGGGATCGAACCCGCGACGTCCGGGTATTCGCCCGCGGAATACGCGGGTTTTTAGTAATAATCCCCGCATGAGGTTTTCATGAACAAAAACTTTCTAATGAGTATGATGGGCAACGACATCATTTTAACGGATTTCAAAAAAGTTTTCGATCGTATCGATCATGTCCGTCTTCTTGAGAAACTATATATTGCGGGTATTCATGGGGATCTTCTTAGATGGTTTGCTTCCTACATTGAGAATAGGACGCAGTCTGTTGTTGTGAATGGTTTTTCTTCTGAATGGACTCAAATAAAATCAGGAGTGCCGCAGGGTTCGTTGCTGGGACCTCTCTTGTTTGTTTTATTTATAAACGATGTAACTTCTTGTTTTAAAGCATCAAAGGTTTTGTTATTCGCGGATGATATGAAAATCATGAAGTCAATTCAAACTCCAAATGATTGTAAAAACCTCCAGGATGACTTGAACAGATTTGAGTTGTATTGCGCGGATAACAAACTAGATTTAAATGTTAACAAATGTTTTGTTATATCGTTTACACGTAAAAATAATAAAATTTTTCATTCATATTCAATTAAACAATGTCAATTAGTCAGAACAGTTAATACTCGCGATCTCGGCATCACCCATGACTCCAAATTGCTCTATGATTTACATATTAACAACATTGTAAATAAAGCTTCAAGTACTCTGGGATTTCTAATTCGATCATGCAAGTACTTCAAAAATGTAAAGGCAATCAAAATTATCTATTGTTCTTTTGTTCGAAGCATTTTGGAGTATGCATCGCAGGTGTGGAATCCTAGATATTCAGTTTACATAAATAGAATAGAGTCAATACAAAAACGTTTTCTGAGGTATTTGGAATATAAGACCGTGACAACTGATGACAGCTATGAGTTACGATGTAAAAGACATCACATATTACCACTAGAGTTTAGGAGACAGATTGCTGATGCAGACTTTATAATCAAGACAGCCAATAATTTAATAGACTGTTCTGAGTTACTGGAACATATAAAGCTCCGAGTTCCAAAATCATCTAACCCGCGTCACCCTAGTGAAATGTATATTCCGAAATGTAGAACTAATTATCGGCAGAACAGCTTTTCCATAAGGGGCGCTAAAACTTTTAATATCTTTTCCAGAAATCTGAATTTGGACTTATTTAATATTAATTCTAGCACATTTAAGACAATGGCAGCGAAATCTTTTTTTGATGCTGAGAAAATATGATAATTTATTTAATGACATATTTGTAATGTATCTCTTTTTTTTTTTTTATATGTATATATATATATGTATTACACAATATTATATAAATAATACACATATATATGTTTGAGTGAGTATGTTTATGTTTATTTTATTGGTATATATATATATTTTTACATTTACAATTAATACCTAGAAATTTGAGAAAGACTAAGGTTTCATATTTTATTGGTGAAAACTATTAGGCTAATGTGTGTTAAAAGTGTATCCTAATTTTAAGTATCACAGCTGTTTGTTTTCCTTATGTAAATAAATAAATAAAAATAAATAAATAAATGATGCATTCTCAAATAATGGTTACAATATCAAAAGTCGTTGCTATGTTTTAGAATAAGAATTTCTCCCCTTTAAATGTAATATAAGATGGTAAAATATAAAAATATAATAATATTCCTAACCGTCTCGTCCAAATATTGCTAAAAAAGTTTCTTAGTGTACCGTACCCCTTGACGAAATCAATACATAGTATAAAACAAAGTCGCTTTCGCTGTATGTCCGTATGTATGCTTAGATCTTTAAAACTACGCAACGGATTTTGATGCGGTTTTTTTTAAAAGATAGAGTGATTCTTAAGGAAGGTTTGTATGTATAATAAATGCATAATATAGCAGAGAAACACTGATAAATTTAAAGATTTCTTACGTGATGTCGTAAATAAGCACGTTTTTTTGCGCTTATATTGCAAACGCTGGCTGAACCCTACGAGATAGACCAAAATAATGTACTACAGTATTGTTCACCTTAAAAAGTTCAACACAAAAGTCCGCGATGGTATATGTCTATCTCTTAGGGATAACCCAGCATAACCATTTTTATTCTTTACTAAAAAATGGTTATTTACGAAGTGATTTTAATCAATACAGCATTAATCCTTATCCAATTAAGTACCTCAAATAAATTGTGCATTTATTATAGATCAATATGCTTTTTACAGCATGTAATTTAAGTGAATATTACCGAAGATATTACAAATTTAAAATGCAGGGTCGTAGTTGTTTACGCCGGGCGGCGCGTGCCTATAAATAGCGCGTCGATGGCCCGCGCTTCGCCTCCTATCCGACTTAGCTTAGGTACACTCCTTTGCCACGCCAGGGCGGCCTTCAGCCGCCCGGCACAACATATTAAGGTGACGCCGAACCGGTGGGGTTTTAGTCGGTAAAAGTCCGACATACCCCCGATCCTATGAGGATTTCCCCACCGGTAAACAAAAAAAAAAACGCGCTTCGCCTTATAGCCCTTTATCTATATATTTGCAGCGATCGCACGCGTTTATCGGAGCTCTCTAGCGAGGAAAATATCAAAAATTAATTAAACTGAATAGAATAAGTATGTTTTGTTGTTGATTATCTTTTAATTTTTATTATTATATTAGTAGTATTATAAGTACAATAGGTTAGATAGGATTAGCTTAAAACCATATTTCTTGGTATTTCTTCCATTAAGTCTTTGATTTGAATTTAGAGTTAAGACAATTTAGTATTATGGCGAGCATTTTCAATTATTGAAAATTATAGTTAAGTTCATAGAAGAACTGAATAGAATAGGTATATTTTGTTGTTGATAATCTTTTGTTTTTAGTCGAACGAATAGTAAGTTAATATTTTTTACTCCAGCACTAACCAAAAGGACATTCTGTAGTAGGTATATTTTATTTTGCATTGCACCCGTGCGAAGCCGGGCGGGTCGCTAGTAATTAATAAAGATAAGCTGCATTGTTCAAACTTTCATCAAAAACAAAAAGGAAAAAAACAAGGCGTTATCAAATATTCCACAAATATACTAGAATTTATTAAAACAACATACATACATAAACACATAAACTCACTCAGATAAAATTAGCTCTTTTTGTACATAGCAAATATTAAACGCAAATGTAACTTAAATTTTGTGAAGGTAGTTAGTATTAATAATTTTATAGTACTGTATAATGACAAATAACACCTCAGTCTTCCCGTGACCATGATAACTGAAAAGTTTTCGAAACGTCGTCGGGCTTTAAAAATAATGTAATAACACGCGATTAAAATATCCGAAAATCAATAGTTGTTTCAATTATAATGTGCAATCGTGAAAATCTTAGAAAATACTACATAAACTCACGGTCAATAATCCAAATAAGGGGTAGCCAGGGCTTTAGAGCTAGAAAATCCTCAGCCACATTTGGAAGTTGTTACGCGACAAGATAAAGTATCGTTGGTGTAGTCTTAGTTGCTTCTTACGACACCCACGGACAGAAAATGGGGAAGTGCTATTCGAAGCCAACACTGTGTTTACGCACAGCATGTACATATATGTCAATAATTTGTGTAGAGACTAAGTTTTCCATTTTGCTAGTAATTAGATTAAATCTATTGAAAAGTAATAATTCCTACGAATCTCATAAGCATTAATACAATTTCCATAGAGACCATGAAAGGGATAATTATTAGAACTGATTAATAAATTAAAATGCATTAAATGAATTATGAGGAAAATATAAAAGAACATATTATACTGGCTTATGTTTTACTTTTAGCTGTTTGCAGCCTAGAATAGCATTAAACCGTTTCCCATCGAGGGCAATTCCGTGGAGGCGATTAAGGGTTATTAGGATATTACAATGATTGTTGCCTGATGGGGAACGAGATCTACCCAAGACCAACCCCTTGATTTTATCGCTTTTTCCTACTCAACTTCCAAGAGGGCTAAGTGTTTATTTATTATAGCTTCAGCTACTCCTTTTGGGATTTAAAGTCGTGAGTATAGATGTAATAAGGCAACCGTGATAGCCCAGTGGGTAGAACACTCGGTTATCGTGCAAACGACTAGTGTTCAAATCCTGGGTCGGGCCTACACCAATTTGTCTTTTCTAAAGACATATGTGTGGTTAATTTATCACGGTTGTTAACGGTGAGGGAAAACATCGTGAGGAAACCCACATGGCTGAGTTGTACTTAGTCATGTGACAGTGTATTCGTACAAAACGGCGATAGGCCTGCCCCCTATCACGTGAGTACACTGTCCATGCAAAACGTGGGTACTCTGAACACCGGGTGACAAAGTCACGTCATGTTCAGAAGTATTAGTACCTCTGCCAACCCCTTCGGGGATATTCGGCGTGAACGTTTATGTTATGTATATATTGTATATGTTATGTTACGTTATATATGTTTATGTATAGATGTAAGCATATAATTTTGTGATTGTATATGTGTCTCTTTCTAAAGTCATATGTGTGATTAATTTATCATAGTTGTTAACGGTAAAGGAAACAATCGTGAGGAAACGCAAATGGCTGAGTTGTACTTAGTCATGTGACAGTGTATTCGTATAGAACGGCAAAAGGCCTGCCCTCCATCACGTGCCCACATTGTCACTGTGCTCGGCTCTGGATTTATATATATGTACACCCCTAACCTGAAAGGTTCCTTTTCTAATTTCCACGTGGATTACCTATGCACCTTTAATGCAATAAACAAAAATCTTAAACGAATGGTGTGGAAATTTTTCTTTCCTTTATTTTACTTTAATTTATTTGCAATAAACAGGAGGATCTTATTATTTTTTTTGCATGACAAATATTTAAACAATACTGACTATGTTCAAAAATACATATTATTTTACTTTAACCTCTTGTAAAGCAGTGTCCAAATAATGGCCAACATAATTTAAATTTTATCAACCCACAGATAGAAGTGAAAAACAATAAATTGTTGATAATACTTGTGCCTAATAAAGGGTTTAGTGGATTTCATTTATAATTCATCCGCAGATGAGCTAAAACAAAGATAAAAATATATTCTCTCTTATTCACTGGCAATGTAATCCAGAAGAATTAAACCTACTTCGCAATGTCCGATGTAGATGAAAATGCTGAAATTCCGTGTGCATGTTTTAATTAACTAACAATCCAGTTCTACGGCGGAGCTGGAACGTGACCATACGAGCAATCAATAAACGTCACAACCCCATTGAGTATGGGCTTTGATTTGGGTTTCCAATTAGTTCAATTTTATATGGTGACCACTATATCCATATCTCTGCTAGCAAAAGTCAATCTGTGTGGCATACTATTAATTAAATAATTTACATACATACATACATACATATACTCACGCCGTTGATTCCCATTGGGGTAGGCAGAGACTATCGATCGCCACTTCGTACGATCCTGGCAAACCTCTCTTGCTTCGTCTACATCCATCAATCTTTTCATACATGCCATTTTATTCTTCATACTTCGGATGCCTGCCTTTTTGAGCACACTTTCAATTTGGTCCAAGTGTGTCTTTCGTGGCCGTCCTGTACTAACATTACCAGCCACTTACAGGCAACCAGCGCATCTTCTTTGCTTTCAAACCTCTGCCCTATTAGTTTTTATTTGATTTTTGGAAACAAGTAAAAATCACAAGGCGCTAGGTAAGGGAAATATGACAGGTGAGGGAGAATTGACACATTTTTCGAGTTGAAAAAGTCTAGTGTTCTGGCAGACGTGTGCGGCGCCGCACTTTCGTGGTGCCAGAGAAGATGCCGGATTCCTGACTTCGGTCGCTTGTCACACCAAGCTGATATTACTGTTGGAGCTCAAACTGTCACATACCATTTAAAGTTCACCGTTCTTTCATTCTCTAGCACAACAGTAGCAATATGACCCGTTTTGTAAAAAACGAGGCGACCATTTGTTTCTGTGTGTTTCGTGCACGTCGACATTTCGTTGGAGTTGGCTCGTCTTCAAAGCACCATACAGTCGACTGTCGCTTTGATTCGAGATCATAGTTATATAGCCATGTTTCGTCACCAGTCAGTATATCATATACGTTTTTTTCACTCCTCCGTTGAATTTATTTATCACAAATATGGGCACCAATCCACCCGACGGTCTTTCTGCTTATCGGTAAGTTTGTGCGGCACCCATCTCGAACAACGTTTACAAAAAGAAAAGTTGGTCGCGAATTATGGTTTGCATTGCTGCGAAAATCACGTCAACTGAGCTCCATTGTTGCAAGTGAATTCCCGCAGGTTCTCAAAAAAATGATGCTCATTCAAATAAAAATAAATAAAAGAAGTGTATTCTATATTCAAATATGTCAATAAAAAACCAGCCTATAAGATGGTGTGATGTGATGGTGTGCCAGTGACAATTAAATGAGAAAAGAGTATCTAACTTCTATTGGCATGCCCCTCGTATAACCATTACTGACTGAAGTTTTCCCTTTAATTGGGAGATGATGTTTATAGTTAGGGACTAGCTGCTTAACCAAAATTTTAGCTTTTGGCACTTTTGCCTAACATATTATGCTTAGCAAAATTGCTGAAGAGAAGCATTCACTGGCAAACAAGTTCACTTGTTGCTCGATCCGTGATTCTACCACAGTAAAAATTTAAATAATCTTTTGTGAATTTTGGCAACTGCTTGAATAAACCATTGTGAAACTACTGAATAGTGAATTGAAGTCGGTTGAATTGACTCTGCTTGTCATTATATCTTTTGGTATGCAGCCAAAAATATTCGTTAGGGTAATATTGGAAATATTAATTCATAAGAACTTAATCAATAAGTATATTTCGAGTCCATATTTGTTTCGTTAAAATATTTTTTTTATACATTAATGAAATTTAACAATGATTACTTAAGTAATCATTTTTCCATTCAACGTTTTTCATTCCTCATAATTTTAAAGATTAATTAATTTTAAATTTAATTGTAAATATGAAGGATAGTCTCTATCCAAACCAAACTATGGAATAACATATAATTTCCTATAGTCGTTACATGTAACACTCATTAATACGTAAAAGTATTAATAATTAATTTCAATAATTCATCATTTCTTTGACAGCAAAAGTAATAATACCAATACCTACTTACAAGCTTTTAAGATGTGTGTTGCTGAGTTTCTTACGGGTTCAACAATATACTTTCCGAATCCGATGTAGAGTCAGTAGAGTAAGATTTAACTTATACGTAAGTTTGTGACGTTCAAAAAATAGAGAAAAATTCTTTATATTTTGAAATGAATACTTTTTGTCTTTATCTTTTCTGTTTATTTTTCAGTTATTCATACATATGTTAACGGAAAAGTATGTAATCCATCATTGTATACAATTCCTAGTAAATGTATGTAATTCCTAAAATCGCACGGAAATGTGTGAAATAAATTATATTATACTTACACATTACACATTTCCTAGGAAATCTATACATTTCCTAAATAGCAATCGGATATGTAAAACATTTAAGATATTGGTGGGTATGCGGGGACAGTGGGACGAGAGAAGGGTATTGCTTCGCCTGATCCGGCGCGATATGCTGGCCACGTGGATGTAAGATAATGATAATTCACATTGGAGTGAGGGTTTGAGATTTGTCCAACTGATGAAAAACAGAGCTTTTCATGCTGGTATCAAGCAAACTCCGTATGAGGCTCTTTTTGGATGTAAAGTAAAAGTTGGTTTACAATAACCCAATGATTTCACGCAAAATGTTGAAGACGTTTTAGATCAACCCGAAACAAACACGCAACCTCCAAATTGCACCCTCCAATGCAGCGTCTGTTCACAGGAAACCACAGGAGCTCATCCATGTAGAGAATGTGGATGTGCAATCCACGCTATTTGCGCTGTTGCTGAAGAATCAACCGATGAAGGATTTGGATCTAAAATTTTGTGTCAAATATGTCCAAAAAAAGATAAAGTAATAGATAATCGTCAAAATGCTAAGAAAAACCTACAACAAACAAGCCGAAAAAATGCTGAAATTAAGTGAAAAGAAGTTGGCTCCTGTACCTATTGGCGCTTCAGTACGAATTGCAGTTCCGAGGTGATGCAAGTAACATTATTGGTGTAGTTTTGACTAAAACCGATGATGAACTCTATCAGATTGGTACCAAGAATGGTATATTAAATCAATTATATGCTCGATCTCAGATTAATGTGTGTCCAAGAGTTCTTCTTGATGCAGACGATGTACCGAGTACCGAGATTGCACTACGGTCAGTTGCCACCTTGCACTCCACTGGAACCGGCCCGGCCAGGGTTTTAAGAAGTGCCTTTGCAAGAAAAACTGTTCTACAGCAAGATGTCTGTGTTTAAAAAATAAATAATTATGTACTTCAAAATGCCATTCGACCTTACCCTGAAAAAATAAATAGCTCTATGGACTGGCAAAGTATATTATAATATAAAGATTTACTTTTGTAATACATAACATAAACATAACATAAACGTTCACGCCGAATATCCCCGAAGGGGTTGGCAGAGGTACTAATAGTTCTAAACATCACGTGACTTTGTCACCTGGTATTCAGTGTACCCACGTTTTGCATAGACAGTGTACTCAAGTGATAGGGGCAGGCCTATCGCCGTTTTGTACGAATACACTGTCACATGACTAAGTACAGGATTAGAGATTATAAGAATTATGGAATGCGCACTTGTAAATACCTGAAGACCTTTACACCTATAATCGTAGAAAAAATGCTTCATTTCATTACAACTCAGTCATGTGGGTTTCCTCATGATGTTTTCACTCACCTTTAACAAATTAATCACACATATGACTTTAGAAAAGATAAATTGTTGTAGGCCCGACCCGGGATTTGAACACTAGTCGCTTGCACGTTAATCGGTGTTCTACCCATTGAGCTATCACGTCGTCATTTTTATACTGTGTCATTTATACATACATACATATACTCACGGCTGTAAATCCCCACAAAAGGTAGCCAGAGCTGAGGAACTAGAAGTTCCTCGGCCACTTTTGGCAAGTAGAGTGGGGAAAGGATGGTAAAAATAAAGGTTGTTGGTGATTGGTCTCCAACCGCATCGCCCAAAAATCCCTTAATAGCCTCAATACCGTCAGTCGCCTCTTACGTACACCCACTGGAAGAAATGGAGTAGTGCTATTCTAAGCCGACACTAGACAGCAAATTATAATTACTTAATTATCAAACTGATTACTTGCCAAAATGATTTTATAAGATTAAATATAAGTTGATTTTGTGATACGTGT